>OU015473.1:5435103-5977603 GCA_907164805.1 Brachyptera putata
CTTTCTCTCTCTCTCTTTCTCTCTCCCTCTCTATCTCTCTGTTTCTCCCCTCTCTCTCTTTCTCTCTCTCTCTCTTTCTCTCTCGCTCTCTCTCTCTCTCTCTCTCACTCTCTCTGCAGCTATACCTCCCTGTCTACCCTTCAAACATCATAGTGACGGTGAAAAGTACTGAAAGAGAGGGGCACAACAACTCTAGGGAATTCGAAGCCCGCTCAATCAATGAAGCAGGCAGGTGCTCGTAAATCAAAAGCTCATTGCGTTGCTATCGATCGAATAATAATGATTATAATAATAATATATACTGTCGGTTATTTGATTCTACATACTGAAAAATATTTGACATATCAAGAATTTCGATAATATGAACTTATGCCCACGATGTAATGAAGCCGTTTATCAACAAAATAACGCAAAAGTGCATGCGAGACGATTCAGCGAAATATCTATGGTGTGACACACTAAAATTGAAACAAGTACCACTTTTTTATTCAAGATTATTTTATTTTTTCTTGGTGGTGGTGCCATGATTGTGAATACCCGGCCCTTCCACAAAAACCTGATTAAACCGTAGAAAAAATGTCTACCCATATGAAGCAGTCGTCCTAACGTTCCCACAGTATAGGAATTCCGGAGATGTTTTCAAAACGTCCTTTCGATTTATCTCATCATGTTTTCTTATCCTTATATCGTTAGAAAGCGATATTTCCGCAGTTTTCGGTATAAAGATCAGATCAATATAAAAATCACGTTTTCCTAATTGCATTTGATGAGCACAACAAAGACTTAATTCTGTCGAGGGCAATAACTACGGATATGCGACTGAGCTCAACGATGTTCTGGATCTACAATGAATCTAAAATTGTCACCCTATCTTTGAGTCCAATTTAAATGAATAAAACATACCGATAATTCGTACTTTTCCAAAAATTTAACTATCAAAGATACATAATGTGTTATATTCCATTCTCTTTTTATATTGAAATCGATTCAGGTAATCTAATATGTATATTCCATACGTACTTCTATATTTTTTATAATTATTATCCATTTTTTTTTCATGAAATTCAATAGTTTATCCGTAGTATTCAATAAAAACAATCATCAAATCCTTTTATCTAATTCACGCAACACCCACTTCAAGTCCAAGAAAAGTACATCCGGTTTTCTCCCCCGTCAAGCTGAAACGACGACCGTAAAGAGGTCTCGACAAGAACTTCCTTAACGGCGACCTCACTGCCAGATCACGTCATTTGAATAAACCCCTCTTCCTCTCAGGTAGATCTGATATTCAGCGTCGCGACGCTCTTTATCAAGTGAAAACTTTCAACCGACTGCCGGCTTAAGCTTGAGACACGGGCTTAAGCTTGTCGATAACATTAGTAGTACGGGATAGACGGTCGGTAAAAGTAGTCTCGGGCACGTGATGAGAGTCGATAAGGTAGTATCGAACATGTGATGAAGAGGGGGTCGGTAATTTAGGTTACTAGGAAAACGCCATATATGCGTTGTTAGACGAGCGAACAGTAAAAGTATGGGTAAAAATGGGTAAAAACTGTTTCGAGTGGTACTAATTTAGCACATTTTATGTTTTTTCTTCAAAATGGCTGACCCGATCTAGCTGAAATTTTTTAGAAATGTTGATCAAAATGTAATTCAACTTCACGCAAAATTACATTTCTTTGGAAAATAAAAATATTTTCTTTTTTTCCGCCATGTTATTCTAATGGGTAGTTTTGAAATTTCTAAAATTCATAAAACAAAATGTTACCGCTCGATAATGCCACAAAACTATACAGATCTAAGTTAGATGAGGAAACATATTGCAAAAAAGGTTGAAGTTGATAGCTGTAGCCGTTTGACCTGTGGAGAACCGACAAAAAAACATAAAAAAACAAAAAACAAACAAAAAAAACATAAAAACAAAGACCAATTTTTTTCAGTATGTCAAATTGAATCCTTGCTAAAGCTCGTCTAATGATGGAAGTTAGTTTAAGACGGTCATGATTATTGTTGGATTATAATGACTCCACCCCAAACAGCTTGGTTCTTTGGGATTACGACTGAATAGGTGATAATTGGATGAGCGAAGCGAAGACTCAATTTCACTTGACTTGGAAAAAAGTACATGTATTTTTTTTCGCGCTCTACAGATCAAACAAAAATTCAAATTCAATGAAACTTGGCATGCCCAACTGTCATCATCTGGATTGAGTCCCATTGTTTTTTATGCGCAATCGTTTGCACCACTTCTGAGAAAAGGATTAATGCACAAAGCATTGTGTTTCTATTAAATTCACCCTGTTGGTTGGTTCAAGATATGTATGTGTGGTGCTACTGGTAGCATAGCTGCCTCACGTTTTGATGGTCCATGGTTCGACTCCGACACCTTTCCTTTTTTTTGAGAAAAATAACTCAAATGTGATCTCGAGTGCAGGGTTATAGTTTTAAGTTGACTTTTCAACCAAATTATCTACACAAATGTTGTGAATTTTAATTATTGTTTTTAGACTCATTTAAAAACCGAGTTGCAGAAAAATTATCGCCCCCCGTATAACCTAATTGTTGGTTGGGTTACCAAGCAACATAAAACAATACTAATATTGTGTATAAGACATTGTGTGGTGGAATTCGCTGACCCGTACGTAATCACAAGCTTATATATTAAGATGAGTGTGTAGGGAATTCATGGAGTTATCCATGTGTGCGATAAAGGTTCGGGACACCAGACTGTCAATACTGGTGAATAGAGAAGACATCCGATCGAAATATTCAACACACTACCTTAAAACAATTTGAATATTCTATCTCACTATGTATAGAACGTAAGACGTACTTAGAGTCTCGAGTTATTTCAGAGTGTCTCTAAATATCTGGGACAAAACATTGAAACTTGTTCTCTTGGTAAATCTGATATACAATAACTTGCTTGATTATTCACCACTAATGAGCTTATTACTGATATCACGTGATATTAGCTGGTTGCCATAGCAACTGTTATACTGGTATCCAGGACCCTTACCTAATAAACCAATCAAAATAACGTCCTAGACCTAGCTAGCTCCAAGAGGCTAGGACTTTGATTGGTCTATGACTACCAATAACGTAACGGGATAAGCAACTTGATCACTTTCTTTCGCACCATGCGGGAATCAAAGGGATGCCGTCATACTCAATTTACTGGTAGTATTATATATTGATTCATAAAAGTAATACGTGTAATGCACTCTGTGAATCCAGCTCTTCCCAATAGTATTAAGCAACGTTGGAATACATTTCATTTGAATAAGCCAATCTAAATTTTAAATACGTGTGTAAAAGCATTGGACCCCTAGTCAAGAGCCATACTGCCACATTTACCAATTGATAACTGCATTAATTACTTGACATCTGCGAGAAAGAACAGAAACAATGCAAGTACTCAACTATGTACTTTACATTGAAATACGAGCTGAATGCGTACGTTTTGATTTGAAATTGCGAATCTCAAAAATGTACACTTCAACGCGTCACATTTTTTGCTTCCATCATGGTGAGAAGACGTCCAATGTTGAAAGTATATAACTTACGCCATGTTGCTTATCCCGTTACGTTATTGGTAGTCATAGGATTGGTTAATGTTTACTAAGGAACCTACCAACAATGACAATATATAGTGAAGACAAAGGCACGGTCTCTTGGACTGCAATAATTCATCACATTTCGAAGCCCAGCTCAAGATCAGGGCTGGGATTTTGTGCTAACAACAATGGAAATACACAGAGACTAGAGATGTTGCCATTACAGGTAACTTGTGTAGTCGATATCAACCAATCATAGTCCTAGCCTCTTGGAGCTAGCTAGCACTAGCACCAAATGTACTAGGTGAGGGTCCAGGACCCTCATTGTAACTGTCACTTCAATTGAGTCCTAGACCTAGGTAGACATGGGCAATAGAATATCCTTCCACGAGCCCAGATGACGTCTAGTTCTACTATGGGGAATCTTGACTTATCACTGTCATCACTCCTAGTCTAATCGAATTTTTTTTTTCTTATTCTTATTTTATCAATCCTATTTTCTCTGATCTTTTGTATACTTATATTTTAAGCAGGTTTTACTTAGGTACGTGGCAGTACACCATTTAACCAGCGATAATGTTAGCCTCTATTACAACTGGTATTTCCTGTAGGTTGTTGTTAATAGAATACATACATACATGAATGTATATGTATGTTTTAAGTTTCAAATATTTGAAGTTGCTTATATATTTTTTTCTGTTATTTTCTTCCGCTCTCAGCGTTTATTAGGCAAATGTATATCAGAAGTTATTTCATTGTCATTTTTACCTGTTTTTCTTCATTTGTGTACATATTCTACTAACTTAACTGATTCAGCCCGCACACAAGCCTCTGGACCCTTATTCCTGAGATAAATGAGATGTGAGAAAAATAAAAGTAGATAAGAAAATGATTATCTCACATAAAATGGCCAATTATCATTCCTGAATCAATTTTTCTCCCTTTTTTCTCATATCTCAATATTTATTTCACTTCCTATTTTGATGGATCTGATGGTTTCTCACAATCTTTATCGTATTTCTTTATCGAGAATACTAAATCTGATGAGAAGTGAGATGAGAAAATTTTCTCACTTCATTTTCTCACATCTGATTTATCTCAGGAATAAGGCTTCAGGTCTTACGCGGGCTTCTGTCAATAATATATTTTTATGTTTATTGTTGTATAATATGCTAAGAAAATTACAGAATAAAATGAAATACAATTTAAATAACCAAATATTTGATACATTTTGATGGGTTCCCCTCAACACATAAACATAAGGTCAACCGATAGAGAAAGAGCGCGAGAGGGAAGATCAAGGGAGGGGGAGAGAGAGAGGGCGAGTTTCATCACCATTACGACCCTTCCGAGTCCATGCTACTTGTATATGCACTCGTTAGATTATATCAAATGATATTATATACCTTGCGTGTCGGAGACAGAACCAATTCAACTTTCTTCTTCGAAACGCGAATTACTTGGGAAAGTAGGATACGTAAAAAATGTATTCAAAGCACACAAAATGCCCCGAAAGCATTACGTATTTTTTATATATCTCCATATATATATATACACCCATTGCTTTGAACATTTTCATTAAATTTGCATCCCTTAATAACAGGCGGTTGTCACCGTGAAATTATTTTAATGCACCTGAAGGGTTAGAACGGTTTATTAGATTTGTTTCATTTGCTGAGTTTATTTTGAAGTTTACGTTGTTTTCTTTGTGGATTAAACGGTATTATCTGAATACAAAGAGAGTGTATATTACTTAGAGACAAAAATACATTCGGCCAAAGACTGTATATAAATAGGATTACGGTCTTATACGCGGATCCATATTTCATGGAAGAAGAAATTTGAAAAAAGAACATACAAATACAAATATCGGCGTTATATTTATTTTGCTATGATTGTTGAGGTGTTGATATCTGTAGGGACGAGGATCACGATAAGAAACGCTACTGCGTCTTTCAAAACCGTGAATCCTCAAAGCTGCAGCTTGATCATGTAATTACCTAAGTCGTTTTTACAATTGTTCAGTTGGTAGCAGTACTTAGTCTTTCGTGGTACAAGCACATCTTGGACTACAAGATTATTATTGTATGTTCAATGACCCCACCAACTGCTAGGTTATTTAAGGGTACGAATGTGCGGATGATAATGAAATTATGAAATGATGATAAGTGAAAGTACGTTTACAAAAGCCCATGCCTTATGCGGGACTCGAACCTACGCTCAACGGTGACTTCAGTTTCTGAAGTGATGCCTTAGCTGACTGAGCTACGGAGGGTGGCTCTTGAATTATAGTCATCATACCGGAGGGCGAGAATTTTCGGCATCTCGGTTTTTGAATAGAACTAAAAGTGACCGATGGGAACGCTAAGATTTATGACGTCATGACTCAAGTTAGTAGTAAGTAGTAAGTAGTAACAGTCGATAAAGTAACAGACTATATGTCTTCTTAAATAGTTTGTATATATTTGAAAGTTTCTTCACCCCTGTTGGTTGTTCAAGACCCAGTTCGTATACCCTGAACGGCCAAGTTATTCCAACCCACGCGGCTGATTGCTGTATTATACTTTAAACACATTTATTTACATTTTTACCGAAATAAGCCATAACATAAAAAGCGCACGTAAATCCTACAGCCGAGCAATAGGAACCGGGAGGGATCACATTATTCCTTTGTAGCTACTTTTCATTTCTATTCGTGACTCACTCTGGGTGGTGGGTGGGTGGGTGGAGGGGGGGGGGGTGAGGAGGGGTAGAATAACCCAAACGGCGGAAGGGAAAGGAGGTTCGAAATTTCCTTTTCATATTTTAACAAGAGATACATCTCTCTCTCTCTCTCTCTTTCTCTCTCTCTCTCTCTCTCTCTCTCTCTCTCTATCTCTCTCTCTCTCTCTCTCTCTCTCTCTCTCTCTTTCTCCCTCTCTCTCTATCTCTCTCTCACTCTCACTCTCTCTCTCTCTCTCTCTCTCTCTCTCTCTCTCTCTCTCTCTCTCTCTCTCTCTCTCCCTCTATCTCTCTCTCACTCTCTCTTGTCGTGTGAATATGAGGGAATTTGAAAGATGTGGCAGCTTACAGTAAATTGGCCCACAGGATAAAGCGTCTTCCCTTTCTGTGCGACGTTGTCAAGTAGTTGCTCTGCTTAGAAATAGACATGGAATAAACGACACTGAAGCATGTACTCACGACCACACTGGTTAATAATGTAGATCGTAAGGGCACGGGGGGGATTAGGTTAGAGAGAAGACGACTGAACAGTGTAGACGTATTGGAATTATTGGGATAAACTACACAATTGTAGCAATAGTCCAATATATTGAAGGCCATACACGGCACATTAATCCCAATAGTTGACCATGCTGATCGAGTATCTAGCCATTGAACGACTGTCTACACAGTCCAATATATTGAAGGCCATACACGGCACATTAATCCCAATAGTTGAACATGCTGATCGAGTATCCAGATGACTAGTAACAGCTGACTGACAATCAGATATGGTGGGAGACCGAGCGGTTGCCGTTAGGTGCGCATGCGCGCTAGACTCTGATTGGTTGGTTTCATCAAAGGTTGGACGAAAAATAGGAATTTCCTAAACGAAATTACTTGGTTGAAAGGATGTGTCCAAGGATTGGATGAGAGCTTTTTGCTCCAAGTTTTCCATTTAGACGGTCCAAGAAATTGTAACCAACCTTGAATCGAAGAAGTTGGATGAAAACTTGGACCGTGTAAATAGACTGTTGCTTTCTTCTGTTTACCATTCCGATGGGAGCCAGAACAATACGGTATCACAACTGAAAACTATATTTCCTGACGAGAGAAACTCCAGAAAAGATTCTTCATTCACTTTCTATCAAACAAACAAAAAGACAAATACATACTATACATGTATCCCCGAGAGATGAAGGTTCCGAGCGACCGTCCTCCCTATCCCACACCACTAGCGCGTGGACGTTTCTGCTCTTTATCTCTATCGTATGTAACTTGTATCTAGGAAATGTGAAGGTTCCGAGCGACCGTCCCATATAGCGTACAACACTAGCGCACTGGTGATTCGAGCTCTCTTCTTTCGTGGATACATGTAAAACAAATACGAAACCGTTAAGAGTCCATGGGAGTCGATTTAGGTGAATTTCAGTTTTATAGTGATAACTTTTGAACGGTATGAGATATCAAAATTCTAAAAACGAAGAAAGACAGATATTTTTAATACCTTCAAGATGGTATATATAATAACGGTGTATCTCATATCGCCTGATTGTCAGGAGTGTATACGGTTAAAAATGTGTATTTTTAAGCGTAACGCCTGACAATTATGCGATGTGAGATAAATGTATATTTAAATTTTAAACTGCACGAGACCTATACAAGTGCTTGTACAATACTGATCATGTAACAGAATAAAATGAAAAAAAAAGATTTAAAATCACAACAAATATCTGTGTTTCGTTGTTTTCAGAATTTCGATATCTCATTCCGTTCAAAAGTCATCACCAAACCTATGACCAAACCACTAATATTCCGTTAAATCGACTCACAAGGACTCTTAAAGAAATAAAATATGAAAACACTTTTGAATATCTTTTGTTTTTGTTTTTTGTGAAAATAAAGGCGGAAAGTTGAAATATACAAAACCACATGGTGAAAGTCAAACAACCAGTGTGTATATCTTATATAAGGGTGACTTTGATCTACAACACTAACCCTCAAAAACACAAAACCCTTTTTTTATGTGCCACCTTGATCCCCCCACCCCCCACCCCTTCCTCGTCCCCCTTCCGCTCCCTCCTCCCTGGAGAGAAGAGTTTATATTTCACTTGCATCGTTGATAGCCACCTCGAGATATATGTCAAAGGTCATTTTATTCTCGTGCATTGACCTTGTGAGGGAAAGTAAATAAATCGTGAGAGAAAGAGGAAATGAGGATGTTTATAGTTTGTATATATTTTTTATTGATCTTCTCTGTGTATTACTGGCACATGTAGCGCAGTGGTTAACGCACTCGCTCCGTGTTATCCGGGAGACGAGGGGAATTTCGGACCCGGTTCGATCCCCGCCGCCGACCATCTTTACAGGGATGTTTTGTGGTTCCCCTCAGTAGTCTAGTTTAATGATAATGTTAATGATAATGATTTTTATATTTTCTCGTTTGATTATATGTTTTACAGTATTGAGCATCGCCAGATTATGCTAAAATATAAAATATAGGTATATAGAAGAATATAAATATAGTGGAAAATTAAACTTGATACCAACAAGGCCTACGAATAATTGCGGGATTGTTCCCATAATATAGGCCACGACCGCTTCCCAGTCTCTTGAATGACGGTTCAGTGTATTAACCAGTCGACCACTTGTCTCAGTGGGGGATTCGATAATGCCGAGGGGTTAACAACTCCTGAAATCCGGTGTACACTTGCCATGAAATCTCATTGTTATCCCCTTGAAATCACTTGAAATCCCCTTGAAATCCGTATGAAATCACTTGAAATCTACTTGAAATCCGTATGAAATCGCTTGAAATCACTTAAAATCCCCTTGAAATCCGTATGAAAAAACTTGAAATCTCCTTGAAATCCCCTTGAAATCCGTATGAAATCCCCTGAAATCTCTGAAATCACCTGAAATCCGGTCTACACTTGCCATGAAATCCCATTAAAATCCCCTTGAAATCTCTTGAAATCACCGGACATCAGGTGTACACCAAATTTGCTAGTTGTAAGCCCCTCGGACAATGCCTTCCATTGATTCTGACGTCACATTGCTTCCTTGTTCCAGCTTGCCGGCAATTGGAGCACGGTGTCCAAGCTATCTTCAGCCCCTCCTTCCATTGATTCTGACGTCACATTGCTTCCTTGTTCCAGCTTGCCGGCAATTGGAGCACGGAGTCCAAGCTATCTTCGGCCCCTCCGACCCGACTCTCGGCGCGCACATCCAGTCGATCTGCGAGGCTCTGGACGTGCCCCACCTGGAGGCCAGGATAGACCTGGAGCCGGCCTTCAAGGAGTTCTCCATCAACCTGCATCCGGCGCAGGATCACATGAACAAAGCCTTCCAGGACCTCATGGCGTTCCTCAACTGGACCAAGGTAGCCATCGTCTACGAGGAGGACTATGGTAAGAATGTTTCACTAAGGCTCGTTATTGATGAGTGCGTTTAGTTTATTCTGAGATTAGGTGGAACCGAATAGCATCCATGGGAGTCGATTTATCGGAATATCAGTATTTTTGTGATAACTTTATTTATATTGGGTTTAACGATGCACTGTTATGATAACTGAGATCTAATGGCGTCGGATGGATGATTAATGAGATGATGGGATGATGAGATGAAGGTTCTTGGGTAATGGGAAGGAAGCGGTCATGGCCGACTTAATGTAGGAACCATCCCGGCATTAGCCTAGACTACAGAAGGAAACCATGAAAAACCTCTGTAAAGATGGTCGGCGGCGGGGATCGAACTGGGTTCGAAATACCCTTCGCCTCCCAGATCACATGGAGCGAGCGCGTTAACCACTGCGCTGCATGTGCCGGTTTGTGATAACTTTTGCACGGTATCAGACATTGAAATTCTTAACACGAGTAAACGCTGATATTTTTGATACCGTCAAGACGGTGTAGGTAATAACTATTCATCTCACATCGCATAATTGTCAAGCATATAAGGTTGAAAATACACATTTTACACTTTACAATACGCCTTAATAAACCTCAATATACGCCTTACAATGAGGCGATATGAGATAAATAGTTCTTACTTACACCTTCATGAAGGTATTGCATAAATCTGTGTTTCCTCGTTTTCAGAATTTAGATATCTCATACCATTCTAAAGTTATCACAAAAATATGATATTCCGCTAAATCGACTCCCATGGACCCTTTATCAGTTCTGACTCCAAGTTGATGCTAGACCCCTTGTTGGTATTACGGGCACTCACTCTCGCTTTACTATTCTGAACCATTAACTAACCAGCCTCGTAAAATAAACTATCAGCCCTTGCTAGCTATAAGATAATAGATTTGTAATTATTAATGTTCACTAAACGAGCTAGGTACTAGGGAAACACAGCATAATAACAAAGCCACGGTATTTAAGACTGCAATAATATGTCATATTCCGTGGCCTGAAAAGGCCATAAAAGATACGTCTCGACGAGCGTCTCGACCGGGAATCGAACCCGGAACCTTCAGATTGCCGGTCCGCTGCTATCCCACTGAGCTACCGAGATATTACTCTTATGTCATGGCTATACTTAGAGTGACGACACTTCCTGGGGCTAGCCTTATAGAGGGCTATGATTTCTAAACAGGTTCTGTTACTGCGTTTACTGTTATATTGCATTTGAGAGTGCATTCTGCTGCTACTTATACTGACGAATTGCTCATTCAGTTGCTCGCCATTTGGAACCAGCAAGAAACCTATGACGTATGCAGGAGGTTACTTTACTTGTCGCAATTTTCTCATTCTACTTATTTCTATGAAACGTAAAATATAAGATTTTGTTTGTATATTTTGTTGTTATTTCCTTGTTCTTAGCTGAGCTTGTCGGTGCCAAAGGTTAGAAGATATGATGATAATATTTACTATAAATCAATTACTCATTAAAAATACAGACGTAGTAAGATAGATGAAGTTTTAAAAGCTAACTCCAGGCTAGAGAATGTGCCTCTCGTATTGAACCCAGCTCTTGATGAGAATGGCATCGAGCTTTGGTAATATTTTCATCGAGTTGTACGTATAATAATAATAATTATTATTATTATTATTATTATTGTCCTTAAATTGATCAATTACATGATATTCAGACAGTCAACAATGAAAAATATCTATCTATATCTATAAATATATCTATAAATATCTATATCTTCCATGCTGCCAACTAAGACGCAACTATACGAACATTTGTCCTGTAAATTCATTAAATAATCTATATTTATGCTCATTTTAGATTCAATAGTTATCAAAGCCAAAGTCCCCCAAGTCAATTATCGCTAGCGGTAAGAAGCTCCATTCACCGTTGGGCGTGGGTTCGAGTCCCGCATAACGCATGGGTTTTTGTAAACTTCCTTTCACCTATCATCACTTCATCATTTCATTATCATCTGCTCATTCGTACCCCCGTATAACCTAGCTGTTGGTGAGGTCGTTAAGCAACATTAAAAAAAAGAGATTCATTAAATAATCTATAGTTATGATCATTTTAGATTCAATAGTAATCAAATACTTTATTTTCTTCCATTTTGATGTTATCTTTTCATTTTCATCTCCACTTTACTTCAATTATTATTCAATCGAAATTTTCAACATTCAGGAGCAGTTCGATCAGTATATTATTTTTTGATATTTTGTATTGAATTTCAAACTTTTCAAAATTCTGAAAATCAAACTTTTACTCCTAGATTTTTCTTCCAAACTTGTGTTTGAATTTGTTGATCACTTGGATACAATTTTTGTTTGCAAGAATAATCCAATTCTAAACGATATTCCTCAGAATACAAGTTGGTTGAACCTGAAATTTGTACACCACATTTGAAAAAGCACTAATATTGAAATATGAGGAAAGTCATTATAATATTATTTATCCATTGATTTGAGAGAACACAAAGTCATGTAGATTCGTTGTGAACGAAAGTAATACAATTTGCATTCTCGCTGGTTATATACTCATGAACCCGCTTAAAGAATATACCTAGAACCCGAAGAAAATATCACCTTGGGAGTCGATTTAATGGAATATCAGTGTGTAGGGATATCTTATGAACGGTATGAGATATCCCAATTCTAAAAACAAGGAAACACATATTTTCAATACCTTCAAGATGGCGTGAGTAATAACTATCCATCTCAAACTTCCAATTGTCAGGCGTATACGGTCAAAATTACATATTTTTTAACCGTATTTTCGTGACAAATATTCGATGTGAGACAGATAGTTATTATTTACACCATCTGGAAGGTATTGACAACATGTGTTTCCTTGTTTTCAGAATGTCGCCATCTTATACCGTTCAGAAGTTATCACCAAAAACCTGACTTTCCGCTGAATTGATTGACTCTCATGGACTCTTAGCCAACTAAGCTCGATGCCACCTTCAACGAGAAATGCTTAGTAGAATGCATCAAGTCGATTTGGATAAATTTCAGTTTTTCATGATGACATTTGAACTATAAACTACATGAAAATTAAAAAAGGGAGACACACAGATGTATTTAATTCCCTCTCTCTGTTACCCTATAAGGAAAACATATTCAATTATATCACATCATTTTCACAAATATACAGCTGTAAAAATATATTTTCCAGATGTATTCTTGTGACGATGTATTCTTGTGATGAAATTTTATAATTTTATTTCACCTCATTCTGAAGTTATTAAAAAGATCTGCAGGACTCTTACCACGACTGGCACTTAAAATAAGATCCTAGACCTGGCTAGCTCAAAGAGACTAAAGACTTTGATTGGATAATGTTCTATAGAAGAGCTGAATACCATGACAATACAAGATGATAACAAAATCACGGTCTTTTAGAATGCAAAAAGTGACCTATTCTAAGTCCATCTCAAGAGCAGTGCTAGTTCTATCAACAATGGAAATATACAAATACTGGATATATATTGCCATGGTACTTCTCTTCTATACAATAATCCAATCAAAGTCCTAGACTCTTGGAGCTAGCCAGGCCTAAGACGGTATTTCAAGTGCCAGTCGCAGTAAGAATCCTGAATTTATTCCGCATTGGAATTTTTACATCCCATCCTGTCACCAGAAACTGATTTTTCCTTATATCGACTGCCATGCACTCTTTACGTGTGAGACACATTACTTGTGCAAAGTTAGTTAGGGTAGAACACTAGAATCATTCATCGCGCTGTACATATAGGCCTGCCTGAACGAGAAGCTACAGCATGTGACGCAAATACATACAGGCCCATTCACAATGCGACGCTAACTTAAACTTCTAACGTAAGCGTTAACTTATAAAATGTTTGGCTTAGGGAAAGTGACTTGCCTATCCCTAATGCATGTCGCTAGCTTATTATCGTAAACCATTAACTTTTGTGAGCTACCAAGGTCCAAGCTTTCGCGTTAAAGTTAACGTTCAACCAATCAAGAAGCAACCAATCAGAAAGCCGAATCGATCGACCTCGAAAAAGGCGCGGGAACTGGAGACACCGACGACAGAAAAGAAATTGTGATTGGTTGAAATTCGGAATTGTGATTGGTTGGTTTTTTGCGTATACGGTTACTTGCTGGTCTATTGTGAATAGAGACTTCAAATATTACGATAGCTACTCGAGTTAAGGACTACGTATACGTATAAGTTTAAGTTAGCTTCGCATTGTGAATGGGCCTTAAAATAGAAACAAGATTATAATGATGGCATGAGGAGTAAAGAGAATCTATTGTAATTATAATTATTATATGATGAAGTAATGAACAATAAATAGGTTCTATATTAATTAAATTTAACATAAATAATTCTATTTTAGCATATTGTGAAAAACCATGTATATATTATAGTTAGTTATCCTAAATAATATTACAACCAGCTGAAACTAGATTATAATAAATAATGACGATACTGTAATTTCTTCAATTTGAGAGCATACTAACAATTTCAGAAATTGTAATTTATTTATTTGTCCTCCAGAACTTGGTCTTTCTTTTTCAATCTAACGTGGATATTACTCGATTCTGGTTTCTTTTCAGAAACGGTATTGCCTTTACGTCATGACGTCATGGTCTCTGGAGGACGAAAAAATTTATCAAAATATCTAAAATTGAGATTTCTAGATTTCTCTCAAATTAGGGAAATGAATATTGTCATTATTCGTCAAAATCTAGTTTCAGGGTTGTGATGTCCTCTGAATTATTATTATTCGTTTTTCTTCTGTATAGGCTGAATTAATACCCCCTTTACACGATCAACTTATCCAAAGAAATGCATTTTTTAAATGTATCGCTACCAAGTAGAATACATGCCTTTCCTATCTCGCGTTCACACTAAAATAAAAATTCCTACTGCTGTCAACGTATTGCCTCGAGTAGGAATAGGTTCAACTTTCAAGGCCGTATTGCTAGTAACCGACCAATCAGCGACCAGTAAAGTATAACGTCACATTCCGTTGACTGCCTAGCTTCTTTTAACGTCATATCGTTGAGTGTGAGAATCCAAGATTGGTGACTGTCCATTTTCGATACAGAAGATTTTCAGTGATCCAGAAGACAGGTTACTTTTAGGTCATGTTTATATTGATCTCCAAATTCCAATCACTCAAACACATGTTATGTTATGTAAATACTAATCGATTAGTATTTTCATCGCAATTGTCGATCTATGTTTCAGTGATTTGAGCGCTAGGTTGCGCTACTGGCATTCGCTAGTTCAAGGTTAAAGCTACTGGCACCGCTTCGGCAGGAAAAAAAATCAGGATCACGACGGGAAATCCATTGCTATTTTAGTTGATCGTGTAAAGGGGGTATTACGCCTTTTTCATGCGCTTTTAGAATGTAGATTAGTTTCATTGATGACATGTGGACGAGCGGGCAAACTACGCCATGTCCGTATGCTATTTTCATACATCACATCGCATCTTGAGCCAATATTATAGTAATTAGTTCTTTTTTATGCATTATTCTGATAATCACTTTAGAATAACTAAAATATGATAAAAAATAAAAGCTCATTCACTGTGTTCTTTCTGTATTGAACTGTATGGTTGTTTCAATCCACTGCCAGGTACCGCCAAATACCGCCAAGTAGCGCCAAGTGCCACCAAATACCGCCAAGTACTTGAAAATATACGGCAGAAGGAGAGGTACTGGTTGTATTGTTCGCAGATTTGTTAAGCTGCAAGATCTTGTCAAAGCCCCGCCAGAGACGAGACATGTATATATACGCCTAGCTAATCCCGCCACGTACCGCCACGTGCCGCCAAGTACCGCCAAGTACCGCCAAGTACCGCCAAGAATTAAGACTTATTGTATTGTTCGCAGGTTTGTTCAAGCTACAAGATCTTGTCAAAGCCCCGCCAGCGCAGAGAAGAGACATGTATATACGCCAAGCCAATCCCGCCACGTACTGCCAAGTACCGCCAAGTACCGCCAAGAATTAAGACTTATTGTATTGTTCGCAGGTTTGTTCAAGCTACAAGATCTTGTCAAAGCCCCGCCAGCGCAGAGAAGAGACATGTATATACGCCAAGCCAATCCCGCCACGTACCGCCAAGTGCTCAAAGAAATTAGACAGAAGGAGATTTACAAACTGATCGTAGACACGAATCCAAGACACATGTCACAATTCTTCAGATCGGTGAGTTGGTTACCTGAGTAGTTCTTTGAGGGGGTGCGTGCACGGTGCTTACACAAATCGAGAGATTTATCTTCACTAATTTTTCCATTTTCAAAAAACAGTGAGATTGAATGAAAAGTTCACATCTCCAAGATGATTTTATGCTCTTTAATTAATATGACATTTTACTTTAGTGAATTCAATCAGTTTTGAGATAGTACGTCAATGAATTTCATCCCATCCTTTGTATTCATTGACGTATTATCTTAAAACTGATTGAATTCACTGAAATAGAATGTCATATTAATTAAAGAGCTTATACTTATCTTGGAGATGTGAACTTTTCATTCAATTACACTGGTTTATGAACATAGACAAAAATTGGTGAAGGTGAATTTCTCTATTTTTATAAGCACCGTGCATGAACCCCCGTAATAACACCTCTAATACTCTATTACTAATTCAGAATCCCTACCGAGAAGAGTGGTCGAGTGGTTTCCACACTGATCGCCATTCAGGAGACCGGGGTTCGATTCCCACCATGGTCGACCAACCTTACTGAGACTAGTGGTCAGGTGGATGGCACGCAGAACCGTCATTCAGTCCGGGGTTCGATTACCGCCATGATCGACCATCCTGTTAGAGGTCTCTCGTGGTTTCCCTCTGTTGATATGGTTCACAAGGGGATTGTTTTTTTATAACAGTCCACGACCGACTCCGTCCCACTATCTTACGACCCTGATAGAATGACATTTCAACTCAACTGCCCATCATCTCATTCATAATTTACCGACGTCAAAAGATCTTCTAGTTATCAGTGTATGGGTGACAGAGCCGGAGGGTCAGGAGGGTCGGTTGACCCAAATATTTATGTGATAGACCTGCAGACTATTCAATGTGAATATGAATTGACTATTTGACCGCTCTCGGTAGCTCAGTCAGCTGAGGCACTGCTTCAGAAACTGAAGTCACCATTGGGCGTGGAATCCCGCATAATGCATGAGTTTTTGTGAACGTCCTTTCACTTAAGATCACTTCACAGTTTCATAATCACCTGCTCATTTGTACCCCCTTATAACCCAGTTGATGGTGGGGTCGTTAAGCAAACAATAATCAAGTGCTTTTCTCCCATTTGATGAGATGGCCTGTCAATTAAACGTACGCTCTTATTGGTCCATGTCTCAACAAGAACGGCCACAATACTTCATCTCCAGTTTCTCCTCTCTGACTATCGTCCACGACTAACGTTTACGAAACGTCAATAAAACGTAACTTGAACGTTTAGTGAACGTCACTCTACTGTGACGCTCTCTGGTCCTAAGTAAAGACCCCCCCCCCTCCTCCTCACAAGCAATCCTTAACACTCTAGACACTGCCTCGTCAAATGGTCAGAGAATGTGAACTCTGGCTTGACCTCTAGTGTGACCCGGGGTCAAAGGGTGAGAGAACAAAGAGTGTTGTAAATCGGTCAGGAGAATGACTGTTTTGAATCTATAATGAGTCGGGAACCATTTGACTGAAGGCTGTCAACTTATAATTCACCCTAAATCTAACGTAAATGTAAAATAACAATTCGTTTGAGATGGGTGTTTTTTCGATTTGTAAAAAAATGTCTACAATAATCGTGTTGTTCACACACCATTTTTAAGCACGTGATTCATCATAATGAAAAAATGAGCCACCAATTGGATTGCGCAGGTGCACAAAAACCGTCCAAGTATACGCGCAGCCGCTAGTTATTTGGGCCTTTCTCTTCGTGTTTTCTTCAAGGGATGATTAAAAGATGTACATATATAAAGTAAACGGTCGTTGCCTTCTTTTGAGGAACCACCCTAGTAACCACTTTAACCCCGAAGTTATTTCATTATATATTATTTATTTTATATGCCACTTTAGAAACTTGAGTCAAGTCGGTTGTGGGTTCGATTCCCGCATAATACACTTGTTATTGTAAACATCACATACATATTACTTTCTCTTTCGTACACCCGAATTACCGAACTGTTGGTGGGGTCGTCAAGCGAACAATCTTTTCTGTTCTTTTCCTCGCTCGTCAGTCTAACTGATTCATCCCCTCCCCTTTAAGTCAGAGTTTTCTTAGTCCCAAGTGACCAGTGACTGTTGTTCACCAACACTCCCCCCTCCCCCCTCCCCTTGTTATCTTCCCGGAACTCGTCTTTACCTTTCTGATTTGTTACCTTTAGTGTCCACAAACAAACAAACAGGCTTCAAGACACGCATACAGCAGATATGTAGGAATTCAGCAGGAAACCCTATAGCCTACTGACAATGTTAAACTAGGCAAACGTAGAATATGCGTTGTAGGATGTCTGTATAAAGTATAATCGAAAACTCTACACATCTTGACTCGAATAAAATATACTTAATAAAAATAATGAGAATAAAAATAATAAGAATAAAAGATCTCAAATTCAAACCCATAAGCCACCTAGATTTTTTAGCTTCAGTCTCCAACAATTGAAGCCCTCTCCAGCCTATTAGTAATCTAACCTCCTTGGTATACCCGGAAATAAAAAGTATAGGTTTGAGGAATTGAATGTTCAACAATTGTTAACAAATAGTAAAAGTCTTGTAAACGTTTTGTTTTTGTTTTCCAGATTCTTCAGCTGCAGATGAA
This sequence comes from Brachyptera putata, assembly GCA_907164805.1. NCBI lineage: Eukaryota > Metazoa > Arthropoda > Insecta > Plecoptera > Taeniopterygidae > Brachyptera > Brachyptera putata. Next base: position 5,453,590 of record OU015473.1, read on the forward strand.
TGACTTCCGATACCACTACATGTTCACGTCTTTCGTAAGTAATGGAATACTCATAAATATCCACGTCTCCTGACAGCTTGTCTCCAGCCGCCCCGGTGGCTCAGTCAGCTATCGTTAGCCCTAGAAACTGAGCTCACTGTTAGGCGTGGGTTCAAGTCATGCATAAGGCATGGGTTTTTGTAAACGTCCTTTTACCTATCATCACTTTATCGTTTCACTATCAACTCTCTAAAATGGAATTTAGGTGTTTTATAACAAAATAGACTATGTGAAAAAATACGCTTTACAGAATAAATCTCCCTCTCTCTCTCTCTCTATCTCTTTCTCTCTCTCTTCTCTCCTCTCTCTCTCTCCCTCTCTCTCCTCTCCTTCTCTCTCTCTCTCTCTCTCTCTCACTCCCTCCCTCTCTCTCTTTCTCTCGCTCCATGCACCACACACTGTGCCGTGTAATGCAATGTGACGTCACCCCCCCCCCAACCCCCCCCCCCCCACCACTCTTCCACCCCTCACCATGGTCCTCCACTGACATCACGGTCGGGATTAGTGTGGTGTGAACATCGTAATACACGATTCAAGTCCTATATTATTCAATGTAATTGAATGGAATTTAGGTGTTTTATAACAAAATAGACTATGTGAAAAAATACGCTTTTCAAAATAAATCATGAATAATATTCATCTACGGTACTTATTTTTGGAGTGTGAGTATTATAAAAGTGACAAGGAGTATTTGCAACATATCTGAGTATGTTGTAACTCATGCAGGCTTCGCTGTTGTTGTTGTTGTTGTTTGTGCCACCTAAATCAAGCCAGTACAATTAACATAACCTTCTGAACCGTTCCCTAGCTAGATTTATCTAATCTGGCCCAAAACTAATAAAGCTATCGAAGCTAAACCTAGCTTAGGTGCATGAATTATTTTCGAGTTGGATTATACAATAATACTCATAATGGCTACTAGCAATCTGTTATCTTCGGATTCGATTCCAGTTCACGGACGAGACGACTTCTATGACATTTTTATGACTATTATGACGTATCTATTATGACATGGCTAAAATATCCCAAATATCTTGGTATTGGATCGTATCCAAGAAGTTTGATGATCACATTATTCCTCATGCCTAGGTGAAGGTAGAAAAGAGTACACAAGGACCTGTGGTAACGTGTAATCGTTACACCTTGGGTGAATCTAAGCCCTCTATAGGGCTAGCCCCAAGAAGTTTGATGATCACATTATTCCTCATGCCTAGGTGAAGGTAGAAAAGAGTACACAAGGGCCTGTGGTAACGTGTAATCGTTACACCTTGGACGAATCTAAGCCCTCTATAGGGCTAGGACATAAGAGTAATATCTCGGTAGCTCCCGGGTTCGATTCCCTGTCGAGACGTATCTTTTATGACATGGCTAAAATATCCCACATATCTCGATATTGGATCGTATCCGAGAAGTTTAATGATCATATATATATATATATATAAATACATGTATATATTCTATATCAATACCTGCCTATCTAAATGAACTCCAATTGAAGTTCAACTCATTTAAAGAGATATACCTACATTTATCCAAGCAGTTATTTCCCTTATTATAAAAAAACTCGTCCTAAACCAAAAAAACTTTTCTACCATTCAGTTGTTTAAGCGTCAGCAATTTCTCCCCTGTACAGTCGTAAGCGGTCGTTGTTTTAATTTGCTCAACTAAAGTGATTAATTACCCCTCCCCCCTCCCCCCTCCCCCATGGCACTTCCACCCCGCACCCACTCCACCCTCGACACTTCACTGAAAACCACTCCGAAACACACGACACAACGGAGTGAAGAGTGAATCATTTGTTATGTTGCTATTAGTTCAATTTTCGCTCAATTAAGTTGGCACCTGACAATTAGTTCACTGTGGTAGGTTGGTACACTGCGCATTCTCGACAGTGTTTTAGTAATTTCAATTAATGTTTGAATTGCTGGGTATCATTCACGAAATGACGTGTTTTATTATGGATTATAGGGGTGTGCGAGTCGACCTAATTTCGAGTCCAAGTCTCCGCCAGAATCGGACTCGGACTTGTTGAAGTAGTTTTGGACTCGATTTCCGAGTCCATTCGAGTTTTTGAATGTGCCGCCGATTTCAAAATTTGTATTCTCGATTATTTAGTTTTAATCTAGTTTGAAAACCTGGACTCGCACACCCCTGATATATTATGTTACAGAACTGTGTTGTTTTAAGTGAGGAATGGGAATGGTATGCACTAAAATCTAAATTGAAATATTTCCACGCAAGAAGGCCGTCTACAAAGATAACAAACACAAATATTAGAGTTATATTTTTATAGATGTGCTATATTTAGTTTCCAACGCACTTATATTGACGCATATCAAGTTTCCAAATTTAGTTTTCAAACAATCTAATCTTTCATCCATAGCCTTGATTGGGGAACAATGATTTTGTATCAAGTTTCGATGTTATTGTTTTTAAGAGCAAGATTTACGATGAGAAACGGAACTGCATCTTTCAAGTTTCAGCAAGTGTCTGTAATTTCCAAAGATTTCACAAATGTCCAGTTGGTAGACGACCTTTTTCTGCATACACATTGTTATTAATGTGTAGGTCTATCATTCCCATGTTCACATTTGAGGAAAATTTGAATTATACTAAAGAGATTTTATTTTTCAATTTTTTCTGCCCAACCTAATCTTCTGGGGTTGTTAGAAACTTTGAGATGATGTTTCTCAAACATGGTCCAACCGATATTACCCAAAACCATCCAGTTCTAAGTTGGATAAGTTTTCGTATACAGAAAAATTTTCATGTCAATCTGTCAAACCCTGCCACCTGTGCAGTGTTGAAAAAGAAAAAAAAAAAAAAAAAAAACATAAAAACACACAGACAAAGCTCTATAACATCGGGATCGAAATCTTCGCTAACGCTCATCTAACTATCACATAGTCGATCCATTATAAATAAGTATAAAATACGGCATAAATACACAAAACCATCCAGTTCTAAGTTGGATAAGTTTTGTATACAGAAAAATTTTCATGTTCAATCTGTCAAACCCTGCACCTTGTGCAGTGTGAGAAAAAGCGAAAAAAAAAAAAAAACATAAAAACACACAGACAAAGCTCTATAACATCGGGATCGAAATCTTCGCTAACGCTCATCTAACTATCACATAGTCGATCCATTATAAATAAGTATAAAATACGGCATAAATACAAATATAAAAATAAATTAAAAATAGTAAGAATCATTCATGTTGTCATAGTTGCTGCTCTGGTAGTTAGGTAGGATGTAAAAAATATATAAGATAGCACAGACAGTAGGCATATACTCATCGTACATGGTGCGTTAGAAATTTTCGGTCTCTTTCCAATCTAATTACTTCATCTCTCGTGGATAGAAATACGCTCCAAATTAAGTATATTACATTCTCTTTCCTTGTCTAGTGCCCTCTTTTACCGACAGGCCAGAGAAAATGTGAAACTCTCAAAGTAGAATATCCAACACTTTAGATTCAATTACAAATCCCATTAAAATTATTCAAAAATTTTAAATTCAAGCTTCGATAATTGAATTTTGTATTTATTTGCATGATGAGGAGTTGAACTAATTTGGGAACTGTTAAACAAAATCATCATGTTATCGTTTTTGTCGTATAAATTTAAAATACGGTTTGAACTTCAAACTTTAAACTGTTAACTGGCTGGTAGGCTTTGTGCTTTTCATTTCCTCTGTTATTATCAACATGAAAAACTTATCACAAAGACTTTGTCACCTGGAGTCTATGGAATGGATGGAAGGTAGGATCTTTCGGATGGGTCACCACAAGGGCGATCTTACCAATCGCAGAGAAAATTAACAGTAATTCTCATAGATTCGGAGGGAGTCGGAATCGACATCTGAATATATTGAAATATCAGAGAAAGACAGAGTGAGAGAGAGAGAGAGTGGAATGAGAGAGAAAGAGAGAGAGAGAGAGAGAGAGAGAGAGAGAGAGAGTTGAATGAGAGAGAAAAAGACAGAGATAGAGAGAGAGAGAGGGGGGAGAGAGAAAGAGAAAGAGAGAGAGAGAGAGAGAGAGTATTGAAACGTGTGATGTTTCATTTCATTTTTTTAATGCTGCTTAACGACCCCACCAATAGCTAGGTTATACGGGGGTACGAATGAGGGTGTGATTATGAAACATTATTAAGGTTTATAATCTCTTCTCACTGTCTCCTACGTACTGTATACATTGTCATTTCATCTTCTTTCACATTTCTCTTCCACGATGAAACGATGAAGTAATGATAGGTGAACGTACGTTTACAAAAACCCATGCCTTATGCGGGACTCGAACCCATGCTCAACGGAGACTTCAGTTTCTACCGCTAGTGATAGTTGACTTAGCCACCGGGGCGGCGTATAAACATCATAATATCCTAAAATAACACTCATTGCACAGTTTCATTTTTTCTATAATTTTAATTCATCTCCTTCTCTTAGGGGTGAATAGAACCGTGGGAAAGTATTCAGAATGAGGAGCAATATTAGTCTCACAAAACACATAGTGCGTTTTCCTTTAGTGGAACAAGTCCAGGGGCGGACTGGGGATATATTCCGGCCCTGGCAAATCTTTTCAAACAGCCCTAGAGTACTGTTGTAGAGCATCAAGTAAACGGGGATTGGCGGTATGCGTTTGACCTATCATTAAGGAATGGGGAGACGGTCGATCGGAGGTCGGAATCTTCTTTGTTGAAATTGTGGATACAAGTAGCGCATTGTATTTTTAAAATCATGAATGTATTCATCAACCCACTGACTCACAGTCCTTATCCGAAGAGTTACGAAAGAAATAATGATATACTATATTATATTATTAATTATGTTTTCTGCGTTTTACTCTTTATTGTGAATGCTGTATCGTACGAATACCACTCGCATCATCGCATACTTTCTGAAGAACTGTAGTGTTGTGTTGCAAATATAAAAATGATTCGCTTATTTGAATAAGTTCATATTTGCATAAACTATAAGTGGCGGCCCTAAGTGAGGCGGCCCACCGGAAAAATGCCCGGTTGCCAGATAGCCCAGTCCACCCCTGAACAAGTCCACACTGTTTCCATGTCCAACTGGCTCATGTTTTTCCCTGAAGAGCTGCTTAAATACAAGATAAATAAAATAGAAATAATCTTTTGATTGCAGGATCTTGAGACATTCGATTTAGAAGATTTCAAATACAATTCCGTCAACATTACTGCCTTCCGATTGGTCGACGTTGAAGATAAGCGGGTGGCGGACATTCTGGAGCAGATGGCTAAATTCCAGCCTCTGGGGCATTCAATTCTCAACCGCAGTGGATTGATACAGGTAAAAATATAAACGAAGAACCAAAAAAAGGAGTAGGATGAAAGAGCTTTCTCCAGATACATGATTGGTAATGTCCGGATATATCGCAAAAACGGTTTATACTTATAATGTGTTCCGGATCTTCGGCAACTGAAGACTTTTATCTGCGGCGAAGAAGTGTGGTCACAGACAGCGTAGACCTGGTGTCGAAGTTCATTGCATTTTATTAAAAATAATAATAAAATGGGGCGGTAAGATCGCCCTTGTGGTGCCTCGTCAAAACGATCCCACTTTCATCCTTAGCCTTGATTGGGGAACAATAATTTTGTATCAAGTTTCGATGTTATAAAAAAAAAAAAATCTGTTTGGCTTACTTTGTGATGTACTTTATGAAAAGGCTAAAATATCACAAAAATCTGTTTAGCTCACTTTGTGATGTACTTATGAAAAGGCTAAATATCCCATACATATATATATATATATATATATATATATATATATATATATATATATATATATATATATATTCTCATAATATATCACTATATTTCATCAATTGTGTTAAAGAGTCAGTGGTTATACTTGGGTCAAAAAATGATTATTGTGGGGTCAGGGTCAGCCGACCCCCCTGACCCCCCGGCTCCGCCAACCATTATTATATCATAAACTATTTCATTTCTCTTGATTTTAATTGTTCTTCTGTTGGTAACATGAATCGTCATATTACTCTGCGATTACTCATTGTCGGCTATGACTGGGGGTAAAACGCATCACTGTTGACCCGTGAGAAACCAAAGTTCTGGACCCGTAAATTAAAAGGGCGGAGAAAGTTTTTGGCAGATCGTAATTTTTTTCCACCCCCTAGTTATCTATCCCTGCCTCCCCCTTCTACCTCCTCCCCGCCCTTTGTGACGTCGAAATGAGATATGAGGGTTATAAAAACAATGTATAGGTCTACTCTTTAACCACTTTATACCCTTGCAATAATAGGAAAACTATTAGCAATGTTTTTCTAGATCTATGTTTTATTTTCGTAATCGAAACTCTTTGAGGTTTGAAGAGGCTGTAATGGTATACCATGGACAATAGATATACTTCTAGACAAGTCACGTTGATAACACCACTAAATCTCTACTCCCTTCTACCAGCTCATTATGTTTAGAGATGGGCAGTATCTTAGATACATGTATCTTTTGAAGTATCTTGAGATACTGATACTATCTTGTATCATGGATACCATTTCAAAAATTTCAAAATTTTCAAAAATTTCAATAATTTCAAAAATTTTAAAAATTTCAAAAATTTCAAAAATTTCAAAAATTTCGAAAATTCAAAAATTTCAAAAATTTCGAAAATTTCGAAAATTTCAAAAATTTCGAAAATTTCAAAAATTTCGAAAATTTCAAAAATTTCAAAAATTTCAGAAATTTCAAATAATTTGAATGAATCTGTGGTACATTTCTGTTGAGAAAATCAACATTTCACCGTTGTTATGTACTATTGATCATCTCGACCGATGTATTAATTTTTTACTTTTTCCAAAACTTATAAATAACAAATCGATCGAAAGTATTGAAGTTGAATGTCAACCCTCGCTAACAGATTTGCTCCAATATTCGGGGAAAAAACATCAGTTGGAAAAAAGTTACGGCAAAATTATCTCATATCTTAAAATACTTACTTGAAAGTATCTTGTATCTTGTACCTTTAGAGTTTTTGGGAATGTCCCTTCTATCATAGTCTTAAGAGATACAAAGACAGTTCACCCAACATTAAATTAAGATTCATCCCCACTCCTTTGTATCTACCCTCCCCACACCCCTTACCCTGTAGTACCTTCATTCCATGATTGTGCTTCAGTTGACGGTAAGATGGATGCTTGTCTGCCAAGTCTTCAACTTGACTGCTAGCAGCGCTCTTGGAATGTGTAGCGATGTTTGACGTAACTTCAGGTAATATATGGCCAGATATTGTTCTGACGTCACTTCACGCGAGATGAAGTCATCGCTGACGTTCATCTCAAAATATTTTTTCATTTACAATTAAAAGTTGATTGATTTTTTCATTCCATTTTTTATTTTTTTATTTGATGCTTAATATACATACATGAATGAGTTACAAACATATAACATCCTAAACGATAATGGAAATAATAACAATATAAATGAAATGGCTATCTCGCACAATATTATCAATAATAAGAATAATTTATTTTGTAAGAAGAAGAATGAATAAAAGAAAAAAACGTGTACTAATAGGTTTTAAACTTGCATAGACCCTATGAATTGATGGATGAACTAATCTAAATTATAGCAAAACCTACATAGGTGGAGGCCTGTGGTGGGAAACGAGGAAAATCAATTGGTCATCATAAAATATCCAAGAAGGGTAGAATTACAAACAATAATTAATCAACATAATAGAAATAACAAAACCGGTGTAAACAACAACAATGATATATACATATACATGTACATATCAAACAATAGATTGAAGGGAAATTAATGATATTAATAATAACAATTATGATAATTATAGTAATTGGACAGTTAGTGTAATTTGAATTTATTCAATTCGTGATTAACTGGATTCTGGAAGTAAAGTAATAGAGGAATGATGAATGAAATTCAAAAATGAAATTCAAAAAGTGAACAAATAAAATTAAAATACTTGTTTCCTAAGCTTGAGTATGGCATGGTAGGATCGTTTTGACTTGGCACCAGAAGAGTGATATTACCACCCGGAAGAAAATAGTTATTTGTCATGCCAATTCATTGAAAGATGTACATGTTGAATATTCAACAATTTTCAATCAGAATGAGATTCTTAATCATTTCATTATTCCTCTATTTTAATTTCAATGTTTGTATTCTATTATATTTTTGTTGTATTCAGTAGCAATCACGCTCGTTATTTCAGACAAAAAACTCGTACCTTCAGTATATTTTCATTGTTAAAATAATATGTTCTGTTTATACAATTAAATACGTTACTTCAAGCTTCGTTGTGGAAAACAAATATTATTCTAATGAAAATAAAAAAAAGACTTTTAAAAAACAATAAAAAAACTCCTCATTAATTTTATTTTTCTTGCATTTCCACTAGTATAAGCATAGCTATATGTATTATTCGTAACCGCTAGAAATGTAGGTCGTGTACAATGTAATTAATTGTGTATTTTCAAGTATTTCTATAAGGAAATGAACACTTGACACTTTTTAAATACATAGTTGTGAAGTGAATCTTGAAACTAGTTAGACGAACTTTAGCGAGGATTCAATTTGACATACTGAGAAAAATTGGTGCCCCTTGGGGTTTGGGCAAGAACAACACCAAAGTCCACATTACAACCTTGTTTGTCAGCCTAACCTGATCCAAACTAACCTGAAGTAATCAACCAAACCAAAAAAAATCAAAAATAATTTAATCCAAACTGAAATCAATCTAAAACCTAATTCGGGTCTGGCGAATAGCCTCTTCGAAAATAATTGTTCTGCATAATATTCCGAAGTATCTATTCGTCGGACCAGAAGTAGGGTTTAAATTTAGATAAAATTAGTTTTGGTTGTCAGTTTATTTAGGTTAGACAGTTGAGGTTTGTTTAGGTTATGTCAGTTTGATTAACTTGATCAGATTGGGTTGATTTAGGTTCGTTTGGGCTCTTGGGGTTTGGGCAAGAACAACAACGTTCACATCACAACCTTGTTTGTTTCCAGGCCGAGCCAGCGTTAATGTACGACTCGGTGCACGTGTTCGCCAAGGGGTTGGCAGCTCTGGACAGGAGTCACGTGCTCAGGCCTACCAACCTGTCATGTGACCTTGAGAAACCTTGGGACGACGGCCTCAGTCTCTACAACTACATCAACTCGGTAAGAACACATTAAAAGTCAATAAATTTATCTTCACTATTTTTTTCCATTTTCAAAAACTAGTGTAATTGAATGGAAAGTTTTTATCTACAAGATAATTTCATGCTCTTTAATTAATATGACATTTTATTTTTGTGAATTTAATCAGTTTTGAGATAATACGTCAATGAATTTCATTAAATTCTTCTTTTTCATTGACGTATTATCTCAAAACTGATTGAATTCACTGAAATAGAATGTCATAATAATTAGCATAACATTATCTTGGAGATGTGAATTTCTCATTCAGTTACACTGGTTTTTGAGCATAGTAAGAATTAGTGAATGTGAATTTCTCTATTTCTATGACCACAGTGCATCGATTTAGCGAAATATCAGTGTTTTATGGACCCTGGTGGAAAAATTTCCCCTACGAAGAGTGGGTACGCGTTAAACATGTGATGCTTTCCAAATATGTAGTTATGTTTCTTATCGTAAATCTCACCATTAAAATCATTGACCATTAAAATATTCCCAGCTCTTCAGATGAAACGGTGATTTGCATACGGCTCGATGTGTTTGTTGGTGACCTTATTCATTTTATTTCATTTTATTCCACCTTCCATTACAGCAGTAAACTGTATACATACAACATAACAACACCATAACAACATAAAATACATATTTCTTCAAAAACTCTGAAATATTCTGTGATCAAAAATGTAGTTTAAAATTCAGCTTGAATAAGAAGAAGTATTTAAAATTCGGTTTGAAAAATAAGTAGTATGTGTTCATTGAGATAATAGTAATCCAATGTAGAAGCCCGCGGAAGAAAGGCTCTTGTGTGTGGGCTGTCCAAAAAACAGTTGAAACGGAAAATAATTATTGGCATGTGTTTTTGTGGAAAGAAAGTGAACAAAGTGTACAAATTATAATATAGACCCATATATATATATATACATGAGTACATGGCTTTCTGTTGAAACGTACAGCACGTGATGTTGATAGGATGGATATTATTATCACTGAAAAATACCGCCCCGTCGGGGAATCGAACCTCGGACCTTATATTTTATACACATATGCTCTTACCATCTGAGCTAACAGGAGGGGTATATATATATATATATATATATATATATATATATACTTCGTACAAGTATTTGTTATCTTATTCATGTGTGATATTTGTCTACCCCTGTATATCGTATATAATCGCGCTGAAGATACTGAAGTTAAAGTGTTATGTAGCCGCTAGAGCTAGAAGGGGTGCAGAAGTACGCGGGAAGGGAGTGTTTTGATGACAGCTCAATTAGTGTGAAATGGAGTTGTAAATTTGCGCCAAGAATTACCGCCAAACGGCGATAAATTCAACTAACTCGTGGCTTTAAAACAGCGATATTTTTCTAGTTTCAGAATACCTTTTCTGCTCCGGCGTGTAGAACAGATTTACATGGTTGCGTGCTTCCTCTGATCTCCATTCTCCATGGCAGGGAGATAAGAACGAGATGCGGAGTTTTTGTGTGGACAAAAGAGATACAAAGACAGTTTACCAAAAGTTGAATTAATATTCATCCCCACTTCTTTGTTTCTACCCTCCCCACACCCCGTCAATCACCGCTACTTGCCTGGGTTGTCGGTCATTCTTCAACTTGACTGCTAGCAGCGCTCTAGGAATGTGTAGCGATGAATGATGTAACTTCAGGTAATAATGAAAGTGTTTTGGATCTCGTAAAGTAACTTATATGATTTATGAAAATGAATAATTTACTGAATTTATATGCACTACTACAAAACTAGCAACATTTCAGTTTTAGTTGGAATTTGAATTTGCATTTTCAAAGAAAACGCATTTTTAATGTACTTGGAAAACAAATATTTTCCTATTTTCCAAAAGCTCTCAAATTTATACTGAATGTGGGAAGAACTATCATACACATTTTAAGCGACTTATGGAACAATCGGATGTGAAATAAGGAAGAAAACGCATTTTCAAAGTACTTTTTTACACATCAAAAATGCAATTGAAGGAACCAATAAATGTGAGCAACAAGTGTCACCAATAAATTGAAACGATTAAAATCTGTGATGGATATCAAGAAGGCACTGGTACCATTGTTGGGAAACCAAGGTCCATATACCAACAGACAGCCGCGGTTTTTAAACCTCTGAAGTGATCCATGGCCTGTATATGTACATTGAGCTGACCAAATGTTCTTAATTCTACATTTCCATACTTCTAAGCTCATCTCACAACGCATATAAGGCGTTTTTCTAGTATCATAACACCCCTAACTGGCCTCATTTTCTCCAACTTATTATGTTTGTTTCTTCAACTTTCTGTATCCACGAAAAGTCGAGTGAAATATAACACTAACAACGTTATAATATCTTCACAAGGAACCAGAATCCAATTCTAGAGCTCTTTTCTATCTGGATCTAATAAGAACACTGCCGGGAAATACAGTGAGGCATATTTCAACAATATAGAAAACAAAGAAAACTACTTAGAATATTTATTCCGAGGAAAACTTTTCTAATTTCGATGTCAATTTTTGCCCGTTCGTATTTACTCTCTGTCACCTGACATTACTGTCGCTGTATACTTGGTATACTTACTTATACTTACGCTGTATACTGTGTTGGGTATGTTGTCAACTTGAAATTAGATCGGTGGAAGTTGCTAAATTTATTCCTGTGAGTTTTTTTTTCAAGTATAAGCTCTCTGATAAAATAAATACATTCGCGAGAAGTAGATGGAAAAGGATGTTTTCTAAATATAGGCCTACTTGTATCAAAGGAAATAGATAGTAGCCAACATAATGAACTTGAATTTCACCTTGTGGATTGGGGGTATTTTACGATGGTTTTTATTTGATGAGCGATAGCGAAAACATCCATCCCATCCTTATGAAGCTTTGACTATGTTTTTTTTTCAAGCACTGCACAGGTCGCACGGTTTGACTGATCGGCATGAAACATTTTTTCTGTACAGATAGACTTATCCAACTTATAACTGTATAGTTTTGTATTGAATCGATACTACCACTTCTGAGAAACACTATCTGACATTTCTTAAACCCCCATCAGATAAGGCTGAGCAAGAAAATTTGAAAAATGAAATATCTCCAAATAACTTCAAATTTTCACTGAATATAAACACATGCACGAAACACATTATAAGCTTGCAATTTGGATCAGCCATTTTGAAGAAATTAATTTCATAAATGTTTTTTTGCGTCAAATAGATAGAAATTATAGCAGAAAAATGTTGCAGAGCCGTGAGATGTTCACTGCTCCCTAGATTCGATAGTAACCTAACGAAGTATATCTTTAGACGAGCTTTAGTGATGATTCAATTTGACATAGGCCTACTGAAAAAAATTGGTGTTCGTTTTCATGTTTTTTTGTCGGTTCTCCACAGGTTAAACGGCTAGCTATCACTTCAAACTTCAAACTTTTTTTCATTATGGTTCCTCATTCTAACTCAGATCTGTATAGTTTTGTGGCATTATCGGGTGGTACTTTAATTTTTATGAATTTTAGAAATTTCAAAAATAAACAGCGGAAAAAAAATAAATTTTTTTTCCAGAAGAATGAAATTTCGCGTGAAGTTGAATTACATTTTGATACACATTTCTGGAAATTTTCAGCTTGATCAGGTCCGTCATTTTGAAGAAAAAACATAAAATGTGCTAAATTGGTACCACTCGACGGAGTTTTTACCCATTTTTACCCATACTATTACTATTCGCTCGTCTAACAACGCATATATGGCGTTTTCCTAGTATATGAACCAAGGTGTGTAGATTCTCGATTTTACTTCATAAAATATATATCTCAAATCTTACAAGGCATATGCTGAGTATGTCGAGTAGGCTGCAATTATATTTTAGTGGAAGGGCCGAGTCTGTCAGTGCTGCCGCGACTGCTATTCTACGGGTTGATGCTGTCGCGATGTACGCTCTGCGGGCTGCATTCAGGAGTAATATCTAAACTTTGTAATGTTTCGTTACTCTTTCAAATTTTATTAGATGAGCGACAGCGAAGACTTCCATCACAAAGTATGGAGCTTTGTATGTGTGTTTGGCTTTTTTCGATTGTTTGTTTGTTTGCTTGTTTATAAGCACTGCACAGGTCGCAAGGTTTGACTGATCAACATGAAACTTTTTCTGTAAACGCAGACTTATCCAACTTGGAACTATATTTTTGGGTCAAATGGGTTCAACCATTTTTTAGATGAATCATCTAGAAGTTTCTGAAAACTATGATGAAAAACATGGAAACTCATGAGGCTGAGCGGAAAAAAGTGGAAAAGTAAAATATCTCAAAGCATCTAAACCAAACCTCTAAACCATCTAAACCAGTTAATTTATTACATTATTTTCTTCAAAACGGCTGGTCTACAAATTGAATAATGAATAATGAATTGAATAATGAATAATTGAATAATGAATAATGTGCATTATTTTCTTGTTTACATTTGAGGATAATTTGAATTATATTGGTGAGATTTTATTTCTCAATATTTTCCACCTAGCCTAATCTTATGGGGTTTTTAGAAACTTTGAGATGATGCTTCTCAAAAATGGTCCAACTGATTTTACCCAAAAACTTTACCGTTCTAAGATTGATAAGTTTACATATACAGCAAAAGTTTCATGTAGGTCGGTCAAATCCTGCGACCTGTGCAGTGCTCACAAACAAACAAAACGCAGTCAAAGCTCCGTAAGATTAGGACGGAAACCTTTGCTAACGCGCACCTGCAAGCTATTCTAATTCTAGTCTATTGTTATTTGAGTTTCATATCAATACACTTTTTTGGTCCTGCAATAGTTGATTCAAAATAGTCATTTGTCAGAAGTAATTAGACGAGCTTTAGCGAGGATTCAATTTGACATACTGAAAATAATTGGTGTTCGTTTTATGTTTTTTTTTTATGTTTTTTTGTCGGTTCTCCACAGGTCAAACGGCTACAGCTATCAACTTCAAACTTTTTTTCAATATGGTTCCTCATCTAACTTAGATCTGTATAGTTTTGTGGCATTATCGGGCGGTAACTTTTTTTTTATGAATTTTAGAAATTTCAAAAATACCTATTAGAATAACATAGCGGGGAAAAATATATATATATATATTTTCCAAAAAAATGAAATTTTCCTAAAAGTTGAATTACATTTTGATACACATTTCTAAAAAATTTCAGCTTGATCGGGTCAGCCATTTCGAAGAAAAAACATAAAATGTGCTGAATTGGTACCACTCGAAGCAGTTTTTACCCATTTTTACCCATACTATTACTATTCACTCGTCTAACAACGCATATATGGCGTTTTTCCTAGTGTGTCACATTATCAAACGAACGAATAGCCACAAAAATGTTGAAAATGTTCCAACCCCAGTAAAGTCTTTTCTCCCGATCACAACTAAACCAAGCGTACCACTTCACAAAACATTATTTTCTCTCCGGTGACTGAAATGGTAGAAGAGTTGTTGAAGTCACTCAGAGGCGACGAGGCTGAACCGTTGTTGTTGTTGTTGTTATTGTTTCTGCCTTTCACTCTTCTAATTCGTCAAAACACGCGTAGTCTTTGTTGTGGCGGGGGGAGGGTTTTGTTGTAGTATCAATTAGACAAGGCAGTGGAATAGCATCACAGAACTGTAGGTTTATAGATGGCAGTGTATATCGTCTCACATTTCCACGGTCTTGTAGTGAAATTGGGTTCTGCAGTGTATGTTCAGCTTGGATTCTAGGTTTAGATGGATAGATTGATAGTTTATTGTCTTTTTTTACATTCCTTCACATATAGCTAATTGATTAAAAACTAACTAAAAAGGAAAAAACAGTCTCATAACAGTATTAATAGTGGTAATAAAGTTCTAATAACGCATTGAAAAATGAGCCATCAACTACAATCAATTACATTCTTATAATTAGACGAGCTGTAGCAAGGATTCAATTTGACCTACCGGTACTGAAAAAAATTGGTGTTCGTTTTTAAGTTTTTTTTTTTCATGTTTTTTTGTCGGTTCTCCACAGATCAGACGGCTACAGCTATCAACTTCAAACTTTTTTTCAATATGGTTCCTCATCTAACTTAGATCTGTATAGTTTTGTGGCATTATCGGGTGGTAACTTTTTTTTATGTATTTTAGAAATTTCAAAAATACCCATTAGAATAACACAGCGGAAAAAAAATATATTTTCAAAAAAATATATCATTATACTATTACTATCCGCTCGTCTAACAACGCATATATGGCGTTTTCCTAGTTATACAAATAATAGTAAGTGAAAATAATGAAAAATAATGTGTATAATTATACACTAATAAATAACTTTATAGGCCTACTGTGTTGCAGGTTGCAGCAATGAACTGTTGACTTGTTGATGTTGCAGGCTGAAATGCACGGGTTGACGGGACGTGTTGAGTTCAACGAAGGAAAACGCAATAATTTCAAGCTCGACCTGCTGAAACTGAAACGCGAGGAGGTGACCAAGGTCGGAGAGTGGACGCCGGGTCAAGGGGTCAACATCACTGACCCAGCCGCCTTCTACGAGACGAACGCCAATAACATCACGCTCGTGGTGATGACCAGAGAGGTGAGGTCACTCACCCCTATCCCTTGACCTTTGACATACGACCTTCGAGATAATTGACCTCTTAAATATGTCCCTTGAACCTCGCTAAACCTAATAAATAAGCTTCATCATGTGTAACTTGACCCTTCAAACTTGATTGACCTTTTGCATGTCTCCCTTGACCCTTCAAAATTGATTGACATTTGACATGGCTCCCTCTACCCTTCAAACCTAATAATTGACTTTCTGCATGTTTCTCTTGACTCTCCAAATTTGATTTACATTTGGCATCTCTTCCTTGACCCTTCAAACCTTATTGAATTTTGACATGGCTCCCTGAAGGGAGTTCATGCAAGTTGGTTACAAAAATAGGGTGACTTCATCTTCACTAATTTTTTCTATGTTTAAAAACCAGTGTAATTGTATAAAAAGTTCATATCTTTTATGTGATGCATCCCATCTGATGCAGAACTTGCCCTTGTTATGTCCAGGAAAAACCGTACGTGATGGTAAAAGAAGATCGCAACTTGACCGGCAACGCCCGGTTCGAGGGTTTCTGTATTGACCTGCTGAAGTGGATCGCCACACAGGTGGGATTTCACTACGCGATCCGTCTTGTGCCCGACAACAAGTACGGGGTTTACGACCCTGACACCAAGGAGTGGAACGGCATTGTTAGAGAGCTCATGGACAAGGTGAGTTTCATTTTCATTTTTTTATATTGGGTTTATATAGTGTTGAAGAGAGAAATGAAGAGTGGGAGACCAGAGAATTCCGAGAAGAGAATTTGAAAAGGGTAGGGATATGGGGAAAGGAAAGTGGGTAGTCGAAGAACTAGGTGGATAGCGCTGAAGGAGATGTTGAAGAGAGAAATGAAGAGTGGGAGAGAGTAGGAAAATGGTGGGAAAACAGAGAATGGTGGAGTGGCAACTGGAGGAAGAAGAGATCGAAGGAGCAGGAAAAGCAGACTATGGGCTGGAAGACGGAATGGGTCACCGTCTTCGACATCCCAGCCAGTCCTAGAAACGACGGTGGAGTCACCTCCACCCCCCAAACCCGACATCGTTGGATGGGATGATCGAAATGATGTATATATATTGGGTTTAACGTTTCACCACTGTTATGATAGCGAAGATCCAATGGCGTCTGATTAAATGAGATGATGGAATGATGAGATGAAGGTTTCTTGGGTAATGGGGAGGATTGTGGGGAGGAAGCGTTCGTGGTCATCCACGGCATTAGCCTAGACTACAGAGGGAAACCACGAAAGGCCCCTGTGAAGATGGACGGCGGAGGGGATCGAGCCAGGTTTGAAATTCCCCTCGTCTCCCGGATCACACGAAGCGAGCGCGTCAACCACTGCGCTATATGTGCCGGTAAGGGGAGTTTAGTACAGGGTTGCCAGATGCAGGGAAAAACAGGGTCTCGAAGGTACAAAGGGAATAGCACAAGGAATAGCCCCAGCAGAGGGAAATTTCGATAACTATATTAATGGAGTATTTATTTTCTTCCAAGCACTTATATATATATATATATATATATATATATATATATATATATATATATATATATATATATATATATATATATATATATAAAAATATATATATATATATATATATATATATATAGTACTAAATTAGGCGTATAAATATTTTGTTTCAAAAACTCCAATGTCAAAGATTAGATTAGATTCATTTTATTAATTAACATAGTGAGAATTTTCAAATGGTCACTATGAGTCAGATAATGGTAAGGGAGAGAAAGTGAGTGAGTGTGTGAGAGAGAAAGAGAGAGGGAAAAGAGAGAGAGAGAGAGAGAGAGAGAGAGAGGGAGGATGAGACACAATGAAAGTAGCAACACTAGATGCTGAATCCCCAAAGGATCTCAACTGGAACGTTAAACGCGGAATTAGTATTCCAAAACTTCTATAAATAAATTTGTGTCGAAATATTTTTTTTTAAATAACGTTTCTAAAGGATTACTTTCTGTTAGGAACTAGAAAGAAACTAAGTTTTTTCTTTTTTGTATAATTTATGTTCCTCTTCCTTTTTTCGCACATATTTGTATGGCGAGTTTCTCCAGTACAGCCCGAACCATCAACCTCTAGCCATAGAAAAAAACTTTCCGTTACCAACTTAACCAACTTTAAGAAATGAATAATTCATATTTTTACCAATTCAAGTAAATTTTCCATTTCTTTGCCAATTTTAAATTCGGCGATATTTTTCTTTTCATTTCTAAACTTTCGATTATCACAACATTTCTTTGACTCATCACTCAGTAATTTACTCATGTCTCATGTCAAGAAGGAAATGATCAACAATCTGTACCATAGCAACACAGAGAACTGATGAACTATCATAGATTGTGATTGGTTAATGGTTCATATCAATTGGTGAACATTGTTGTCTCTCTTTTAACAATGAGTGACAACACTGAACAAAAACCTATAGGACGTTGAACCCTTGGGTCTACATAATAAACCACTTGAGATAAGATCATAACCACTGCGCTGCATGTGCCGGTAAAAGATGATGATGATACAATCAATCTGTGAAAACAAATAAAAATAAACTGTAACCATGAGCAACATGTTCATCGGTGCACGGGTTATATTGGTGCGCAGTTGACCCTAATATGCGCAGTTCTAAACATAAAAAATGCAGCTCTTAATTTCAATTCGCGCAGTTGTAAAAGGCCTACATGTTCCCAGTAGTAACAAGATACCTTGAAAAACAAAGTTTATCCAAAAATTCCCTGCGGGGCTGTCATGAGAGGGGCCCCCCCCCCCCCCCCCCTAGTATGCGCGCGGAACCTACCTCTTTATATAATTGATTTTTTCATATGCGCAGTTCTAAATTTTCACTAATATAACCACTGCATCGGTGCACGAAGCAAAGTAAACCCTCACATCGGAACATCAAACACTGGCTCTAGTGCCGATATCGACCGATATAATTCCTCTCGATATCATTAGTAAGCCCGGATGAATTAATCCGTTGCAAGTCGGGATTCGAACCGATGTTTTATTGATTCTGATTGCACTCAAATCTTTCAACAGTTCTCAGAATCCAGAGTAATGAAAGTCAAATTGGACCAGCTTTAAAATTCGGTTTAAGAGGACACCTTAGGTGTATGAGAATAAACTATAAAGTAATATTAAACTCCTTTGAATAATTGCTTAGATTTATGGATATATTATTGATTTATTGATATTATAATAAATAATAATGGGAATTATTGAGTCAAGACCCGTTTTCATGGCTCGCGGCAGGAGGCAGGCGGAGGCGTTATAAAATTGCCTGCCGCCTGCGCTGTTAACAAAGTCGCGTTTATTCGCATCCACTTCGCGATTTGATTTATTCATTTCAATATATAATTCGAGTCCTTTTCACGCGTTGAAGTGATTCCCATCATCGTATTATGTGGCACGCAAATACAGTAACAATCAATATTTGAAACGTAAGGATTGAGAGGTGATATTTCGACATAACCCTACTTCTTGCGCAAGTGAGTAATTTACCGCGGCAGAGAGCAACAAGTGCAAGCGGCAGAATCTACTGTTTTCTGATTCGCCAGAAAAAGGACGCCAGCCGCCTGCCGCTTACCGCGAGCCATGAAAACAGGCCTTAAATCTAGGAAAACGTAACGTAGATCTATGTGTTGTATAAGAGACAAAGAAAAGGGTTTTCTTCGGTCTATGGTTGTATGATGAGCGAGATATTTATACGAACAGTATACTTCTCGAAAAATACAACCCTTGGTAACAATCTAACAGCTGGATCGGCTGTCATAAATCCTCATTTTATGAAAAGTCATAGAAATCTGAACACCTTAGTGACCGCTTACTCTATTCTCATGAGACTTTTCAAACATTTCTTTCATTGCTCATACATCAAGTTTAATTTTTCGAATAAAAATATCTTACACTTTTCGTTACAACCATTAATTTTCTCAACCTATCTTACCAATTACTCTCAAAACGAGAAAGTTTTTGTGTGAGTTTTACGTTGAGAGAATTTTACTTGAATCGGTTCTGCCCTGTGGGAAAAACAAACGAAATAGCTACTCGATTCAAGTTGTCTTCTCTATCTCATCTAATTGATACAAATTTACAATAAAAAATCTGAATTGCGTGTACTTCAACATTTATTAACGGCAATAGCGATCAATAAGTATCTAACGAGTAATATTTAGTAAAATCGGGTTATTTTTCAAGTTTAATTTTGGAAAACTTTCAAAAAGGATTCACGGTTATGAAACGAATTTCTCCGCGGTTCGATGAGTGTCAAGGTTGGGCCTGGTCTTCATATCAAACGGACACTTCTTCCGTTTTAATACTCGACAAAATGTTGCTTACACAGCTAGCGCTCCCTACACATATAATATCAAATTACTTCCTCTATCACAAAGAAAAACTTCTTCTCTACCTTAATAAACTATTATGATCAAACAACCAAACAGTCACTTCACTCTAGTGCACTCTTAATGATTATACCTTCAAACACGTGCCCCATTAAAGGAATTTCACCCCTTTACACATTTCTTTTCAAGTAACGTAAATAACCCCCTTTCACGCCCTCCTCACTATCCCCCCCCCCCCCCCCCCCCTCTATCACCCTCTAACAATCACAACCACCTCATCATGTTAAATTGCTTCTTCGCTTCACGAAAAGATTTCAGCTTTACGGATTATGACAATAAATTCAAGATTTAGTAACAGAAAAAAAGAACCAGCAGAAATTGTCACAAAAGAAGAAATACTTCACTAAGGTAGTTTTTCCTTTTTCTTCGTCTCCTAACGTGGCTATATTTTTAGGGATTATTTTTGTCTTTGCCGTGGCGTGCGTTTTGGGGATTTGTGAAAGTCCACGTCGCAAACGGCAAGATACCAACGTGGCTGACGTAATCTTAGGGGTGTTGAGTTGTACAAGTTGGTAGAACTGTCTCTGTATGTAAAATAGTCACCACCATTAGTAGAATAAGAGACACATTCGACTTGTTGATATATTGATATAATAAAACGACGTTGATCAATGGGAAGTGTGTAGTTATCTGGTTCTGATTACGAGTGTGGAAAATGAACCACCTTTTCAGTCAGTCACGGTGTTGTTCTAAAAACTGAAGTCAAGTCGGACGTGGGTTCGAGTCCCACATAATTTTTGAGTTTTTTTAAATATCATTCTGTCATTAGTATCCCTAAATAACCGAGCTATTGGTAGGATCGTTGGACGAACTTTAATCATAACGTTCAGAATTAAACTAAAACTTCAGTCTAGTTAGATCAATCAAGGCATAGCCTTAGTAACCTAAGTAGAGTCGAGCGTGGGTTCGAGTCCTGCATATTCAGGGTTGGTTTGAGACATAATTAAATGAGCGCGTTCTCGTCAACGCGTTCATTTTCTAGAAACTTTCAAAGCCACAATCCTTTTTTTGTAACAATAGTGTACTATTTAAATGGTTTGTACTTTGTGTGATACCGACCAATTGCTATCTCTGTTAATATCATTGACAAAACAAATCCAAGAATTCTTGAGTCGATCTATTTTCAATTTAACGATGCTTCTTGCGATTGATAGTTCCTGATTTGTAACTTGACTAACACTCGGGTGTCTCGACCCGCCATTTTACCACCAAGTAAACTTCAAGAATTATCCGTGCCAGGAACTGTTGAAGGAACATATTTTGATAACTTACAAGTTCTTTTTTTCTGAGTGTTATGAACCTTTTTTTTGTTATGAACTCGGTGTGCATAGATATAAGGTCTTTCAAAACATCACTCGTTCGTTAACAGCGAAGTAACACAGATGTGTGGTCGTTAGGCAAACATTGATAATCATCATCCCTCCGAATAACATTGATGTTGATGAAGTTGTTAATTTCAGCTCTCGTGTATTTAATTAGCAGCCATCTTCTCTCTGCGTGTTTTAGTGACTTTAGAATGAGCGTGCTATAGCCTAAGTTTGAATTGTTGATACAATGTAAGAAATATAGGTCAAGTAGAATGGTTGCATTCAAGAAAACAGGTGATTGTAATAATGAGTAGGTAGTGGGATTGTAATTAATATTCAATATCTTTTTGTTGTAGTAAACTATGAGCATTTTCAGAAAATATATATTTAATTTTATGATGGAACATTTCAAAATCATCATTGACTTATATTCTGAAAAGTTGCCCACATAATTAAAAAGTAATTGAATTGAATTCCGTATTATGCGTTGGTATAGGATCGTCTTTCTTTTGCCTCGTCTGTATGACCCTAACTTGTCATCCACCTTATTGGATCGTTGGTGTCAAGTATTGTATGTTGATCAGAAATACATTTTTCATTCCAATCGAATTCGTTGAAGAGGCTATAAAGATTATGAAGCTACCTTGGTTTTCTTCATGATTCAAATTATGTATTGTCTTTACAGCGCGCAGACTTGGCCGTGGCTTCAATGACTATCAGCTACGCCAGAGAGAGCGTCATAGACTTCACCAAACCCTTCATGAACCTCGGCATCGGCATTCTATTCAAGGTAAGCTGGCATCTATAACCAAAATAATCATAACATTATCATTGTCAGCAGACGATTTCTTAGCAAGCACCATAGAGGTCGATCATGGTGCTCGTGTTTTGGACTTGGCAATGACGAAGTGTAGAGGCGACAAACGTTACAAGTTCTCCTTTTAATTTTAGTTATGGATCTGGTTTCAATTTTAGTTTTCAGCCTTTTTTTGATACAAAATAACTGTATTAAATATGTTAATATCAGTTAGATTGAACTAGAATTATCAAAACTTGTAACTATTAACTTTTGAATTGACACTTGCACACCTTTTCATACTTTCAATGTCTAATTCAAGTTTTATACCTAATCGTGTATATTTCAACAATTCCCCAAGGCAAGATTTTTTCTCATTGGGTAATTCATAATTTTATAACTTCTATTGCCTGTATCATATGTATAAAGAACCAGTAATTTTTTTTTTTGGAGTGATTGTCGAGTTTCATGACAGTGAGTGGACCTGGTGATGGTGCTTGACACAACGAGTTGGGAAAAATTAGGAAATTAAAAACCCCCAAAATGGGCGGGAGAAATTGTTGACGAACTTCTAGACAGCCATATTGGCTGCCATCTTGATTACCTCGGAGGCCATCTTGGTGACCTTGACCTCGTGATCTTTGACCTCGAGATCAGTGACACCGTGACATTGCTCTTTGACCCCGTGTCCTTGTCGGCCATCTTGTTATCCTGCGCCAGAATCCTCATTTGCTCTCTACTCACATGTCAGTGTTGACAAAAAATAAAACGAAATAAAACTTCTCTTTCATCCATAGATTTCTTTTCCTGGGATCACAATTAAATTAGCTCCGAGCTATTGATTCACGTCTCACTTCTATATAGAAGCTAACCTTTCTTCTCGCCTTTAAGCCAATTCTATTCAGATATACACCAACGCCAAGTCCAATTATATTTATACTCTATCTTTCTGGTAGCTATTGGATACACGTGCGATAGAGTGAGAGTTCCGAGGCGAACTTCAACACTGATTATGTTATAGAAAATGTATTCAAAATCTTTTGAATAAAAGTAGATTGGTCGGTAAGATGAAATAGAATGCAATCTTTGTAAAGATGAGAGATAAGGGAAACTAGGATGCAATCTTCAGAAAGATGGGTAGGGTATTACCAAGAAATATGTTACCTGAGAGGATGTGAAAAGAAAGAAGGAGGCGCTATTTACATTTACGGAGTCAAATCTTGTGGATAATGGAATTATATCTTGAATTCAATGAGAAGTTGCTTTCAAAGCAGTGTATTCATTCTATTCAAGTACAGTACTGTACAATATGTATTTTATTAACAAGGTAAACGCGATGAGTCGTCTCGGTGTGGAATGAGCGAGTACTTAGATTAGTATTTTGTTTCTAAGAGAGCATTGAAGTCAATTAAAATTGAAAATTTTAAAACATCAACTAATTTCCAACCAAATTTTGTACACAGAAAATATATTGCAAACAAATTTTTAAAATGTCAACAAATATTTTGAAAAATGTTCTGGTAGGAAGTTTTGGGAAAATCATCAATATAAATCTTGTCGAAAAATTTTACACATTTTTATGACTGATATTGAAGAAATTTCGAACAAATGTTTTGAAAAACAGTTTTAAATAAAATTGTCAATACTATTATTTTATTTAAAGCTCATTTGAAATTGAAACACAATTGTAAAGAAATGGGTGTTCAACTTCAGGTCTGAGTAGATGGAATCAACTATTCATTGACCCCTACCGTGGAGTCATTCAGGGTTCACTTTTATTCAGGACTGTATTTTTATCATGTATCCTCAGAAAATCTACCAAAACTTGATGTTTCACAAAACTTCAATCTTTCATGAAACTTTCAATAAAACTTTTTAAAAAAGTCATGAGATTTTCAAACACTACTTGCGCCCTTAGCATAAATTTCCGAGTGAATATAAGATCAACCTAAAATCGAAACGAAAGTGTGAAACTTACCAATGCATCTAGTACAGGTATGTATGTCCAGTGGCCAGAAAGTCATTACAAAATTTCACCGAGGCTGGCGCTCGCCGCCCACATCCACCCCGACGTCTCCGGTTAAAAGTACAACTCCACTTTCGGCAAAACGCACTCGAATCTTCTTCAAGTCCCAGACTCGTTTTTACCGAAGGTGTAATGTAACCGACGACGTCGAGTGCATTCGGGCGACGCCGACCACGGTGAACAGTTGCCACAGTAAAGGCCCATTCACAATGCGACGCTAACTTGAACTTCTGACGTAAGCGTTAACTTATAAAATGTTTGGCTTAGGGAAAGTGACTTGCCTATCCACAATGCATGTCGCTAACTTATTAACGTAAGCCGTTAACTTGTAAGCTACCAAGGTCCAAGCTTTCGAGTTACAAGTCAACGTTCAACGTAAGAAGCAACCAATCAGAAAGCCGAGTCGATCGACCTCGAAGAAGGGACCTAGAACGACCTCGAACCTAGCTGTTGATGGGGTCGTTAAGCAACATCGAGGGAGGGCGCGTGAACTGGAGAAACCGACAACCGAACACATTGTGATTGGTTGTTTTTTCGCGTATACGGTTACTTGCTGGTCTATTGTGAATAGAGACTTCGAATATTACGATAGCTACTTGAGTTAACGACTTCTTATACGTATAAGTTAAAGTTAAATTCGCATTGTAAATGGGCCTTGAGGATCCAGTAATCATGTCGTCTCCTCATTTTGATGATTAACCTCCACCTTCTATCAAGGTCCCTACAAGCCAGCCGACCCGGTTGTTCTCGTTCATGAACCCCCTGGCGGCCGAGATCTGGATCTATGTCCTCGCCGCCTACCTCCTCGTCAGCTTCACCCTGTTCGTGATGGCACGGTTCTCACCGTACGAGTGGAACAATCCACACCCGTGTCTGGCAGAGTCTGACATTGTCGAGAACCAGTTTTCCGTGTCCAATAGCTTCTGGTTCATTACGGGCACGTTCCTCAGGCAGGGGTCCGGACTCAACCCGAAGGTAGACGACGTGAAGCGTTTGGGCATGATTTCTGTTTCTAGTTGCCTGCCTGATTTGCTGTCTGTGTGGGGATATTTGAGTGTTTAGTGGTTTTTAGAACAAAAATCTTGTAATATTGATCCAATTAAATCATTTCGAATTTATATTTTTCGATATTATTTCGGGCGAACAGAACTAATTAACATTTTTTACATTTTAAATATCATTTTATGTTTGTACTTCCGGAAGCATATATATCGTTTGAATCAGAAATACATAAACTCTTTCATCGTTCTGGCGATTTTAAAACCGCAAAAATGGAGAATCTATTAGTTATGTACTGAGAACATTTTCAAAAATCAGCAAAATGTAAATTACAATTGATGAAAACTGAAAACTGATAAAAATAGGTGATCTGAAACCAATCGGGACACACAATTTCTAATAATGCAGTGTAGATGATTCCATTTTGTATACGCTAAACTATTCAAAGAAACACAACAATATTACAAGAGTTTGCTTTGAAAAGTATAATAATGAATGTGTATCTAATAAATTAGGTTCACAGAGGTATAATTGTATCCACAAGACATAAAGGTGCGAAACATCCGTGCGCTAACCGAGTGTGATAAAGAAGAGGGTAGATCTAACCCTCATCTCTAGTGGATACACGTATACAACATAGCTGCCTCCCTCTATAAACCTTGGTTATATGACGTAATTCACCCTGTTTAGTATAGTGGTCAAGTTCTAGCATATCATTCGACTTGTTATGACGCAAGTATATGTTATGACGTAGCCAACTAGAATATGAATATGTGATTAAGCTTGAATTATTGCGCATGTTTAGAATATAATTGGCTCATAAAACTCATCCCCTCATCCTCCACCTCCTCCTCCCTCCTCGCCTACGTTATGAACCTTAGTGTGTACATTCTAACTCGAGAGCAACGTGGCGTAATTGTTTCTACAGTGTAATTATTTACGAGTATTTGTGGTCAAGGCTACATAACACGCTCGATAAACTATCATGGGTGACATTTCGAGTTCAGGCTATGATCATAATTTTTTTCAATTTCCTGTGAAAACTAAATAACTGAAAAACTAAATATTAGTATTATAATTGAGGGATGTCCACATCTATACATTTGAATAAAAACGTATAATATATATTACAAAATACTGTCAATTTGTAATTTCAAAAATTCTATAATTTTCCAGTAAAATGATCAAGTAAGATGATCTATTTTATCTCAATCTTTGAAAAGTGTTCCGTGAAAGATCCAGAAAGTATAATTCCTTTCAAACACTAACACGAATCAACAAATTTTGATGAAAGCATTCAAACAATTCGGAAACCCCTTTTTTTCATTTTAACAAACCAAAACAAAGCACCAGCGCATGTTGTCTCTCATCACAAACCCTCAATCTGTACGCCATATATTCTCCGCCATGTTCGTTCACCCAACTGTCATGGCCGCCCAACTATTACACCAACTCCTTCTATTGACCAATCAGGTAAGTGTGCGCATGTCCTCGCGCATCTTCTCCTTCCTCAAGCCCCTGGCCGTCGAGATCTGGTTGTACATGTTCTGCGCGTACGTCATAGTCTCCATGACGATCTGGGTAGTGGCCCGCTTCAGTCCTTACGAGTGGCGGCCACCACGTCAGTGCGCATGCGCGGGTGACGATGACGACTATCTGGTCATTGAGAATGATTTTACGGTGGCGAATAGCTTCTGGTTTGCTATTGGTAC
Source organism: Brachyptera putata (assembly GCA_907164805.1). Lineage (NCBI taxonomy): Eukaryota > Metazoa > Arthropoda > Insecta > Plecoptera > Taeniopterygidae > Brachyptera > Brachyptera putata. The sequence goes on from OU015473.1 coordinate 5,480,617, forward strand.
GCTGATGCAGCAAGGATCCGATATCAATCCAAAGGTAGAGTATGACATATCTGGTATGAGTAAGAAAAGAGAGCACAAAGAGGATTATTAGTTTGTTGGAAATAAGTGGAGGAATGAAAAAAGAGTTATCAATATCAGAGTAACGATTCGGTAACCTCAGAACTTCAATCAATTCAAATATCTCCCAAAAATTCAACTAGGAACTCATTTCAAATGAGAAGTTTTCAATTAGTTACTAGGCAACGATTGTTCCTTCAATTGAATTCCCTAGTTCATTCGTTCACTTATAAAATTTCATGTCCATCTGAATCTAATGATGCTGGAATGTTGGTTCTCACGATAAGTAGGTATTACCTAATGATTTTTTCGACAGGAATTCCAACAAAGTAATATCCCAACTTGTGTGTCTTGCATTCGAGGCAAAGCTTTCCCTTTAAACGAAACATATAAATGTCATATTGACATTTTGTTTTCATAGCCAAGTGTTTCATAAGTATTCCAGGAGGCGTTGATATTTGCTTAGTCTATAGCCAGTTGTAAGCTTTTCCCTAAAGTAATAACGCTAGCACTCAGTAAAGTCACACTATTACCGAATCGAGCAGGTAGTTCTGCCCTGCTGACTAACACATCTACTTGAAACTAGGAATTATGAAATTAGAGACATTTGTACAAATCATCAAATAACCTAGCTGTTGCTGGCGTCATCAAGTGAATAATAATTTGTAAACGGCATAGAAAAAAAGAGAAAAAAATATTGTTTTTCATTATGTTCTTGTGAAGAGTCTAACAAATGATGTAACAGACTTGGCTATCAAATACAAAATGCACTTGAAGAAAAGTAAATCTTATATTCCAAAGAAATAATTTGGTTGTATCCCATTTATATTATGAAAATAATAAATAATGGTGGAATATAAGAAACAAATGTTAACGTATGTTCTGAATGCCAAATGCTATGAATCTCTGAAGGATATGCCATACTAATAAAGCCTTTGCCGAAAGTCAATGTAAACCAGACAAAAGAGCGATTCAAAACGCTCATACATATCAAAAGCTGTATGATATATGTATATATACATATATATATATATATATATATATATATATATATATATATATATATATATATATATATATATATATATATATATATATATATATATAAAAGTCGATGGTGCTGTGGCCATTGTTTTGTCAGAACTAGAATTTATAATACGTGGACTGCGTCAAATAATACATTCCAACCAACCAGATATTCAAGAAATACTTATAGGCTTACGTAAAATAGTACATACATTGACATGAATTGCTCGTACCCCCAAATAACCAAACTGTTGACGAAGTCGTTGAGTAAACAACATTAATCTTGTAGTTATTAGTATATTACCTTACTTACCGTAGCTTGGTGTATAGATACATGTAGTGAAGTTATGAGTGTGGTAAATGCATGTTGTACTGTTTTATCCGCCAAACAAAGCTTCTCTTCCACCCTGTCGGTTGGTAAGCCTCAGGAATTGATTTAATTGGTTGGTTGGTGAACCATTGAATACCAATACACCAGAGTAATACACTCGAGTAGATGTTGGTCTGGATAGTCTTCACGGTCTGGTAGAATCTGAATAGCTTGGATTTTGTGTGTTTTTCTCGTAGTTCATTAATATCCATAATAGAATAAGGTCGTCGTCTACCAACATAACAAACAGGAACAATGTGCGTTATAGGTCCATTTGTGTACCTGTAATATTTTCAGGGTTTACAATTTTCAGGACAAGTTTTACTGTATGAAACACAACTGCATCTTCCAGAAGCAATAAATCCTTGATGTTGCAGAATCTGGAATATGTAATTACGTAGGTCTTTACAATTATCAAGTTAGTAGACGACGTTCTTCCATGGATGAAAGTATGATTATTATTTTTGCTTCAGTGTCGACGCTTTTTAGTGCACGTATTTGTATAAGCTGCTTAATTACTATCTTATTAAGTTACGAGAAATTTCATATTATCTCAAGTACTTTTTGTTTTTGTTTTTATCTTTACATTATGTAGTTTTAGCTGTCTCTGAATCTTATGTAACTGTTACTGTTAACATGTTTTAATAATATAAACAATGTTTCAGCTTTGAAATGAACTAATTATCAGAACTAAAAATCTCTCAATCAAGTCAACAGTTCTTTTATACATAACAATTAATATAATGAACCATAACAATGCCGGAGGCTAAGTATATTCTTGGAGTCTCGATCGATAATAACAAACTCCATATACAAACAATAATATTATCAAACAAACATTCAATTCAATTCCATCATTTCATTTCATTTCATTGTGAAGCTCGCAATTTCGAGTCGCTCCTTCAGACAATGGCAAAATGTTTTTACCAGACTCCGACCGCAGTTGGGTTCTAAAATATCTCGCAAGAACAATTAGATTCTGCTGTCGGGTAATTCGATTTGAGTGGCACAAGAAGAAGGCGGTGTATCCGCGTGCACAACGTAAACAAAGTGATGAGAGATTCGATTATTGAGCAGTTTCAAGAAGTTGGTTTCGAGATTTTATTGTGTGGGGATAATAAGCATGGAGGCGACAGTGGGTCTGTTGTTATTCGGTTGTTCTGAAGCGTTGTTATTGGTTCATGGGATGAAAATTGATATTGATTTCATTATTTTATTTGAGTTGGGTTGATGTTACTTGGTAACTTGAGACTAATATTGAGGGTAAAATAATGGTGTACACCTCGCAATTAATTTGACCGATTTTATTCCTAAATAATATTTAGAAAGAATTCTAACTTTCAACCAGGCTTAATTTGTATTTGTTTATGAAATGTGAATAATGAACAACCTGAAGTCTGAACAAAATTAAAAGATGTATAATTTTTCAATCAATATTCTTTCGGATGCGATTACAGTCAAAAAATGTAGCAGGAAACATTCATTTTGATTTTTTTAAATCTGTAGTATATGAAAATATAAAGTAGGCTCAGATTCTGTTGATAAAGCTCAGTAAAAAAAGTTCAATTCGCATTATTCTTATATTTACTGAAAACAAAATTAATAGCATGGTTTACCAATGTGGTAACAGCAATAAACTTCCAGATAAATCCATTTTCATGTTGATAACTTCAGCCCCCCAAATAAATAAATCATTAATAACGATACCACAAATTCTCATATCTCCCACCGCCAACTTACAGGCCACCTCGACACGTATTGTTGGCGGTATCTGGTGGTTCTTCACGCTCATCATCATCTCGTCGTACACGGCTAACTTGGCGGCGTTCCTCACGGTTGAGCGCATGATCACGCCGATAGAGAACGCTGCAGACTTGGCGGAGCAGACAGAGATAGCATACGGCACCCTCACCGGCGGCACAACAATGACGTTCTTCAGGGTGAGTGACGTCACAATCTTGTTGTTGATTATTGTTGATATTCTTTATTTTTTATTTTCATCAACAATGAAATCTTGGTATTCAATCATCGTGTCCCAGTTCACAGTTGATATATTATTGAACTTATCAATGAAATGTTTCAGGGAAGTTACTAAGAAATATGTGAAGAATGGTGGGTAAAAATTCTGTCCATTTACGTCTTCCCTGACATTTTGAGGGGCTGTCGAAAAATAGTCGAAATTCAAACACTTGAGCATAAATTATGTACCGGGGAAATTTTTTTATTGTTTTCCCTTGAAAATGGTACTCTCCAAATAATATCGTTCATCATTGCCACGCTGAAAAAACTGTATGTTATGTTGAAAACTCATAGTTCCACCTTAATTAAGGGTAAGGATGAATTAGTAAGACCGTTTCGAAGAGGAACCTCTTGGTTGTTTTAAGACTTCGAGGCGGTCTTGTCACCAATATCCAACCATAATCCTACCAATAATCAACTCCACATATTTTTAAAAATTAAAAACAGTGAAGTTTGACCATTACTGCGGGATCATCATCTAAATTATTCCAGTCTCTTCCCGTCCGATTTGAAAAAAGAAATTTTCGCGACATCTTCCTTGAACTTTGAATTAGCTTTGAATTTTAACCTTCCTACTATGACTATTCCTGAATTTATAACTCGTGTTTTCCTCGGTCAATTTAGAACCAATTTCTCTCCACTCATCACCCTCCCAGGCCCGCAAGAAGTCACATATTCTGGATGTTTTTTTCTATCCTCCATCGTTGACCACCTTAATTCCTGAATCATTTATATGGTCTTCCCAGTTTCCTTACACATTCACCTTCATTGTTGATGTCTATCTTCCATCTTCCAATCCTTCTAACCCTCCCTGTCACCCTCCTCGCTGCTAATCGTTGTACCATAGACTAAACAGATACAAAGACAGTTCACCCAACTTTGAATCAAGATTCATCCCCACTCATTTGTCTCTACTCTCCCCACACCCCTTACCCCGAAGTATCGTCGTTCACCGCTAAGAGGGATGACAATCGTTTCGGCAACTGTGCTTCAGTCGACGGTAATACGGATGCTTGTTTGAGTTGTCTACCAAGTCCTCAACTTGACTGCTCTAGGAATGTGTTTTAGCGATGTTTGACTAACTTCAGGTAATAATGAAAGGGTTTTGAATCTCGTGAAGTAACTTACATGGAACGTCTTGAGTATTTTTGTAGTCAATGGTTGAACTCTTTCTATGTCCCTGATCAATCCAACTTTATGTGGGTTCCAAATAGGTTATGCGTACTGTAATATAGGTCTTAGCAATACCAAATATGCCTTACTTCTCTTCGTACCCCTCTCAACTGCCTCATTGCAAAATTTCATTCTAGACATCTAGAATGAAATCTAGGCTCAATGCCAGATAATTTTATTCTGTTACGTTTCCCTTATTTTGGTTTCCTATTGTTCACAGAATGCTGAACGATGGGTAAACGAGGACCTGCGTCAGGTTACTCAAATTTACTTACCCCTTTATTTACCCCCTCATTTACCCCCCTCCTTGAAGTCTATCCATCATAACTTCATAGTAGTCTAATGAAAAAGTTATGAATCTTTGTCACTCGATTTGTTTTGATGTGCTGGATAATGATGTGATGATATTGAGGGAGTTCGTGCACGGTGCTTATAAAAATAGAGAAATTCACCTTCACTAAATTTGTTTCTATGTTAAAAAAAAACAGTGTAATTGAATGAAAAGTTCACATCTCCGAGATAATTTATGCTCTTTAATCAATATAACATTCTATTTCGGTGAATTCAATCAGTTTTGAGATAATACGTCAATGAATAAAAAGAATGTGATGAAATTCATTGACGTATTATCTCAAACCTGTTTGACTTCACAAAAATTAAATGTCATATTAATCAAAGAGCATAAAATTATCTTGGAGATGTGAACTTTTCATTCAATTACACTGGTTTTTGAAAATGGAAAAAAATGTGAATGTAAATTTCTCGATTTATGTGAGACCGTGCACGCATCCCCTTAAAACAAATGAAACCATGACAATTTTTGAACTATATCAATTCAAATATTCGAAATTTCCCTATCACATCACATTCAATCTTCAAATTGCATGCGTTCTTATCAATTGAGAGACACTTACAATATATTGAAAGGATGTCATTCAAAGAAAAAAATGAATTTATAGTAGATGAAGATATTATGAATAGAATTATGCAAAAAAAAAGTATAAGTAGGTCTACCATTCTCATTTTCGAATTATACTCATTTTAAGTGGAAAATAATAGATTTTCTGCGAAAATGAAATCATATGAGCGCTATTCCTACTCTAAATTCGCCGAGAAAATATGACAATATTAATGGTGCAATTTCTGTTCAAGAATATACCCGTTCAATAAAGCGTTACACAAATTTCACTAATGTGACATTAATTTCAAAATAACTTATTGACTCGGCTGACCAAACGATGGAAAGACTTTATATCACACTTTTACCTCTGGCATGTCGAATCTACAGCCATCTGCTTGAAACCTTAAACACGCAACTATACAATCAGGCATTTTGATGCAATGAGGTCCACAAGGGGGTGCGTGCACGGTGCTTACACAAATCGAGAAATTTATCTTTACTATTTTTTTTTATTCTCAAAAACCGGTGTAACTGAATGAAAAGTTCACATCTCCAAGATAATTGTATGCTCTTTAATTATTATAACATTTTCTTTTTGCGAACTCTTATCAGTTTTGAGATAATACGTCAATGAATTCATCACATTCTTTTCATTTGTTGGCGTATTATCTTAGAACTGATTGAATTCACTGAAATAGAATGTCATATTAATTAAAGGGCATGTAATTATCTTGGAGATGTGAACTTTTCATCCAATTACACTTATTTTTTAGCATAGAAACAAAAAATAGTGACGGTGAATTTCTCTATTTTCATAAGCACCGTGCATGAACCCCCATAATTGGCGGATTACCTTGATATAACCCTCGGTTACCAAAGCTGTTTTTGTACATGTATCGAATCGAAGTTCTAGAATATCAAGCCTATAGCAAACATCAAAATCGAAGGGCAACCCCAATTCACTCAATGCACACAACATAATAAGAAAACAAATATTAATTTGACTCTAACAAAAGTCGTTTTAATAATTGTATATTCCAACTTCGAACATAGTAGGCCTACACAGCTGTTAATGAAACTATTCGCTAATTACAAGCCGTTCTGTCTCTAGCCCTTTTCCCTCTCGAGCTAGATAGAGTACGTCTTCTCATTATCACCTATAAATTACTCTCTCTTTGTGAAGCAATTATTATCCAATACTCTCTCTCTCTCTCTCTCTCTCTCTCTCTCTCTCTCTCTCTCTCTCTCTCTCTCTCTCTCTCTCTCTCTCTCTCTCTCTCTCTCCCTCTCTTTCTCTCTCTCGAGGGGGAGAGAGAGAGAGAGAGAGAGAGAGAGAGAGAGAGAGAGAGAGAGAGAGGTTATATACTTCCATTTCAAGATAACGAGTTTAACTTTTCCGTATATACTTATATTATCTTTAGTTGAGGAAAACTTTTTGATGACGAATCGACACACCTATCCGTTAGTGAGTATAGACAGGGCGGACAGCCGATCGGCACCGTCATCAATTGTGTAATAGACAGGCAGGGTAGATGGATCTATAGTTCAATTCATAAGAGTTGATGGTGTTGTATACTGCCAACGGAATGAAGTGAAAATATTTAATACTAGGAAAACGCAGCATATGCGTTGTGAGATGAGGTTAAAAGTATGGAAATCTAGATTGAAAATATATTCTGTCCGCTCAATCTACATCTACAGACCTTGGATTACTTCGAACGATCAAAAATCTTACCTGCAACTTGTTGATATTATAGAGCAACATCTTCTTTGCAAAACCTGTTACTTTCTATATGTGTCATTTCATTGGATGAGCGTTAGCGAAGATTTCCATGCCACTCTTATGGAGCTTTGTCTCTGTGTGTTTTTTTGTTTGTTTGTAAGCACTGCACAGGTCTGTCGCAGGGTTTGACTGATCGACATGAAACTTTTTTGCTCACGCAAACTACTTCAACTTATAACTGTATAGTTTTTGGATAAAATCGGTTGGATCATTTTCGAGAAACATACAATTCTTAAAAAAAAACATAAGTTCAGGCTGGGCAAGAAAATTTGAAAAATAAAATCTCTCCACAATAATTCAAATTCAAATTCAACCCGCCTTTCATTATCTGACAGACGGTGCTATTGAAACATTGTGAAGAAAAGGAACTGAAAGCCGTCCTTGGTAGCTCGGTCAGCTGAGGCACCGCTTCAGAAACTGAAGTCACCGCTGTGTGTGGGTTCGAGTCCCGCATGAGGCATGGTTTTTTGCAAATGTCCTTTCACTTATCATCACTTCATATAGTTTCATAATCATCTGCTCATTCGTATCCCCATATAACCTAGCTGTTGGTGGGGTCGTTAAGCAAACAATAATCAGGAATTGAAAATATTGACGACTGAGTCGAGTCAAATTGATGGTATTTCCAATTTATTTCATCACACTATGAAGTATTGAGTAATCTGAAACACATGAGAAAAAAGTAAATATTATCGCTTTATAAGACAGACACAACCACAGACAATCGAGCTAGTGAACCCGAACAAACAAACAAACAAACAAGTGTGACTTTGGTGCAGCACAACGGTTACAAACAAACACGAAAGTGCAAGAACTGAAGAACTAGTTCAGATAGTGCAGGATAAACAAACATACCTTATGGGCGAGAATTTTTCTGCAAGTCGATTTTTAAATGGGACTAAAAGTGACCAGTGGCAATGCTACGATTTGTGACGTCACGAATCAGTTGCCAATGTATGATAAAGTAGCGTTAGGTAAACATATGTCGTTGTGGCGTAGTGGTAGCATATATGCATCACGTTTTGAGGGTCCATTGTTCGACTCCCGACGCTGTTTTTTTTTTTCAGCAAAATAACTGTCAAATGTCGACTCTAGAGCTATGGTTTAGGTTATTTTTTTTCAATTTGACCACAGAAACAAAAATAAAATATCTACACAAATGATGTGATTTTTTACTGTTGTTTTCAGTTCCATAACAACCGACTTGCAGAAAAATTCTCGCCCCCCGTGGCTGGTAGTGTAGTTAGTTACAGCTATACTAGTTTATCGAGTACAGCAACGCAGACTCAATTTACTGGTAATTCCCCCGCCGCTCCGCGAGGATACTTTATGGGGTTCAACTCAAGTAAAAACGACATTACGTTACAATCTGGGAAACAGACAGAGAGAGTGGGAGAGAGAGAGAGAGAGAGAGAGAGAGAGAGAGAGAGAGAGAGAGAGAGAGAGAGCAATCATTAACAAACTACTCCGAAGTACACAACGTGAAATGAATAATTTTAACTACAGCAACTATGTGCAACTAATACATAATTATATAATGTTTTATGGTCGAAATATATTTCAGTTTCATAATTTTACGTACAAATTTGGATCGGTTTAGTTAGGGGGTTTTGGTTTTGTTCGGTTTTGTATTTTCACAGGGGAAAAATACTTGAAAAACGAAATTCTTCAAAAGCTTTCAAATTCATACAGAATATGAAATCAAGTATCAACACATTTTCAATAATTTGTACAACAATCGAATGAGACGTAACGAAGAAAACGCAATAAAAGTATACATTTCATTGAATATCAGGATCAACATGTAATGCAAAGTGTATATGCGACAGGTTGCTCTATAAATATCAACAAGTTGCAGGTCAGGTTTTTGAACGTTTGAAGTAATCCAAGGTCTGCAGATGTAGATTGAGCTGACAGAATATTTTTTAATCCCAGATTTCCACACTTCTACGCTCATCTCACAGTGCACATTCTGCGTTTTCCTCGTATGTATAGCATTACCCCTCCAATTGTGACGCGTTTTTTGTTCCAGGACTCGAAGATCGGTATCTACCAGAAGATGTGGAGGTTTATGGACAGTAAACGAGAGGCGGTATTCGTCGACACGTACGAGGACGGCGTCAAGCGAGTGCTGGAGGGTGACTACGCCTTCCTCATGGAGTCTACCATGATCGACTACGCCGTGCAACGGGACTGTAACCTCACGCAGATAGGAGGTCTGCTCGACTCCAAAGGATATGGTATTGCCACGCCGAAAGGTCAGTTGAAGTTGATTAATTACGACAACAAGCGATTTTCTATTCAATTTTTTTTCCCAGTCATAGCCGAGCTTAGACGAAGCAAGTCTTCAATCAATTCGTTCGTCACAATCTTTATGACATGGTGATGTGATTATCAGATCATTTATATTATGAAGGCTTTCCACAAGGTTCAGTCCTTGATCCTCTCCTCTTCCTCCATCAGATTGATGCTCCGACTCAACTCAAACATTGGTACCCTACCCATTTACGACTATGAAACCATTGTTGTTGAAGTCGATACATGAGCCGCTTTGATAAGTTTTAGAGGTGTTTTACGTCAGCTTTCCTTAGGTTTTAGGGGGTTTTGATGATAAGTAGTGTTAGGCAGGTTGAGGTTTGTGTCGAATGAAGATCAAGACTAATTTCGAGGTCAAATCTCATATCCTAGCCAACCCTAACCATCACCAAACATAACCCTATAAGGGGACGTCCATAAATTACGTCACAGCTTAGGAGGGGAGAGGGGGATGTCAAGATTTGTGACAAGGTGTTACAAGGGGGAGGGGGAAGGGGGGAAGGCAACTGTGTGACGTACCCTTTTTTGTCATATGTATTTGGCGCCATTCTTATAGATTCTTATATTTATTTAGTCAATATGGAAACTTATTATCACTATCGGTACCTATATATAATTGCATAATACGCATCGTTTCAATAAAAGCAAACAAAGAAATGAATATTTCAATTTCATTACTCTATTGTACCTTTGCCGCCTGCTAATTTTAACTTTTTGCTAGAAGGGGGTATAAGAATTTGTGACGTATTTAAAGGGGGGAGGGTAATGGGTTGGGTGACCAACTGTGACATAGGAGGGAGAGGGGGGAGAGGGGGGAATCAAAGTGACCTCAAGAAAGTGTGACATCATTTAAGAACGTCCCCTAAAACAGATCGGCGTGACTCATTTACCCTTGTTTTCCAGGTTCCCCCTGGAGAGATAAGATCTCGCTGGCCATCCTGGAGCTGCAGGAGAAGGGAGTGATCCAGATCCTGTACGACAAGTGGTGGAAGAACACGGGGGACGTGTGCAACAGGGACGATAAGAGCAAGGAGTCCAAAGCGAACGCCTTGGGCGTCGAGAACATCGGTAAGACCTTCACTACAGGTACAAGTCTTGTAGCTGGCAGGTGACATGCTGGCTAACACCTCAGACGGTATATGTGTATATATATATATATATATATATATATATATATATATATATATATATGTGTGTAGCGAGGTCAGCGAGGTCATTTTGCGCCTATGTTCATGTCCGTGTACCTTGCCATAGAATTGTCAACGTTTGTGGATGTTTTGAGCATATGGAGGAAGTGTGATAGAAAGAACCAGAAAAGTAAGATAAGACGGTATAAAAGAAAAGAAAAGAAGATGATATAGGTGAAGAATAAAGTGATAAGAAAACGAAATAAAATACAAATACAAACCCGCAAGGTTCAGTATACTCCCTCCATACACTCCGGTCGCCCGAAGGCTTCCACTCGACCGAGATGGTCCGGACTTGGTCTGGACTCTGGACCCTCACGCCAGACCTTATCGCCATGGGTGACCCTTTTGGGAGCAAATAAATTGCTCCCGGCGACAGCTCTGGAGATCACGGGGTCACGCAAGCCCCCACACCATGTCAAGGTGTCCGGATCCTTCGAGGGGGGAGATTGCTTAGATCGGTAGGGCTATTGTCTTTTATTCAATATTTTGGCTTTCAGATTGTCTGTTTCTGTATCGACAGAGGTCGGCGAATAGCGTTTACCCTTAGCACATTGTTGTCGAAACAGTACTACATCCTATCTAAAGCCGTGTTTCTGGTTGCGTGTGTTGCAGGCGGCGTGTTCGTGGTGCTGCTGTGTGGCTTAGCGTTAGCAATTATTGTAGCCATTTTAGAGTTCTGTTGGAACTCCAAGAAGAATGCTCAAACGGATCGGGTGAGTCAATCAGAGTGAGTGTGTGAGTGAGTGAGTGAGTGTGTGAGCGAGAGAGAGAGAGAGAGAGAGAGAGAGAGTAGAAGGAGAGACAGTGACAGTATGAGGGTAAAAGGGTGAAGGACGTAAAAGGAGAGAGAGTGTTGTATAATGATATAACTTCAAATAACCGGAAGGCACTCATTCCTTACTGTTATCAAAAGAAGCCGCCCCGGTGGCTAAGTCAACTATCGCTAGCGGTAGTAACTGAAGTCACCGTTGGGCGTGGGTTCGAGTCCCGCTTAAGGCATGGGTTTTTGTAAACGTCCTTTCACCTATCATCACTTCATCGTTTCATTATCATCCTCTCATTCGTACCCCCGTATAACCTAGCTGTTGGTGGGGTCGTTAAGCAACATTGAAAAAAAAAAGAAAAAAAAGCGCTATCAAAAGTAATGTTCATTTTCCGTAAACTTAGCGAGAATAGCAATAAATCTGTAGAATTGGTAATACGGTATAATAAATTAATTAGTAATTGAGTAAACTTATCCATTTTTGTTCTCTTACTAAGAACGCCTGATGTCACCTGGGCCCATTTTACCCTCCTGCGCAAATATTCATGAATATTAGATTGAAAATACGAGATTTCAAATGATCGTTTATGATCGTCACAACCATAGACCTTAGATATTAGTAGAGACTAGAGAGCGCATAGATGATGCCAATATACTTGGTGGCGCGGGGTCTGCGGGGAGCTGTATATCCTCAATTGATATATTTATTGCCGTTTCTTATAAAGTACAACTCGAGAATAATATTAACTTTGTTAGTTATAATTGAATGTAGATTGAAATCTACTAAAGTCTACTAAAAATCTATTAGATAAAGTCATAAAAGTACATCTAGATAGAGAAAAACAAGTCCGTTAAATAATTTTGATAATTATTATCAAGATAATCCTCAATGCAGTAAAACTGATTTGGCCTGAGAAATTTCATTGTTTTTGTTTTGAAATCGATCCTACTGTTTGCATCTTTGATCTGAAGGGGTAGTTTATTAAACAGTCATCTTCCTGATTGCACAGCCCCGTTGACCGTCGATTCTAGTCTGCAATAACTGTGAGCAAGACGATTTGATCCTCTTATCTTATGGCTATGATCCACTATGATCCATATTTGTTTCCCAAATAGCTTTGGATAATTAATTAGACGAGCTTTAGCGAGGATTCAATTTGACATACTGAAAAAAATTGGTGTTCGTTTTTATGTTTTTTTTTTTTTTTTTATGTTTTTTTGTCGGTTCTCCACAGGTCAAACGGCTACATCTATCACCCTCAAACTTTTTTTCAATATGGTTCCTCTTCTAACTTAGATCTGATTAGTTTTGTGGCATTATCGGGCGGTAATTTTTTTTTATGAATTCAAGAAATTTCAAAAATCCCCCCCAAAAAAAAAAAAAAATATTTTCCAAAAAAATAAAATTTCGCGTGAAGTTGAATTACATTTTGGTACACATGTCTAAAAATTTTCAGCTTGATCGGGTCAGCCATTTTGAAGAAAAAACATAAAATGTGCTAAATTGGTACCACTCGAAGCAGTTTTTACCCATTTTTACCCATACTATTACTATCCGCTCGTCTAACAACGCATATGGCGTTTTCCTAGTAATAAATAAATAAATAACAAGCTCGTTTGTTTGCCAGCAATCGCTGTGCTCGGAGATGGCCGAGGAGCTGAGGTTCGCGGTGCGTTGCCACGGCTCGAGACAACGTCCCGCTCTGCGCAGGTCGTGCACTCGTTGCTCGCCCGCCACCACGTACGTGCCTGCCGCCATGGATATGCCGCACATCAACGGGGTACGTACCTGCCGTAGACGTCCAACAACCTTTCATCTCATTTGTCCGTACACACTCTACCGTGGACATACCTGCCATAGACATACCTGCCGTACGTCCAACAACCTTTCATCTCGGTTTCCCATCATCTCATTCGTCCGTGGCCACTACTGTAGACACACCAGCCGTAGACGTCCAACAATCTCGACCGCCCATCATCTCATTTGTCCGTAGACACTCTACCGTGGACATACCTGCCGTAGACACACCAGCCGTAGACGACCAACAACCTTTCATCTCATTTGTCCATAGACACTCTACCGTGTTCAACAACCTTTCATCTCATTTGTCCATAGACACTCTACCGTGTTGAACAACCTTTCATCTCATTTGTTCATAAACTCTCTACCGTAGACGTCCAATAACCTTCCATCTCAACTCCCTATCATCTCATTCGTTCGTAGACATCCTACCGTTGACACACTTGCCGTCGACACACTCGCCGTAGACATTCTTGCCGTAGCCATACCAAAGTAGATTTACCTACCATACACATTCAAAACACGTAGTATATAATAACCTTTCATCTCATCTTCCATCATATCATTCTTCACTCACTGACGTCATTAGATCTTAGTCTTCGGTACAGTGCACCGTTGAACCCAATATAAATAAATAAAAATATATAAGAAACCAGCACAACCCGATCTTATTAATGTTGGCGTTTTCACTGAACCTGGCTAAAATGTCTAAATCTAGCAATATATAATTTACAAAGGTGTGAAATTTAAAATTCCTTAAAAGTCCTTGGGGTGCATTTCTAAATGTAGGTGAACCTAGACCCACTTTAACCCGTCCAAAACCTGCATCAAAAAACTGGAATAAATCAGGATGAAATTGTAGAGGAATTCACCCCTTACATTTAGAAGCCAACCACTGGAGCTGCTTTTAGTTGCACAACGGTGTCGATGTGATACGAGCGGGTGTAGAAAGTGTCGCCTCCGTGAAACCGTTGCGCAGAAAGGTCGCAATAGCAAGGTCGCTGCGCAGCAATAGCAGTCGATCTTGTTTCTGTTTGTTTCAATACCAACACATTCTTCGACAGCACCTATGGCTTGGAGCTACGATACTGGACTGTGGATGCGAAGGTCGGGGGTTCATACCTACCATATGCAACATTTTTTCGTTTAAAAAGATAAATACGTATCAAGAAGATTTTTGGGTTGTAGGGCGGAAGCTTTGTCTGTAGTGACTAATAATGCGATTGTTTTCAAATTGGAATGGTTTATTAAATTTTTGGTCAATCTTGTTTACTCTTAACTGTCCAAAACATGCTGTCACGTGATTGGTCAATTTTACAAGATGGCGCGTAGGCGACACTGTGTCAAGCACTGCTCGTATGTGGTGGTCCTTATTTTATTATTTCTTTTCGGTTTGGTTTCAGCTTGAAAAAATAGACTGGACATTTTGACATGATACTTGCTTAAAACTTCCTCACTCCACACCTCCTCATTCTCGAGCTACAGTACCAACATTACCTACGGTAATTAAATCCATTCATAGCTCGGATTATGGCTGTCGTACCGACGGATAAGCAAACGTGAGTCACCCACGCTAATTCCGATTCAGAATTCCTCCTGAACTTGTTTGTTGCTCGAACGTAAGTCAGTCGTGCATCATGGTTGAGCTTCAAACTATATTATGAATCGGATTAGCTGCGACTTTTACTGAGTTAACTTACTACTTTTTTTTTATTAAAAGATAAAAGATGCTCTACAAAGATGACTAAAATATAGACCATATTATGTGGTAGAAACACATGAACACGTGTTTTATTCCATGCACGAAAAACTTATAACGTATCGAATTTAATTAAAACTCAACTTTGGATGAGTTAATGCGGTTTGTAGCGAGGTTACTGCACATATTTTTTGTGTTGTGGTACACTGTAGGTGGACACAGCTCCGGAATAACCTTGAATGTGGTTGCCTATCCATCGATACGATAGCTATAACCCTAGATTCTAATAACAATTAACGATACTATTTGATAATAATGTTATATGTGGCATGATGGTTAGTATTATTTTTGTCCGGAAAATAGTGTTTTTTGTTGGTAACGGTTTTCTCTGTTGAATGAAGTTGGCGCACGTAAGTTTCGTCATGTCAGCTAGTTTTTGACTCGTTCAAACATTCAGATTTCTTGATTTTGGTTTTTGTCAGATTTTCATCCGTCGTTATGACGTAATGCTGACCCTACGCAGCCCCCTAACCTGACCTGACTTGCTGGTAAAAGCGAGTTAAAGACTAATGAAATGACACATAACGTAATTAATACTTACGTGCACCACCGTCTAAATATAGAGAAAACCGTCAACAAGAAAACACCCACTTCTGATTGGGGGGGAGGGGGGTGACAATACAAACCATGACACAACATATAACATAATTACCTAACTCACCATTTATTACTTAGCATGTAAATTTTATTCCATCCTTATTTTACTATAAGTTGGTAGACATGTGAAAAAAAAACAGTTTTAAACGTTGATGTAAACCGACGATTTTTACTTTTTTCGGAGGGGGGAACGTTAGGTTTTGGACCCCACCTACAGCTGTATTCGATATTAATAGGTGAAACGATTTTCATAAGAAACAATAGGGGTCTATTCCGGTATTGTATCAATGACCAGAAAAAGTTTCAAGTAGGTAACCAACATTTTTTCCAATACTTTTACGAAATCAAATCGAACCATTATTTTCTTTCTAAAACACTTATTTGTTGATTGACGACCCCACAAACTGCTAGGTTTATTTATAATTTGTAAGAAAAACAAAATGCCCAGTCAAGAAATTTCAACCCTACAGCTTGTTTAATGAAACTGTTTGAATCTCTCCGGACTAATGGCTTGTTTGTCCTCAGGAGCCGGGAATACTTCCGATGGTTGACATGAAGAAGTCCTCCCTGAGCTACGATCCGGACACCTAGTCCACGTCACGCGTCGACGGAGAAAGGAACATCTCCGTCGCGATCATACATCCACTCGAGAGCCGCGTTTGAATTGAACGCGAGAGAAAAAGAGAGAGAGAGAGAGAGAGAAAATACTGTGATAAATACAATGGGGCACATCAATATGTCTCGTCAATATTAGTAGGACGTTAACGTATATCGTAAATGAGTTTCTTTTTATGAACAGCCGTTTCGAGCCAATGGGAGTCTTTTTAGAGATATGTCGGTGTTTTGGTGATAGCTTTGGAATGGTAGAAGATTTCAAAAGTTCTGATTTTATAGAAACAGAAATCTTTTTTCACACCTTCAAGGTCGTATACATGAAAACGATTCGACTTGTGTAGTTGAATTTTCACAGGTGTACAACTAAAACACATCATTTTTAGCAATTATACTAGGAAAGATAAATGGTTATTAATGTACACTATTGTGAAGGTATTAAATTATCTAAACCGTTCCGAAGATAGCGTCAAAATAACGACATTCGCTTATCGACTCGCGTGCGCCCTTAATCGAATAAGTGTGTATTTTAAAGCTTCCGCCGACACGTGTGACGGATTGGATTGACGTATTGACACGTCGTGCAATGACCGTACGTAGCTTTGCAAGGGTGACCGGAGAACTCGGAGAATATTACTAAGCACTTGGAAACAACCGTTCCACATATCGATAGAGAACGGTTCTATTGATTTTATTTATGGGGTGGTAAGATCGCCCTTGTGGTGCCCCGTCCAAACGATCCTACTTTCATCCATAGCCTTAATTGGGGAACAATGATTTTGTATCAAGTTTCAATGTTGATTTTAAAAAAAATCATTCTATTTTAATTTGATTTAAAAACAATTTCTGGTGACAAAATATAATCCAGCAGTAGGGATTTTTATCAACACTATACGCCCTAAGCAGTTCTTTACTTTAATAAACTCATAACGAAGCATCAAAATTGTGAAAAAATGAAATGAGTTTGTAATTTTTAATCGAAAGTATTGTCGACACATCCATTTGAAATGTCTTTTTTACTTTTGAAGATGTATTGGTAATACAAAATTGATCATAAACTATAGAATTATATGAAAATTCTAGTAGAGTCTATATCTTTATTATATATGTGAGCTTGTTATCCAAAAAGCTGTTAATTTAAGCAAAAATTGATGTCATCGAGGTAAGCTGTAGGTCTGGTCTGCAATAAACCAAGCCGTTTCACGTCAGCCTTGAATGTTAATTCGTATGTGTCGCTGAAAATAGCCACACTTCGTAGATCAAACATAGCTGCCTGTATGACCCCACAATCAGGTACCATATCAACCTTCACTTTGCTTCACTCAACTATTATACTTCTCCTGTATACTTCATTGTGCAACAGAAGGTTGTCTACCAACTGTATAATGATGTACAATATTCAGTAATTGTAGAGAAGCCACTGCAGCCATGCAACGCTGATGAAATATTGAAAGAATGGGCATGGGGATTTAATTCTTTCAAAAGATGTAGGCCTAGTTAGTTTCTTATCGTAAGTTTGGTACTGAAATGTGGTAATTTTTTTTTAATAGCATCAAAACTTGATATAAAATCGCATTGTTCCCCCATAAAGGTTATGAATGAAAGGTAGGATCGTTTGGACGGGGCACCACAAGGGGATCTTGCCATCCCATTTTAATTATTTAAAACCAATCAACTTTAAGACCAGGCCCGTATAACCTAGCTGTTGGTGGAGTCGTTAAGCAGCATTTCAAGACCAGGACTGCGCTGTCTGTGACCCTAATTTTCTGGCGTAGATGAAAGTATTTGTTTCCAAAAGTCCGGAACAATATAAGTACTATTTAAACCGGATCTGTGATATATCTGGACTGTATCACTATTAAGAGTAAACCAAACACACAAATATTGATATCTTCTACTAAGAACCAAATTTCTGAGGCAATATTCACTTCTTTCCATAACAGAAGGTGTGAAGTTTATAATTGAACAATAACAAACAAACAAAATTTTGATAGGCCTAGATTGGTATTTAGGAATATCACTCTACTAATTGAAGGTCGTGGCCAATTAGTACTTCATCCAAGCACTTGCTGCGAGGACTGTGGGAAACCACAAAAAACAAGTCAGGATGGATAAAAAAGTGTTTGTTGGTCTTCTTTTTCTTTCAACGTCTTCTTCTTTTCTTTTCTTGTAATATATGATTTTCTTCAAATTATTATTGGTCGTGAAAAAATACTTCCGCGATTCAAAACTTAATTTCTTATTCGCTTGAAACCTTGATAGATGTGAACACAACGGTCCCGGGTGCCTGTCGCGATTTAGCGGATTCCCTTGTGAACTGGATGTAGATAAGAGTGGCTACGGTACCGGTGACATCGTTGAACTTACAGAAATCTATTATTTTCATGAAAAACAAGTGCCACCTCTAACATAATAATTTTACTGAGACGTATATAGCATCGCTGTTTTAAAGCTCGATATAAAAGCGATAGTTGCGCGACAGGCAAATGGGACCATGGACTCAGATTCTGACTGCGGAAATATTTCACTTGGAGGACGCAAGTGAGTACACCTTCTTTATATTATCATAAAATCTGTTGGTATCACTACATCGTGTTAATATCCTTATAAAACCAGAGTAATACATTACAACGAGGATATTTGTGTTTGTTATATTGGTAGACGACCTCTCTGTTTTGCGTCTACAAGTATATCGTTATCTGAATTCTCATTGGTTGTAGGCCCTAATTTAGATCTCCGGAGAAAACCAGCCAATCAACATTCACCGTCACCCACGCAAAGCTTCGTACTCGAATGTACCGAACACCAGATTTCAAGTAAAATGTCAATATTTAGTTATCAATATTCACAAACAAACAATAACACAAATGAACAGTAGATTCAATGAGCGATGTAAACAAACGATTATTGGATGTGCGTGTACAAACAACTTTGAAGGATTTGTATTGAAAGAATAATACAAATTTATGTGAGAGCCTCAAAGACGGCAGATGCACAGTATAATCCCTCTAATAAATTTCTCATTTATACATTTACTACCTTGGTATGCTATAATTTTTGATCTCACTCATATGCTCCCCATGATAGTTTCACCCATAGTAAGTTTTCACTCCAGTAAGTTTTTTTAACTGGCCCCTGAAAAACATAGGAGGTTCCACTGTACCATAGAATGTCATTCTTTGATATTCTTTTGTCTATTACTGTACTGTCGTGTTGTATCGATAGTATATTGTAGACAATTACAATTTTAATTTACTCTATTTCAAGCCCTACAATATGATTTCACTTATAAATGAATCAAGCAGACAAAATGGGTCAAGATATTCAAATGTTTGCAAGTACAGAAATACTGTACATCGGTATTACCTTAGATCATAGCGACATCGGTACAATAGCTATAATCCACTATAATACGTATTTACTGTATTACGTCAGTAATTGGTATCAAAACGTACATCTAAACTATCGTCTTTGTGAGAGTTAGACCATGTTTAATCTGAGTCGGCCATAATATAAATTAATTTTTAAAAAAATGTTGGACCATTACTATTAGTTAGGTATGTTACGTATTGTGGTTAATATTGTGGGAGTGATGCCTGTTGGGAAAGTGAGAGGGGAGACGTGGAATGGAGTAGGTAGTAGGAAAATTTATAAAAATTAGTAGTCCGTGGGAGTCGATAGCGGAATTTTAGTTTTTTTGTGATAACTTTTGAATGGTATGAGATATCGGAATTCCGAAAACAAATAAACTCAGACATTTTTAATATCTTCAAGACGGTGTAAGTATCAACAATTTATCTCATACCGCATAATTGTCAGGCGTATACGGTTGAAAAATATGTATTTTTGAGCGTATACGCCTGACAATCGGGCGATTTAAGATGAATAAGTAATACTCACACCACATTGAAGATATTAAAAATATCTGTGTTTCCCAGTTTTTAGAATTTTGATATCTCATTTTGTTCAAAAGAAATCACCAAAAACTGATATTCTTCAAATTGAATCCCATTTACTCTTGAGGAAATTATAAAAGAAATATATTACTGTATAATAATATAAACATGTTGAATAAAATAAAACACAGAAGAATGGGAGACCAAGGAAAATTAAAAAGGGGAGTCACGGAGAGGGCACGTGGATTGACGTAGGCTAAGCCGAAAGAAAGAAAAATATAATGGGCCAAGATATACTACGAAAATATATCAAATATAAATGGGCTGTTTCACAAAATCTTGAAATTAACATAATAAACTATGACAGTTGTTGATCAGCTTAAATATAGTGCTGTTATTTCAATTTCAAAATCGTACGATCAACGCAAATCGTAAACATTACGTAATACAATACCAGTTTTGTCCAATCTACAAAGCATTGCAATCTACTGTTCTTTGTTATGTGAAGTATATTGATATCAACAATCGTTCTACCGTTAAGTGTTCTCAACGAACTAACAATTAATTGAAATGAATTGTGTAAACGTGTACTCTTCAAATGCCTAAAGGAAGTGCGGCTCGAATATATATATAATAGGCGTAGTATTCAGTTTTTAATTTTTATAATGTTGGTGTTTGTTGTTATGTATTGACAGTTAGTATTTTATGTTATAACACAAAATTATGTAATATATAAATGGTAATATCGAATATGGAAATGGAATTAAAGATGTGTGAAAGTGATCTATTAAATCATTGTTATTGCCTGAAAAGTGCCGCGGCAATTATAAAGAACTGTGAAAGGTTGTAATTGCTCGAACCGAGTGCAATCCTGTGCTCGAACGAAACCCAACGTTAATATTTTTGTTTCGAGGTCAAATAGTTCGAGGCGTGAAAATTAAATCGGAACTACTTTACGTTTTAATTAGGGATGCTGCCGATCATCGATTAATCAATCGACCATCAAATTGAATCACCAATTGATCAACATCAGCCAGTAAGTGATTTGAATTGATTAATATTAATTGATATTTTCAAACTTGGTTCAAAATAATTTATTCTCATATAAGTTCTTTGTACACTTGTTGTGAATGATATTTATTTGGGCTCACTTTTTATATTTGTTAATTATTTCTTGACCAACCAAGTGATCGACTGTCGATTGACGGTTGTTAACGTAGTGAAGACATTTACAGCATCTGGTGACAGTGTCTTCTGCAAGAGTTACAAACATTAGCATAACAGCGATCTGTTCATTTTTAGTTGCAGAATAATTGATTATAATTTGATCAACTATCAAAAACATCATGATAATAAATATTACCTTTTGAAATCAAAAAGCAAATCTTTTTTTTATGTGGGAAGGAAACTAACTACAAATATAGGGCCCAATAGTGACGGTTGTCAGTTTCCTCAATCGCAGGCCTAACAAGACGTGGCAAATCCAGTGGACTTTGTAGTTCTATCAGATATTCATTGGTCTTCCTCGATATCTGGAATGTTCCGTTCATTGGGAGACTTATAAAACAGCCATATGCAGTCAATTTCATCGCAACTTTATACTTTTGCCGTAACGGTAGGTATTTTTTAGGGAAAACGTCAATTAACAATTTACCGAACGGTAATCGAGTAGGAATTAAAACGTAAAAGAATCTATCGAAATAAAAAGTTTGAAAATTATTTAATAAAAAATGTTGTTGATTATTCAAATACGGTACTATGAACTGTGTAGACATGATAAATTGAGTTTTCATCATTCTTTCTTCACCGAAAGCATCCGTTTCCCAGCGCAAGTAGGCCTAGACCTAAAGAAAATATAGAAGTATGGCAATACAAATCAATTGTGTTGATGTCATTTTATTTTCTAATCAGAAACACTTTACGGAACTACAGCACAAGAAAATTATAATCAGCGGAACTCGAGACACTGTCTAAATCGGTTGTTCAAATGACTAACCGGTACCGATGTGTATAGCTGGAAAAGAATACAGATAGATAGGCCCACTATGAACAATAATTAAAGACAGTAGGCCTACTACACTAAATATTTCAGCTATGATTAATTATTCAACTATGTTTTAACTACCTATGTTGTGATTTTTATTTCAAACAAAGCATATTATGTATTGTGATTGAAATGTTGAAATTAAATTGAACGTTTAAACAAATACCTGGATATTATTATAACCTGAGATCATTATTTTGGTGGAATATTATCAATTATTAGGACATTGATCAATATTTTTTTTATATATGCCCAGAGATACTGTAGATCATTGTTATACATAGCAAGTTTGTCAGATTAGCACAGCAACTAGTTACGGTAAAACAAACTAATAACAATGTTCTTTCACAAGCAAAAATAAGAATACGAGCACATGTTTTGTAAGAATACAAATTCTTGAGTGTCTGGTATAGAATAAAGAACATCCACAAATATATATATATATATATATATATATATATATATATATATATATATATATATATAGCTGGAAGCAGAGATGGAACACATGAATAATATTTACAGGAGACAAATACAAGAGAAATTAATTATAACGACAAGGTTATTTTGATAGAGATCAATTTGGTTTGTAAAAAAATCTGAACAGAATGGTTTAATAATCACCGTCATTACAGTCTACCGCAGTGGTTGGCAACCCTAGGTTTTTTGTCTGGTACAAGGGATTTGTAGAAATAATTTTAAAATTCTACATTTTAATTCTTCTTTATGAAATATATTACTATTATTATAAATTATGAAATGTAGTTGAAATTACCGTTTACAGTAACTAAGTGGATTCCATTATCATTCACTTGTATGCTACTACCAACAAGACCCTTTACATTAACAAACTGAGTGAACGTAAGCAAGACCAGAAAAGCCACTAGTACCAGTACTAGTAAAAGACACGCGTTATTTTGTAGTTTCGCAAAGATAATCAATAATCATTGTTTAAAAATAACTATAGTAAAAAAAATTCTCGCAAACAGCTAGAATACTGAAAAAATGTATCTGTTCCTTCTTCACCACTACCTCGATATTTATAGACGTAGCACAAAAAACAAATTCTTGTATTGCAGTAAATGCCCTCTGCAGATTGACAATGGAAATTCCCATATTGAAAATAAGCAGACGTCTCGATGCACACTGACACTGAATAATTTATTTCAGGTATGAACATTAATATATTCAAATATATTGAAACAAATGACTCAAATAGATATAAAAATCAATCACCATTAGAAAAAAAATGAAAATGATGAAAAAATGAAAATTCCACCTGAGTCATCGTACCCCATTGCGGGCGTTGTTGTTGTTGTTGTTGTTGCGAGTAATCTAAGTGGACGGAAGATTACCAGTACCTAATCTAACTAATTAGATCCAAATTGAATGTTACACTAGATAACAGTGATCTGCAAGACTGTTTGTGAATAGCTACTTTCGGAAAAATATTTGCACCAAAGTTTGGAGTTTCGTCATATGTCGTAGGTCCCGCTGCAGACATCAAAGGAGAGGGCGCTGAATCTCGGTTCTTGCCTCTTAGCAGGCACTTTCGAGAAAATGGCGTCTACAGTACTTGTTGAAGGTAATTTTATTCATCCAAATATTCCGTTTACCGTGACTTATTGCTCAATTTACTTGCTACAATTGAATTCTTGATCAATAATTATTTTATCAAGAGGTAGGCACATTAAAACTGCCTAATTCAGTATCCTGCTTGCTTCTTTAACGACGGACATAAATCTAGGCCTAGGCCTACATAGGCCTACTCAATGGCATGCCTAGGCCTATCTTGACCACGTTGTGCCGAGATTTATTTCTTCATTTAAGTTGAATTATATAATTGGATTCAAGTTGTATACTCATTTTACTCATGAAAAGCTATTCTTAAAGCCAAATATCCTCTGTTTAGTTTGTTCACTATAAGGATATTGACTTGAAGCATTTTTTTAGTAGGGCCTAAGCTTAGGCCAACAGGTTGTGCCCCAAAGAGTGGACATCGAGTCATTATAGGACCCAGTGGGTAATCAGGTAATTCAATCAAATGGTCTATCTTACAACTTCAACATTTTTTCAGGTTGTTGACTGGTTACACCAGGTATAGGCCTAGAACAATGAGAGAAAGTTACGAGGATGCTGCAGACACACCCCGCCCCCCTTCTTGCTGGCAACAATGAAGACTCACAACCTACGTCTGAAGAAGTAATACAAGCAGAGCTGTTTTGACAGCTATAAATGTATTGGTCATCGGCCTGCATCAAGTAGGCCTAAGTTCACAAATAGAGTAACGTAGCGAAGGCCCATAAGGTTGATCTGTTACCTACTTCCAGTTGGGTGTAATTTAAGCTCGCTCTCAAGTTTTAGCTCCGTCTTTTACTTGATCTTTCTCGACCAATTATCGTGAATTAGTGGTGTGAATGACATTCGGTGTCAAATCTCCTTGTTTCAAGAAAGGTCTCCTTTTTCATCAATTTATTTTGACACCAAAAAATGTATAGTAGTCTAGAATCATTATTTGGCAATTGAAGGGTTATTTTACTGTGACACTGAGCATCGCCAATAGGTGTTTGATTTTCGATTTTTTTGTGTTTTCTGAAAGATCTTGTTTATATCTTTCAGAAAAAGTTGCGGGAGGTTGAGAATTGTTGGTTTTTATAGTTTTTAAACTCGCTTGAATCTGATGGTTTTTGCATGTTGTTTGGGAGGGGTGGCGCTGGATGGGGTGATTTTTGGTGGTTAGCTTAGGGGGTACGTTGATACCGTTGTTGGAGAAGGGGAGCTGCTGGAGGGTGTAATATGTCGGTTAGGTTAGTGGGGGACGTTGGGGAAAAAAACACAAATAGGCGTGCTCAGTGTCTCTGTAATTTTACCGAAAATGAGTCAAAATGTATTTTGACAGAGCTGTTCATCAATGTTGTTTGGGAGGGGTGGTGCTGGAGGGGGTGATATGTCGGTTAGGTTAGTGAGGCAGGTTGATGCCGTTGTTGGGGAGGGGGTGATATGATGGTTCTAAGGTTAGTGGTTGAAGTAGGGGAAAAAACACCAACAGGCGTGCTCAGTGTCTCAGTAATTTTACGAAAAATGGTCATAGATTGAAAAGGGTGTTACTGAGACTGGTGGATGACTTACTAGCGCATTGAACTAAGATCATTCAGGAGACCGTGGTTCGATTCCCACCATAGCTCATCCATCTTGACCAAACTTGGAGTATATACGGTAGGCCTAAACATTTCAACAATTCGTTCTGTTTGAATTCTCTCTTTATATTGGTTTTAACGACACACTGTACACGGTGACTAGGATCTATTGGCGTATGTTTGAATTAATCTCTAAAGATAAATCTTGGGGCCTATACTAAAGAAAAAGTAATAATAAGAGGCAGGCCAAGTTACTAAGAGCTGATGACTAAGATCTATTTTTATTATTGTTGATGTTTAACGGCGCGTCAACATCTAAGGTCATTTTGCGCCGGTAAGATCTATTGGCGTCTGTTTGAATTGACATCTAAATATGAATATATAGGCCTATCGTACTAGAAAATGAGTAATAATAAGAGGTAAGAATAAGATGTACGCACGCTGAAGTGTCATTCAGGAGACCTGGGTTCGATTCCCGTCATGTTGACTATCCTGACAGGTTTCTCGTAGATGCCCTTCGTTGATACTGGGATGGTTCCGCAACAACTGGCTACCCTTCCCACTGTCTAAAGACACCTAATAAAATAACCTATGATTTTACAACGTTGAATTATGTTTCAGGTTGTTGTTGACTCCGTTCACAATGAAAGAACTTGACAAGGATGCTGCAGTCTCCCCCCCCCCCCCCATCTCGCAGGCAGCAATGAAGACTCGCAACCTACATCTGAAGAAGTAATACAAGCAGAGCTGTTTTGACATCGGTCGTCGACCTATCTCAAGTAAGTTCACAAATAGAGTAACGTAGTCTAGGCCCAAGGTTGATCTATTGACTACTTCCAATTGGGTCAATCTAGGCTCGTTCTCATTTTTTATGGTCCGGTCTCTCTCTCTCTCTCTCTCTCTCTCTCTCTCTCTCTCTCGTGAATTATCATGAATGACATTCGGTGTCAACAAAATCTCCTTGTTTCAAAAAAGCTCTCCTTTTTCATCAATTTATTTTGACATCAAAAAATGTATTGTAGTCCAGAATCATTATTTGGCAATTGAAAATAGGGTTATGTGTTGAGCCGCCCTCGTTGGCTCAGTCAGCTGAGGCACGCTTCAGCCACTGAATTCACCGCTGGGCGTGGGTTTTTGCAAGTACGCCCTTTCACTTCATCGTTTCATTATCACCAGGTCATTCGTACCCCCGTATAACCTAGCTGTTGGTGGGGTCGTTACGCAAACAATCATCATATGTGTTAAGAAGGGTGATATTGAGACTGGTAGATGACTTACTAGCGCATTGAACTATCATGCAGGAGACTGTGGTTTGAATCCCACCACAGTAGACCATTTTGACCAAAGTTGGAGTATATAGGCCTAAACATTTTTTCTACAATTCCTTCTGTTTGAATTATTTATTTATTTATATTTGTGTTAACGACGCACTGTAACTGATGACTAAGATTTATTGGTGTCTGTTTGAATTAATCTCTAAAGATGAATCTAATACCTTCTAAAGAATAAGTAATTCAAGAGGAAAGCTATTATCAAGAGCTGATGACTAAGATCTATTGGCGACTTTTTGAATTAATCCCTGAATATGAATCTAATACTAAAGAATGAGTAGGTAATAATGAGAGGTAGGCTAAATTACAAAGAGCTGATCCGACACATGCAGCGTAGTGGTTAACGCGCTCGCTTCATGTGATCCGGGAGGCGGAGGGAATTCCGAACCCAGTTCGGTCCCCGCCGCCGACCATCTTTACAGGGGTTTTTCATGGTTTCCCTCTATAGTCAAGGCTAATACCGGGATGGTTCCTAGAAATAAGTCGGCCATAACCGCTTCCTTCCCACTATCCTTCCCATTATGCAAGAACCTTCATCTCATCATTCCATCATCTCATCAATCATCCATCCTACGCTATTAGATCTGCGCCATCATAATAGTGCGTTGTTGAACCCAATATATAGCCTATACATAATTACTAAAAGCTGATGACGAAGATCTATTGGCGTCTTTTTTTAATTAATCTCTAAAGATGAATCTAATACTAAAGAATAAGTAATAATAAGATGTAGGCTAAATTACTAAGAGCTGATGACTAAGATCTATTGGCATCTGTTTGAAATAATCCCTAAATATGAATATATATATATTTATATATACCGTACTAGAAAATGAGTATTACTAAGAGTTAAGAATAAGATGTACGCACGCTGAACTGTCATTCAGGAGACCGGGGTTCGATTCCCGTCATGTTCGACCAGCCTGACAGGTTTTTCATAGTTTCCCTTCACCGTTTAAGTTGATACTGGGATGATTCCTTAACAACCGGCTACCCTTCCCACTGTCTGAAAAAACCTAATAAAATAACCTCTCCCATTAACTTGTTCATCGTTCTCTGATGTCAATAGATCTTGGTCATAAGTACAGTGCATTCAAACTCAATATAAATGAATGAAACAAGTTTCACGCATGAGGGGAAGGGCCCTTTCAAAAGTCTTGCGTGGAAGGCCGTGTAATAATGATTGCGTCACAGGGTATCACAAGGGCGATCTTACCAATAATGAATTTCAATTTAAGCCAAAGTCATGTAACAAACTTTGAATAATAATATTATATCAAGGCCCAGTATCACCAAGTCCAGTTCTAGCCTTTGTCGGAAAGTTTGTGAAAACAAATAATATGGGTGAGCGTGGTGATAATAAGTTTATACTGCCATTTGGAGCTACTCCCACGTTGCTCCGGCACAAACAGTGGTATATTTGGAGAAAGTGTATGATTAGAACAGTTATGTTGGGAGATGGAATATCGATTCCGGTAAATATTCACAAGTTTTCATGAATTTAATTTGATCCATTACACATATATGTTGATAATGGATGTCAAGGCCGGTCCACACGATGGTTTGCAATGGGCGAGATTACACCTTCCTTTCAATCGGCCGATTCAAAGGGCAATGGTTTGCAGTCCACACGGTAAAATGTGAAACAGATTGCAATGTGGTGACAGGCGGGCACTACTTTCGAACATGCTGATTGCAGCAGACCATCGCCTTAGCAGTGATCGACCCAGCGCAGAAAACAAATCGAAGGCGGTGTCATTGCGGGATCACGTAGACGTAGCTGTCAAATTGAAAGTGAGGTTAATTATTATAATTATCAGCTAGTTCCATGTAAAGATAGACATTTTATAAATAGCAAAATAGAATGTGCGGCTTCATTTCCATTCCATGTATATTTGACTAGGCCCTAGACCGACCAGTATGGATGTTTCGGATTCCATAATATGGGATTGTCTTTATAACTAGGAAAACGCCACATATGAGTTAGACGAGCGATAGTAATAGTAAGGGTAAAAACTGCTTCGAGTGGTACCAATTAAGCATTTCATCTTTTTTCTTCAAAATAGCTGACCCGATCGAGCTGAAAATTTCCAGAAATGTGCATCAAAATGTAATTCAACTTCACGCAAAATTCCATTTTTTGGGAAAATGAAAATATTTTTTTTTTTCCCGCTGTCTTATTGGCTGTGCTAATGGGTATTTTTGAAATATCTAAAATTAATAAAAATAAAGTTACCACCCAATAATGCCACAAAACTATACAGATCTAAGTTAGATGAGGAACCGTAAAGGAAAAAAGTTTGAAGTTGATAGCTAGTATGTCAAATTTAATCCTCGCTAAAGCTCGTCTAATAATCTATTGGAAGAAATTCTCTTTCGACGGTCCACTGTACACTTTTCGGCAGCATTTCTATTCCTGCTATTCGAAGTATTGCTGTGACGTCACTACAATCATGCATTTTCATTGGCTGCCGAGCCAATCTGAGCCGCAATCAGCCCTTTACAAAGCTCGATTATAGAAGTAGTCTCTCAACGCAAGGATTGAATCTGAAACGTGCGACATCGCAATGGGAGACGGTCCACAAAGGGAGGTGTAATCTCGCCCATTGCAAACCATCGTGTGGACCAGCCTTTAGGGATTTGATACGCTTCCACAGTGAGGTCATTTTGCGGCCATGTTACGTATATTTATGAGTTCAATGATGAACTAGGCCCCGAACAAATTCACAGTACAAAACTAGTTTCATGTTTATCAGGCCCTATTAAAAAATCAATGTCATAAACATGTTCAGGGTTACCCAAGTTTGTCATTCAACCGAGAATTTGTAAATGATAACAAATATTCATGAGAATATTTCTTTATATATTTATCCAATGTATCATAATGTTTGACATATTTATCATAATATTTATCCAATATTTTTTGATAGATATCGAAAAATCATTAGTTCCATTTGATATTGATTCGAATTATGGTATCTATTTATTGATCGAAATTGATGAATCTTTCAGGTCCGAATCATTTTTCCATTCAACTATTTAAATAACGATATTATCGATGATCATGTCCACCTCATGTAATAAGTAATAGAAGAAAATGTGTTTTCTATTGTTGCAGCGGTTGGAAGGACCTACCACACGTCGCGTAGCTTGTTGCTCCGAGCGAGAAGTATCACCGGTGCCGACTTAATGTAGCGTCGGGCTCCAGCTGTCCAAGATGCTCGTCGTATGCTGACGAGTCCAACCGACTCTACCGCTCGCACTTCGGAATCTCACGCGGATACAATGTTGAGGTAATTGAAGTGAAATCTAATAAAAATTTACTCTCAAACTTGTGACTACGGTAAACCTACTCCAAACCTCGGTTAAACCAAAAGTTGACATACCGTATTGTCCCGAATTTAAGCCGAGGGTTTTTCTCGAAATTGTGAGTCCAAAAGTCACCCTCGGCTTATATGCGGATCTCGGCCTAAAATCGGTCAAAAACACGCTTTTTACTGAATATGATTGGGCACACTACACATGCACACTCTTAACAATGGAATCAACTTGAAACTGCAAAATATTGCACTAAAAACACGTTTAATAAATGTTTTCATCACGAAGAATCATTATACAGATCAACTATCAACTACAGATGTATTGTAAAAAAAAACAATTTCTGTTGGAAAAAATATGGAAAATGACGAATTTTTTAACTTTTGACTCTTTTTACCTCTCATTCTTTAGGTTTTGGTGATAAATACGTATAAATTTCATCACATGCTCAGGAAATACAGCATAATTATATAGGCTACAGAGGACGGCAAATTTCACAATTGTTTGGGGGTGGCAAATGGGGGGTGAGCCTTTCTTCAGTAATTTCTATTGGCAGAGTGATTGGTGATTTCTTTTGGTGAAATGTCATGACTCATGAGTGTAGGCCTATGGTAAAAGTATTGTATTTTGTGAAGAAAAAAAACAATCATCTTGCCTGTACTGGGAATCAATTAACTAATCAACTGACATTAACTATTTTCATAGAAAATGTAGGCCCACTGTAAAACGATACACACACCTTGGTTTTCACAGGCTTCCTTATTCAGTTATGTCATTCAGTTCTTATAACTCGGTCTTCCAGCCTGTAATTTTGCATGGTCAAACTTCAGTCTCTATATTGGTCATTTTTCCTATCATCAATGCTATATTTAGATTAGAACCTGGCAATATCCCGGCAGATAGGGCATTGACGCAATAACCTGGCAATAGTCCGGCCTGGGAGATAGGATATAACCTGGCAATAACCCTGCCTGGGAGATGAGGTATTGTCGTAGTAACCTGGCAATAGGTCAGCCTATAAGATGAGGTATTGACGTAGTAACCTGACAATAGCCCGGCCGATGAGTTAGGGTATTAACGTAGTAACCTGGCAATAGGCCAGGAGATAGGGTAAATTGACGTAGGGTCATTCCATATCAAATCAACTCAGCCGAGTAGCAAAATTGACCTGACCATCTTCGATTTTGATAAAACTTGGTAAATCTATAAAGACATGCATCTAGAGCAATCGTGCTAAACTTTGTGTTTCTAGCGTTCTTAGTTTTTGAGTTACGGCGTGCCCAAAATACCAAATTTGCTTTTTGGGTGGGCTGTAACTTGAAAACTAAGAAAGTTTGAAACACAAAATTTTCCTCAATTGTTCTATATGCAAGACTTCGTAGATTTACCATGTTTCATCAAAATCGGAGATGGTCAGGTCAATTTTGCTACTCGGCTGAGTTGATTTGATATCGAATGACCCACACCGACACTGGAAAAAGTTGCGATCGTCTTTGCTTTGTGAGAAATGCATTGAAGCCATTCCTGAATGGTCAGATTTGACTAATATATGACTAACAGATTTCTTTCCACTTGTTGCAGGTTTTCAAGCCGATGACATGCCCAGGCGGCTGCGACTTATCCAGCATCACTTGCATCTGCAACCTTCGTCCGTTGCAGCAATCACCACTGCAGCTTCCCGTTGCAGTTGGCTTGCTGAGATATTTCTTCACTTTGCTTAGTGCACGGTTATCATCAAGAATAATGGATAGAAAGCAAGTGACAATTGTGTGATAGAATGATTTATTGAAATAGGTTGTACAGAAAAGTGATAATAAACTGATGATACAATGTAATTATAATGTTGATGATTGTGAACACATGCTCCTGGTATATCCTGATCATGATACTGATACTCCGCCTGCGCCCGCAGGGGGGGGCTAGGGGGAGAGGGAGGGGATTTGGGGAGGGCGATGTACCCTAGCATGCGAGAGAGGCAAGGTAGCTTCCGAAGAATCTACACAAGTCTTTCTCACATGATCGAGTACAAGGTCTTCGCCAAAGCCCCTCCACTATCTTAGATGGTGGTAAGACGCGTGACAGTGTACCCTTGAATGCAAGACACACTGGCGTCTGTCTCACACGCAACAGTAAAAAGTCTCGTCAAACAGCCATCCAGACTTCTCGCCCTAGCCCAGGGATAGGCCCTTTATCCACGGCCTAGGTGGAAGCCCTTTAGCCACGGCTCAGGTGCGGTCAGACTTTTAGCCACGGTCCAGGTGAGAACAGGCACCAGTGCTCATGGGTATCAGGTTTCTTTTAGCTCAGGGCAACAAGATCCCTACTCGGAGCAGTAGTTTATTTACTATGACTTTGCTTGGTCACTGCCTGTTGTTGAACTCTAGGCCGGAAACTCCACCATTCTGAGCTTGATCGAGTTGGATTAAGGCATCAGGGCTGATCAGACCACGCTAGGCTGGCCTACCCGGCTCAGGGATCATTTTAGGCTGGATCATACCTTGGGGGGTGCGGGCGCAGACGGGGTCAGTTTACCCACTTGCCGGTGCAGCTTACCAAACCAACTTACTCCTAACTACTGCCACGATGCTCCACTCCACGGGATGAGTCTTCAACGTAAGCGGTAGCCTGCAACACACCAAAGAATCAACATTAGAATAAAAATCTTACATGAATTAGTGTACAGTGAAACCTCTATTGTATTTCAAAGGACCAGGAACATAAATCCATCCATGCAGAAAAATGTACCATTAGTTATTTGGGAGTGGGGTAGGAAGAATGAATGATAGAAACGGGAATATCATGGATCCGGGAACGATGCATCAAGATTTCACTGTACTAGATTACAATTACACACAGTTGGTGTTTATCCTTTTGCAATTAATTTCTATGAACTAGTGTACTCTAGACCTAGTACTTTTTAATGAGAATAATGTCCTAATCTCTATATCATAAGTAAGTTCCGTTACGATTCAGAAATCCAGAAAATCAGAAACCAACATTTGATTTGGCTAAAATTTTGTAGGACAGCAAAAGGACATTTTAAAAACATAATTCCGTTGAAACATTTCCAAATATATTCTTCCTTAAGTAATGACACGGAACCTAGAATTCCATGTAGGCCTCTACATGATAAATGTACCAAATTGATTTTTGCTCTAAAATCTTTAAATTAAACTCGATTTTGAAACGGAGACCGGATTTGTGTTCGAATTTGATAACCATATGAATAAATAACAACAGAACTGAGAAATTCAACAATGAATTTCAGAGGACAAAAATTTTTGACCGAAATGTACAGGGTTAACTAAGGTACTTTTGGACCTTTCGCAATTAATTTCTATGAACTGGTGAGAGCTATGATGTTCTAGTATTTTTTTATGAGTATAACTTGATGGTCCCTAAATCCTCAGCAAATTTGGCTATACTCGCATCAGCCATTTCCAAGAAAAAGGTGTCTGAATTACCCAAAAACTGCAATTTCCAGCCACTTTTCAGAGTCATAAAAAATCATCATTTTTGATTCGGCTAAAATTTTGTAGGAAGACGAGAGGACATTTCAAAAGAGTTATTCCGTTGAAATTTTGCTAATAATGCTAATGGAAAAGTAATTAGAAGGATTCCAGAATTCTTATATATAGGACCCTACCATGGTGAGTACACTAAGTTGATTTTTGCTCTAAAATCTTTAAATTAAACTCGATTTTGAAACGGAGACCGGATTTGTGTTCGAATTTGATAACCATATGAATAAATAACAACAGAACTGAGAAATTCAACAATGAATTTCAGAGGACAAAAATTTTTGACCGAAATGTACAGGGTTAACTAAGGTACTTTTGGACCTTTCGCAATTAATTTCTATGAACTGGTGAGAGCTATGATGTTCTAGTATTTTTTTATGAGTATAACTTGATGGTCCCTAAATCCTCAGCAAATTTGGCTATACTCGCATCAGCCATTTCCAAGAAAAAGGTGTCTGAATTACCCAAAAACTGCAATTTCCAGCCACTTTTCAGAGTCATAAAAAATCATCATTTTTGATTCGGCTAAAATTTTGTAGGAAGACGAGAGGACATTTCAAAAGAGTTATTCCGTTGAAATTTTGCTAATAATGCTAATGGAAAAGTAATTAGAAGGATTCCAGAATTCTATATCTAGGACCCTACCATGGTGAGAACACCAAGTTAATTTTTGCTCTAAAATCTTTAAATTAAACTCGATTTTGAAACGGAGACCGGATTTGTGTTCGAATTTGATAACCATATGAATAAATAACAACAGAACTGAGAAATTCAACAATGAATTTCAGAGGACAAAAATTTTTGACCGAAATGTACAGGGTTAACTAAGGTACTTTTGGACCTTTCGCAATTAATTTCTATGAACTGGTGAGAGCTATGATGTTCTAGTATTTTTTTATGAGTATAACTTGATGGTCCCTAAATCCTCAGCAAATTTGGCTATACTCGCATCAGCCATTTCCAAGAAAAAGGTGTCTGAATTACCCAAAAACTGCAATTTCCAGCCACTTTTCAGAGTCATAAAAAATCATCATTTTTGATTCGGCTAAAATTTTGTAGGAAGACGAGAGGACATTTCAAAAGAGTTATTCCGTTGAAATTTTGCTAATAATGCTAATGGAAAAGTAATTAGAAGGATTCCAGAATTCTATATATATAGGACCCTATACCATGGTGAGTACACCAAGTTGATTTTTGCTCTAAAATCTTTAAATTAAACTCGATTTTGAAACGGAGACCGGATTTGTGTTCGAATTTGATAACCATATGAATAAATAACAACAGAACTGAGAAATTCAACAATGAATTTCAGAGGACAAAAATTTTTGACCGAAATGTACAGGGTTAACTAAGGTACTTTTGGACCTTTCGCAATTAATTTCTATGAACTGGTGAGAGCTATGATGTTCTAGTATTTTTTTATGAGTATAACTTGATGGTCCCTAAATCCTCAGCAAATTTGGCTATACTCGCATCAGCCATTTCCAAGAAAAAGGTGTCTGAATTACCCAAAAACTGCAATTTCCAGCCACTTTTCAGAGTCATAAAAAATCATCATTTTTGATTCGGCTAAAATTTTGTAGGAAGACGAGAGGACATTTCAAAAGAGTTATTCCGTTGAAATTTTGCTAATAATGCTAATGGAAAAGTAATTAGAAGGATTCCAGAATTCTATATAGGACCCTACCATGGTGAGTACACTAAGTTGATTTTTGCTCTAAAATCTTTAAATTAAACTCGATTTTGAAACGGAGACCGGATTTGTGTTCGAATTTGATAACCATATGAATAAATAACAACAGAACTGAGAAATTCAACAATGAATTTCAGAGGACAAAAATTTTTGACCGAAATGTACAGGGTTAACTAAGGTACTTTTGGACCTTTCGCAATTAATTTCTATGAACTGGTGAGAGCTATGATGTTCTAGTATTTTTTTATGAGTATAACTTGATGGTCCCTAAATCCTCAGCAAATTTGGCTATACTCGCATCAGCCATTTCCAAGAAAAAGGTGTCTGAATTACCCAAAAACTGCAATTTCCAGCCACTTTTCAGAGTCATAAAAAATCATCATTTTTGATTCGGCTAAAATTTTGTAGGAAGACGAGAGGACATTTCAAAAGAGTTATTCCGTTGAAATTTTGCTAATAATGCTAATGGAAAAGTAATTAGAAGGATTCCAGAATTCTATATATAGGACCCTACCATGGTGAGTACACTAAGTTGATTTTTGCTCTAAAATCTTTAAATTAAACTCGATTTTGAAACGGAGACCGGATTTGTGTTCGAATTTGATAACCATATGAATAAATAACAACAGAACTGAGAAATTCAACAATGAATTTCAGAGGACAAAAATTTTTGACCGAAATGTACAGGGTTAACTAAGGTACTTTTGGACCTTTTGCAATTAATTTCTATGAACTGGTGAGAGCTATGATGTTCTAGTATTTTTTTATGAGTATAACTTGATGGTCCCTAAATCCTCAGCAAATTTGGCTATACTCGCATCAGCCATTTCCAAGAAAAAAGTGTCTGAATTACCAAAAAACTGCCATTTTCAGCCAATTTTCAGAAGTGGCTTTTTAAATAACGACAATTGTACAACTATGTTTGGATATTCAGTAAGAAGATTCAATTTTAAGGAAGAAAATATTTTGTTTTGAATTTTGAATCCAGTATTCAAGTCGGAAATCAATTTTGAAAAAAGTAAAAAACGCAAAAATCATTATTTTCGATTCGGCTTGAATTTTGTAGGAAGACGAGAGGACATTTTTTAGAAGAAAATACGTTGAAATTTTGCTAAAAATGCTCCTTTTAAAGCAATTAGAAAGATTCTAAAAGTCTATATAGTCCCCTACATGACAAATACACCAAGTTGATGTTTCTTCTAAAATTTTTGAATTGAATCACATTTTGAAACCGAGACCCGTTTTTTGTGTTCTAGTTTGATAAGACTTCACACATATTACCACAGAACCGAGAGATTCAAGAGAAAATATGTTGACACCTTGAAATTTGGCCAAAAAACAAAGCTAGCAAAACATGCTAGTTTCTGTCATTAGCAATTAATTTGTACAAACTGGTGTGAGCTAGAATGAGTTCTTTTTATACGTATACCTTCATGATCCCTAAATCATTACGAAGTTTCGTTCAGATAGCACTAGCTGTTGAAAAGTTGCACGTTCATGAATTACCAAACAATCTGCAATTTAGAGCGGATCGAAATGAATGGTGAATTATTTTCAGAAATTCAGATACTGGCTTCGATTCTTTGGAACCACTGATGCATTGAGGTTTTACTGCATTTCCTAGGCCTACGAACTGGTGAGAGAAAGGATGTTCTCGCATTTTTTCAAGAGTACAATGTCAACTCATTATTCCTTAATTTTTACAAGAGAATTTATCGTCTGAAGAGTTCGAATTCGTCGTCATCCGTAGCTTGAAAACTGAAGGAACAGTTGGGCGGTTATTCGAGTCCCGCACAAGGCATGGGATTTTTCTAACGTCATTCACTCATCACTTGCTTATTTCCACCCCCAAATAACCAAGCTATTGGTGGGGTTGCCAAGCGAACAATAATCAAAATCGTAGTTTCAATCACAGGCCAAAAATAGTAACGGTACTCACCGGTCATGATGTTCAGGACTCGGATGCCTTCCTCTTCTTCCTCTCCTTCATCTTTCATCCGTTCTCCCCTCTACTTCTCTCCAACGTCCGCTCCTCCATGCACTGGATTGTGTATACTGCTGACTGTAAAGAAAAAAACAATTTGCATATTAGACCTATATCAACAAAGTTATGTTGTCATCACAAAATAAAACATTCTTCACTGGATACAAAATTTTAATCGTTCAGGCCTAATGTTTTTATGTAGTGGTTTGGATGGTGAGATCACCCTCGTGGTGCCCCATCTGAGCGATCCTACCGTCCATCCTTAACAATGAATGGGAACAATGGTTTTGTATTGCCTGGGTAGTAGGCAACTTATGTTGCGTGCATGCGTTGATGAGATCTATTGTAACATTTCACGCAATGTTCTGTAAATTTGATTAGAACTTTATCGATTTCATAATAATTTTTATGTTATTCTATATTATGATTGTTCTCATTTCAATTAATAACATGCTTATTTTATTTTATTTCATTCAGTCAACGTAGAAGGGAACCGGTGAACTGCTTTGTGTTTCAAATGACACTTTCTGGTGTAGTCACCCTGATATGTCATCTTGATACCTGATTCATCTTTTAATTTCATTACTCTGCACACATATCACACAGAACTGATGAACTTGAAAAACGTTTTCTGTCTGACACATGAAAATGTAAAAAAAAAAAAGTTTTTGACATTCTGCAATTAATGTCTAAAAACTAATGAGATATACCGGTAGGTTGTAATAATATTTTTTAATGGGAATAACTTCACGAATTCAGATGGGCCCTATGAATGAAAATTAATGCCAGGATTTAAATGTGGATATATATTCAAAGAAGAAATTGCATCTATTTTTCTAGTCGTAAATATTCCCCCACTGATTCTTAACGTACTTCTTAACGTGCTTTGTATGTGGCTAGGCACTCCCCATTGTTCAAGTCAGCAGCTGCCAGTTGAACATGGTCTTATTAGAAGTACACGTACTCACCAGTGTTTTTCTACAGTTGCCGTCCCTGCACTCGGTAATCAATTCTCGACGATCCCCTCCATTCAATGTCTTCTTTGCGACGTTACTTGTGTTACGAGATGATAAGTCTGTGAGTTCTTCCTCTCGTTCTTCTTCTTCTTCCATCCGTTCTTCTATGTACGCCTTTGATGTGGCTTTCACCTAGCTGTAAAAGAGAGAAACCAATTACTACAGTATTATTACAGAGTAGGCCTATATTTGTTATCTCGTATCCTCAAAGTATTAATCACTGAGACGGGTGGATCTGTGGCTAGAACGCTGGGTCGACACTCAGGAGACTGGGGTTCGATACCCGCAATGGTCGACCATCCTGACTGAGGTGCATCGTGTTTTTCCTCTGTCGTTGAGGTGAATACTAGGATGATTCCTTAATAATAGGACATGACTACTTCTTTCAAAATATCAAATAAAATTACTTTTCATCTCAGCTTACCAACTCTTTCATCATTCACTGACGCAAATAGATTGAACATCAGTTCAGTGCATTGGTAAACTAAATATAAATGAATGTGAAAAGTGTACGAATGCAATAATTTAATATAGAAAAAAGGCTTTACAATCAATCAGGTATATTTTTACCTCGTGGTGGGCGGTTATTCGAGACCCGCACAAGGCATGGGATTTTGTTAACGTCATTCACTTATCACTTGCTTATTTCCACCCCCAAATAACCAAGCTATTGGTGGGGTTGCCAAGCGAACAATAATCAAAATCGTAGTTTCAATCATAGGCCAAAAATAGTAACGGTACTCACCGGTCATGATGTTCAGGACTCGGATGACTTCCTCTTCTTCCTCTCCTTCTTCTTTCATCCGTTCTCCCCTCTACTTCTCTCCAACGTCCGCTTCTCCATGCACTGGATTGTGTATACTGCTGACTGTAGAGAAAAAAACAATTTGCATATTAGGCCTATATCAACAAAGTTACGTTGTCATCACAAAATAAAACAATCTTCACTGGATACAAAATTTTAATCGTTCGGGCCTACATGTTTTTATGTAGTGGTTTGGATGGTGAGATCACCCTCGTGGTGCCCCGTCCGAGCGATCCTACCGTCCATCCTTAACAATGAATGGGAACAATGATTTCGTATTGCCTGGGTAGTAGGCAACTTATGTTGCGTGCATGCGTTGATGAGATCTATTGTAACATTTCACGCAATTTTCTGTAAATTTGATTAGAACTTTATCGATTTCATAATATGTTTTTTTTTTCAATGTTGCTTAACGACCCCACCAACAGCTAGGTTATACGGGGGTACGAATGAGCGGATGATAATGAAACGATGAAGAGATGATAGATGAAAGGACGTTTACAAAAACCCATGCCTCACGCAGGACTCGAACCCACGCCCAACGGTGACTTCAGTTACTACCGCTAGCGATAATTGACTTGGCCACCGGGGCGGCTACTGTCTCTCTTTTTCTCATCCACTCTCTCCCTCTCTCTTTGTTATATGTTAATTTGTATGTTGTTCTATATTATGATTGTTTTCAATTCAATTTATAACATGCTTATTTTATTCAATCTTATTCACTCAACCTAAAAGGGAACCGGTGAACTGCTTCGTGTTTCAAGTGACACTTTCTGCTGTAGTCACCCTGATATGTCATCTTGATACCTGATTCATCTTTTAATTTCATTACCCTGCACAGATATCACACAGCTAACTGATAAACTTGAAAAAAGTTTTCTTTCTGACACATGAAAATTAATGTCTAAAAACTAATGAGATATAGGCCTAGGTTGTAATAATATTTTTTAATGGTAATAAGTTCACGAATTCAGTTGGGCCCTATGAATGAAAATTAATGCCAGGATTTAAATGTGGATATATACAAAGAAGAAATTGCATCTATTTTTCTAGTCGTAAAATATTCCCCCACGTATTCTTAACGTGCTTCCTAATGTGCTTTGTATGTGGCTGGGCACTCCCCATTGTTCAAGTCACCAGCCGCCAGTGAACATAGTCTTAAACACGTACTCACCAGTGTTTTTCTACAGTTGCCGGCCCTGCACTCGGAAATCAAGTCTCGATGATCCCCTCCATTCAATGTCTTCTTTGTGACGTTACTTGTGTTACGAGATGATAAGTCTGTGAGTTCTTCCTCTCGTTCTTCTTCTTCTTCCATCCGTTCTTCTATGTACGCCTTTGATGTGGCTTTCACCTAGCTGTAAAAGAGAGAAACCAATTACTACAGTATTATTACAGAGTAGGCCTATATTTGTTATCTCGTATCCTCAAGGTATTAATCACTGAGACGGGTGGATCTGTGGCTAGAACGCTGGGTCGACACTCAGGAGACTGGGGTTCGATACCCGCAATGGTCGACCATCCTGACTGAGGTGCATCGTGTTTTTCCTCTGTCGTTGAGGTGAATACTAGGATGATTCCTTAATAATAGGACATGACTACTTCTTTCAAAATATCAAATAAAATTACTTTTCATCTCAGCTTACCAACTCTTTCATCATTCACTGACGCAAATAGATCTTGAACATCAGTTCAGTGCATTGGTAAACTAAATATAAATGAATGTGAAAAGTGTACGAATGCAATAATTTAATATAGAAAAAAGGCTTTACAATCAATCAGGTATATTTTTACCTCGTGGTGGGCGGTATTTCGAGTCCTGCACAAAGCATGGGATTTTTCTAACGTCATTCACTCATCACTTGCTTATTTCCACCCACAAATAACCAAGCTATTGGTGGGGTTGCCAAGCGAACAATAATCAAAATCGTAGTTTTAATCATAGGCCTAAAATAGTAACGGTACTCACTGGTCATGATGTTCAGGACTCGGATGCCTTCCTCTCCTTCTTCTTCCATCCGTTCTCCCCTCTACTTCTCTTCAACGTCCGCTTCTCCATGCACTGGATTGTAGATACCATCGACTGTAAAGAAAAAGACAATTCGCATATTATATCAATAAAGTTACGTTGTCATCACAAATAAGACATTCTTCACTAGATACAAAATTTCAATTGTTCAGGCCTAGATGTTTTCATGTAGTCTTTTGGATGGTCATATCCCCCTTGTGGTGCCCTGTCCGAGTGATCTTACCTTCCATCCTTAACCCTAATTGGGGAACAATGATTTTTTTCATTGCCTGGGTAGTAGGCAACCTATGTTGCGTGCATGCGTTGATGAGATTTATTGTAGCATTTCACGCAATTTTCTGTAAATTTGATTAGAACTTTATCGATTTCATAATATGTTTTTTTTTTCAATTTTGCTTAACGACCCCACCAACAGCTAGGTTATACGGGGGTACGAATGAGCGGATGATAATGAAACGAAGAATGATAGATGAAAGGACGTTTACAAAAACCCATGCCTTACGCGGGACTGGAACCCACGCCCAACGGTGACTTCAGTTACTACCGCTAGCGATAATTGACTTGGCCACCGGGGCGGCTACTGTCTCTCTCTTTCTCATCCACTCTCTCCCTCTCTCTTTGTTATATGTTAATTTGTATGTTGTTCTATATTATGATTGTTTTCAATTCAATTTATAACATGCTTATTTTATTCAATCTTATTCAGTCAATCTAAAAGGGAACCGGTGAACTGCTTCGTGTTTCAAATGACACTTTCTGCTGTAGTCACCCTGATATGTCATCTTGATACCTGATTCATCTTTTAATTTCATTACTCTGCACACATATCACACAGAACTGATAAACTTGAAAAACGTTTTCTGTCTGACACACAAAAATTTAAAAAAATAGTTTTTGACATTCTGCAATTAATGTCTAAAAACTAATGAGATATACCGGTAGGTTGTAATAATATTTTTTAATGGGAATAACTTCACGAATTCAGATGGGCCCTATGAATGAAAATTAATGCCAGGATTTAAATGTGGATATATACAAAGAAGAAATTGCATCTATTTTTCTAGTCGTAAAATATTCCCCCACTGATTCTTAACGTGCTTCCTAATGTGTTTTGTGTGTGACTAGGTACTCCCCATTGTTCAAGTCACCAGCCGCCAGTTGAACATGGTCTTATTAGAAGTACACGTACTCACCAGTGTTTTTCTACAGTTGCCGTCCCTGCACTCGGTAATCAAGTCTCGACGATCCCCTCCATTCAATGTCTTCTTTGCGACGTTACTTGTGTTACGAGCTGATAAGTCTGTGAGTTCTTCCTCTCGTTCTTCTTCTTCTTCCATCCGTTCTTCTATGTACGCCTTCGATGTGGCTTTCACCTAGCTGTAAAAGAGAGAAACCAATTACTACAATATTATTACAGAGTAGGCCTATATTTGTTATCTCGTATCTTAAGGTATTAATCACTGAGACGGGTGGATCTGTGGCTAGAACGCTGGGTCGTCATTCAGGAGACTGGGGTTCGATACCCGCAATGGTCGACCATCCTGACTGAGGTGCATCGTGTTTTTCCTCTGTCGTTGAGGTGAATACTAGGATGATTCCTTAATAATAGGACATGACTACTTCTTTCAAAATATCAAATAAAATTACTTTTCATCTCAGCTTACCAACTCTTTCATCATTCACTGACGCAAATAGATTGAACATCAGTTCAGTGCATTGGTAAACTAAATATAAATGAATGTGAAAAGTGTACGAATGCAATAATTTAATATAGAAAAAAGGCTTTACAATCAATCAGGTATATTTTTACCTCGTGGTGGGCGGTATTTCGAGTCCTGCACAAGGCATGGGATTTTTCTAACGTCATTCACTCATCACTTGCTTATTTCCACCCCCAAATAACCAAGCTATTGGTGGGGTTGCCAAGCGAACAATAATCAAAATCGTAGTTTC
The DNA here is from genome assembly GCA_907164805.1 of Brachyptera putata. NCBI lineage: Eukaryota > Metazoa > Arthropoda > Insecta > Plecoptera > Taeniopterygidae > Brachyptera > Brachyptera putata. The sequence continues at coordinate 5,523,711 of OU015473.1, forward strand.
AATCATAGGCCAAAAATAGTAACGGTACTCACTGGTCATGATGTTCAGGACTCGGATGCCGTCCTCTACTTCCGTAATCAAGGTAATCAAGTCTCGGCGATCCCCTCCATTCAATGTCTTCTTTGTGACGTTACTTGTGTTACGAGATGATAAGACTGTGAGTTCTTCCTCTCGTTCTTCTTCTTCTTCCATCCGTTCTTCTATGTACGCCTTTGATGTGGCTTTCACCCAGCTGTACAAGAGAGAAACCAATTACTACAGTATTATTACAGAGTAGGCCTATACTTGTTATCTCGTATCCTTGAGGTATTAATCACTAAGACGGGTGGATCTGTGGCTAGAACGCTGGGTCGACACTCAGGAGACTGGGGTTCGATACCCGCAATGGTCGACCATCCTGACTGAGGTGCATCGTGTTTTCCCTCTGTCGTTGAGGTGAATACTAGGATGATTCCTTAATAATAGGACATGACTACTTCTTTCAAAATATCAAATAAAATTACTTTTCATCTCAGCTTACCAACTCTTTCATCATTCACTGACGCAAATAGATTGAACAACAGTTCAGTGCAATGGTAAACTAAATATAAATGAATGTGAAAAGTGTATGAATGCAATAATTTAATATAAAAAAAAGGCTTTGCAATCAATCAGGTATATTTTTACCTCGTGGTGGGCGGTTTCGAGTCCCGCACAAGGCATGGGATTTTTCTAACGTCATTCACTCATCACTTGCTTATTTCCACCCCCAAATAACCAAGCTATTGGTGGGGTTGCCAAGCGAACAATAATCAAAATCGTAGTTTCAATCATAGGCCAAAAATAGTAACGGTACTCACCGGTCATGATGTTCAGGACTCGGATGCCTTCCTCTTCTTCCTCTCCTTCTTCTTTCATCCGTTCTTCCCTCCACCTCTCTTCAACGTCCGCTCCTCCATGCACTGGATTGTGTATACTGCTGACTGTAGAGAAAAAAACAATTCGCATATTAGGCCTATATCAACAAAGTTACGTTGTCATCACAAAATAAAACATTCTTCACTGGATACAAAATTTTAATTGTTCAGGCCTAGATGTTTTTATGTAGTGGTTTGGATGGTGAGATCACCCTCGTGGTGCCCCGTCCGAGCGATCCTACCGTCCATCCTTAACAATGAATGGGAACAATGATTTCGTATTGCCTGGGTAGTAGGCAACTTATGTTGCATGCATGCGTTGATGAGATCTATTGTAGCATTTCACGCAATTTACTGTCATTTTGATTAGAACTTCCATCACTTTTATATTATGACCATTTGTATGTTGTTCTATATTATTGTTGTTGTCATTTCAATTTATAACATGCTTATTTTATTCAATATTATTCACTCAACCTAAAAGGGAACCGGTGAACTGCTTAGTGTTTCAAGTGACACTTTCTGCTGTAGTCACCCTGATATGTCATCTTGATACCTGATTCATCTTTTAATTTCATTACCCTGCACAGATATCACACAGCTAACTGATAAACTTGAAAAAAGTTTTCTTTCTGACACACAAAAATTTAAAAAAATAGTTTTTGACCTTATGCAATTAATGTCTAAAAACTAATGAGATATAGGCCTAGGTTGTAATAATATTTTTTAATGGGAATAACTTCACGAATTCAGATGGGCCCTATGAATGAAAATTAATGCCAGGATTTAAATGTGGATATATACAAAGAAGAAATTGCATCTATTTTTCTAGTCGTAAAATATTCCCCCACTGATTCTTAACGTGCTTCCTAATGTGTTTTGTGTGTGGCTAGGCACTCCCCATTGTTCAAGTCACCAGCCGCCAGTTGAACATAGTCTTAAACACGTACTCACCAGTGTTTTTCTACAGTTGCCGTCCCTGCACTCGGTAATCAAGTCTCGACGATCCCCTCCATTCAATGTCTTCTTTGCGACGTTACTTGTGTTACGAGATGATAAGTCTGTGAGTTCTTCCTCTCGTTCTTCTTCTTCTTCCATCCGTTCTTCTATGTACGCCTTTGATGTGGCTTTCACCTAGCTGTAAAAGAGAGAAACCAATTACTACAGTATTATTACAGAGTAGGCCTATATTTGTTATCTCGTATCCTCAAGGTATTAATCACTGAGACGGGTGGATCTGTGGCTAGAACGCTGGGTCGTCATTCAGGAGACTGGGGTTCGATACCCGCAATGGTCGACCATCCTGACTGAGGTGCATCGTGTTTTTCCTCTGTCGTTGAGGTGAATACTAGGATGATTCCTTAATAATAGGACATGACTACTTCTTTCAAAATATCCAATAAAATTACTTTTTATCTCAGCTTACCAACTCTTTCATCATTCACTGACGCAAATAGATCTTGAACATCAGTTCAGTGCATTGGTAAACTAAATATAAATGAATGTGAAAAGTGTATGAATGCAATAATTTAATATAAAACAAGTAGGCTTTGCAATCAATCAGGTATATTTCTACTGATTACTACACACACATTTTGTCATTGAAATTGACAGAAATTGAACCACATAAAAATGTAAATTTTATATATATAGGCTATATAGGCCCTATATATAATAAGGTAGTATGCCGTTGTTTTATAAATTGTTACCGGTACATCGAATGTCATCATGTATGGTATAACGTTATATGAGGTTCATATACGGTTATTCTATAGAACAGCCACTGTGAATCTACATCGGTCTGATCACACGCTGAATATTTCCCTTCTATAGTGACTAGGCCTACTTTGATCATGTATTATCATGTCATTTGATTCCACTTATAAATAAAATATATTTTATTATTAATAATATTTTTATCATACTCCAGCATTTTTGTCGGAATATTTTCGAAACTAAACGTGTAGGCCTACCCTTTACCGCATCTATCGTGTTTCCTCTTTCGTGTCAGGCCTGGGGCCTCCACAGACCCCCATTGATACTCAAGAGTGACAACGTGTGGTTCATATATTGATAATAAGAGTTCATTTATTATGACAATTCCTCATTTCCCTACCCCCATATAGGCCTAACTTGGCTGTTGGTGGGGTAGGCCTAGTAAAGCACGACCACAAGACGTACGCCTACCGTAGATATAAAAAACTTGGCTTAGACCCTAAAGATGAACTGTCTTAGGCCTAGTCGATGTACAAAATATGTTACATGGTCCTACTACTCCACTAGTGAAGCTTGGTGAATTTGTAAGCACTAAATTCAGTATGCCTACGTTTTAGTGGAATTGAAACCCAACACATTCAGCCACAAGAATAAGCCTACTTACATTATTATTGTAATTTGAATTCAGGCCACTGATGACATACACGCCTCGTTCTTCATAGAACCATTGAATTTGTAGGTTAGAACTGAACAACATGCACTCAATAATAACAAAAATGTCTTGTCAACAGCTGCACCAATGATATTCGACACTACAGCCTGATTGTTTCATTTCTTGGGTTTAATTTAAATATTCAATATGAATCTGTCATTGCAAATTTACTCAATCTTGATGCACTCGTCACAACACAAATATCGTAGGCTGCAGCCATGTTGAATTATAATTCATCAGCTCACTCACGATGGCTGTGATGTTGTTTACCTTAGAGCAGGTCGGGAGCAGCTTGCCTGATTGCGCTAAGTCAAAATCTCGGTCTAGATTCAGGTGACTGCGTCATTTCGTTTAATTAGTAATGAGCAGGAAAGAATCAGAATAGGATAAGAGTTATGAAAATTACCACAGATATTTATCATTCAGACACTTTGTATCAATTGTATTATTAAAATTACAAAATACAATCAATTCCTGTTCGTTATGATACAAAACTGAAAATCAAATAATCAAATTGAAATATATACACAGATATTCATTATTCAGACACTTTGTATTGATAATAATATTAAAATGACAAAATAAAACCAATTCTTATTTTCTGGTCTAATATTTTTGTTTGCCAGAAAAATTATTTTTCACAGTAGGCCTACATTCCTAATATCATGTAAGAAAAATAATCAAAATTTGTCAAACCACTATGCCAATAAAAAAACTTGATTGTGATTTTCATTTTCTGGTATAATATTTTTGTTTGCCACAAAAATTATTTTTCACAATACATTCCTAATATCTTGTAAGAAAAATAATCAAAATTTGTCAAACCACTATGCCAATAAAATAACTTGATTGTGACCTCCACCCCTGCCCACCTCTCAAATCGTTTATTGCTTAATTTTGCCAACTATTCATGAATATGTTGTTGAAGTTATTTTTATGAGTCAAGTGACACGATTGTCACGTTTCTATCACTAAACCCCTAATTGTTCCTTATACTGTATAATATTTAACCCAATCTACTTAACCACATGTAATCAAAAACATGTGAGAAATCCACATGCCCCAAACAAATACATAAATAATAATTATGCATCATTATTCAATTGCAATACATGAATAAATTCATTGATACTCCATTAATTTTCGGTATATTAAATAATATTCATTCGAGTTTGAAAAACTTTTATATTTATCAATTTATGAACAATTATTGATATTTACAGTACCGTTATTGTTTTTACAGCAGCCATACCCATACGTCTCATGACTTTGTCTACGTTTTAATAATGATTTGAATTGGGCCTATACATTGTTCACAATGTGCTGTAGGCCTATTGATATGGAAATATCCAATATTTCCAAAAATATATTCAACCATCAACCTTGCATGGTACATTTTCACTGTGTTGGGTTGATGTGTAGGATCGTATATATATATTGCGTTTCTAATCTAGATTCTATGTCACATTTCATTAGAAACTAACGTTCAAAAACTCTAAATACCGGTACCGGTACATCAATAATAACAGTTTAAAGTAAATGATGGATATAATAAATATAATTCCAGTCTTCACAAGTGGCAGTATGCTTCAGTTAACTAGGGTCTACTGTCACAAAGAATAATGTTTATCGAGAAAGAACTACCGGTACGAATTGTTCTGCGGGAAACGATTCTAAAATGAATGAGGCTTCATTACACAGTGAAACCCATCGTTTCCTTACTTACTTCAACGTTCATTTACTTGATTATTTCAATCTATTTTAAGTAAAACAAGACATCTATAAGCAGAGCACATAATCTCCGGAAAGTAATCCGACATAACGGTCACGGTTTGTTCTAAAACGTCTCGCCAATTGGTTTCTTCAACTGTGTCGTCAGACACCACATCGCGGTGCTCGCGTTTCCACAAGTCCACGACGTTAACCACGACACTCTCCGCTTGCAAACTTTTGTTCCTACGTTCCAGCTCTTTCTTCCCGTAGTCGTACAGATGCAACAAGTCTTTCAGCACGCGGAACACAAAGTAGATACTCTCTCTATCGTTCGGTAGCAAAATATTATGCTTCTCATTCACCATCGTCGTCAAGTTATCTTTCAAGTTCGCTCGGATAGCGTTTAAGACTTCGATGACAATGTTTATGGCGTCTTTACACAGAAAATGACTTGACGCGAGTTCCGTAATCACTTTGCACCTGAGTAATTGTACCGAACTTGCGTTTCTCTCCTTGTTTTCAAGAATTGAATTTACTATGCACTTAATATATTTGGCGCATATTATCCGAAGCTCACTATCCGCTCGTCTCTGGCATTCGTTGTCAACGAGACCGACGATAGCTTTCACCGAAGCGTCCAATAACGAGTCTTCCCGCCACACAGCGACACCCGTTGGCGGAACTTTGATGAAACTTAGCAACGATCTCCAAACAATGTCCATCGACTTGGACAGGAAACCATCTACGTTTTGCGATCGCATGATTTCTCTAACGTCGCCAGATAAGATGCTAGATGGCTGACTACTGCCAAGACCCGAGTCTGGCGAATCGTTATCAACGTGCGATAAACGAGAATGTGCGAGTACTCTGCGATATTTTTCCGTGGAGATATATGCGTTTGAAAACGTCAGGGTACGGATTTCGAGCAAAGACTTGATGAACTCTATATTATTGACTGTCTCCTCGGGCGAGATACTACTAGTACTACTTTCTATTAACGTCAAGTGCGTGTCATCGTTATCTTCCAACAACGCTTCTTCGTCTTCGGTGAAAATATCCAACGAGTGTTTCCCTCTCGAGTTGGGGTCCGGATTAACGGACATTAATTCCTTGAAAAGCATTTCTTTCTGTTTCTCGAAGTGTTCCGTTTGGCTGGTGGGTTTCGGACATCGACGAAGATGTTTGTTATGGAGAAGTGTGGCGTATTGTTTCGCAGTCAGATCGGGAGGTTTCGATCGGATAACACTTACTGCAACAGCCATTTGGACACGCCTCATATCTGACTGGTCTGAAAAGGACACTTGGACAATTATTACAGAAAGGTAAATTCAATGGTTAGGCCTACATGTGAAATAGGATCTAGGCCTACTTAAGAAACACAGATTTTACCCGAGCATGATACTAGCACAAGTATAAGTATGATATCGGTATTAGTAGGACTACTACTCCACGGTAACGTAATTCCATTTAGATTTACCAGATCTAAATCAAACTTGTTGCATCATAATTTTTTAATTTTTCAGATGTTGCATATTGATAGGGGCCTATAATACAAATGAATTGCGATTCAAATCTCAGATTTTAGATTTTTACGAAGAACTGTTCCCACGTTATGGCGATTTACAGGTGGCACCTCGTAGTTATATTGAACATTGTAGTATAAAGTAGCGGTAATCGCTTTAACTTGGAAACTATCTGAGTTTGAACACCAAACGTACAATAAATGTGTAAATGCTACTCTTCAACACACAATATTCACATTTTAATCAAATTTGATATTCTATAGATTAAGAGTTGCTTGAAAATCATTGACGATAAAGGTGATTCTACCATTTTGAACCGAATATTTACCGCATAAGGGTTGAGAACAGCAGGACTAATTTTTTTACACAGGAACTAGAGAACCAACATATCTATTAGATGAAATAATGAAAACTTTGTTGTTTTGCCCCCTTCTGGCCTTAACAAATGTTTGAAAATGAAAGAACACCAAAAAGGTCGTTTTGGGGTTTTTTTGGGGCTATACATGCAGAAATGATGCTCTTCAATGTGAAGATTCGTCACGGAACGATCAGACTCTTTGTTTAGAAAATACTAGGGTTGCCGTTCAATTTCAATATTTTTGTTCAATTTGATATCGGAAAGATGATCGATATCAAACTTGAAAAATTGGAAATAGCTCAAATGAGTAATAAGTCAAATAACCAAGTGACATAAGAAGTAAAAAGTGAACACCCAACCAAAAAATTATAAAATAAAAAACAGGGTTTGACGCACGGTTTCTCGTTGCTGTCAGTAATGGTGTATGCAGAGTAATAGGCCTATGTGTATGTAAGGGGGAAAGAGCTTGACGTGCTCGTAAAGTTTTCTTATAACTACCAGTATAAGCTTATTATAAGAAAACTACCGTACCAGACTGTCAATGACTTTCTCATTTCAAAAAGGAATTGACCATCTTAAGAGTCAAATATAAATTACCATATAATTGGAAACTGTGTTGAACATGAACTGAAACTGAAACATTAGTAGGCATACGTGATCGAGAATCACTACTTCCAAACTTGCATTTTTTCTCATTTGACAATTTTTTTTCAAGTCTAAATCGCAAGATAATTAAAATTTTCGATATAGGCCTATTTCGATCAATATTCGATATCGTTTGCATTTTCGTATTGAACGGTAACCCTAGAAAACACAAATAAGAAAAAGCAAAAAATACACAGATAAATAGCACTATTTTGTACATCAAAAGCTCAGTGTAGGCCTACTAACATAAAGTACTAGGCCCATACAATCATTGACTGTGGATTCCTGGCAAACCAGAATATTTTCAGTTAATGTTATCAATCACTGCCATATAAGTTTGGTCATTTCAGTAGGCATAGGCATAGGCCTACATAGAAGATGACTGATGTGAGCAAACGATATTAAAATACAAATACAAAGGCATTGAGTTTGCAAAGGTCCCCTTGCCTTTGTCAGGTCTGGTGGCTATATAATTTGCAATAAGTTTTTATATTTGACCCACAGCCAATCATTGAGTGACATTTTAAACAGGGTGCCTGAAGAGTGTTCAAGTTACAAAATTACAAAAGTTACAAAATCAACCCCAGACGTAGGGCATAGGGCCTAGCCTAGAGTAATAATTAAAATTCAGTTTTATTTACGTATTTCGTCCACAAATCGATCCAAATCCATATTGCTACTCCTTAATTTCTAGTCTTTCTAGCTTTCAATTAGCTCATAAAACTAGTTTCAACAGTTTTCCGAAATTGTCAATAAAATATTGACACTTGACAGCAATATGGTGCTATGCGAAGTTGCTATGTTGACAATTATGCCTAGAGGTGTTGACAAGTGCAATGAATTCTTGATCCTTCATGAAATTTGAATTTCAATAAAAATTGTAAGTTGGAATTACAGGGCTATTCGCAGATATTTGATGATTCTGTTTCGTGTGAATATCTCGCAGTAGTAGTACGCACGCGCAAGACATTAACCTAAATCTGATCAACCTAGAAGTAAAAACTGAATCGATCTGCCCCTGACCTAGATAACCCAATCGACCTAACCTAACTGTATGACCTAACCAGTGGACCTAACCAACACCAGTCCAAAGGAACCTTGACTTCCCAATGAAATTCGTGTGTATAGTTTTTCTCTATCTGGGATCCACGAAAATCGAATTCTCAGGCCGGCAACAAAAACGTGCATTGATGCCAAAGCCTTGGATCGACGCATAGACTAGCTGACTAGCTACCAAATCGCAATAGCACGGATCGGCACTCAGCACTGATCGAAGACCGAAGTCGAACTTTTCGTCAGTATTTGCCCGTGGATTTCTTTTCACGTCCTTTTTATTGCCGAGGTTTTATACAATTACACAATACAATGGATGCGTTACAAAGTGGGCAGCTATCTGGAGTTCAAAAAGATGAATTAATGGATCAAGTAAAACAACAAATAGCTGTGGCTAATGCACAGGAGTTACTAACGGTAGGCCTACGTATTCACTGCTGATCACAGAAATGGGGGAATGGGGTAAAAGTTAGGTTATGTTTACATGATCCCCAAAATGAAAATATATAAATAATATAATGATTGTTGGTAACATTTAATCAATTTCTATACTTTTCCTTTCAGAAAATGACGGAGAAATGTTTCAAGAAGTGTATCAACAAACCTGGAACTTCTTTAGATAGTTCTGAACAGAAATGCATCGCAATGTGCATGGACCGATACATGGATGCATGGAATCTCGTTTCGAAAGCATACAGCAGCAGGTTACAGCGTGAAAGACATCGTAATTAGTTCACCATAGAAAGACGCTAGTGAATTCTTAGACCGTATGTGCATAAACAGATATCTAATATAAATCGTGATTTTAAGTGGCGTTTAAATACTGTTGATTTTGATTGATTGGCTTGCTACAATATCACAATTGGCCTACATTAATCCGATACCAGTACTACTATCTAGTCCTAGGTAGTAGTACCCATCATTGAGTTTGTAGTGTCACAAACTCAATGCTATTATATGTCTCTACAAACTCAATTAGACTGGGCATAAATAATAATCCCTAATAAACCTAAATCTTTCATAATTAAATTTTATTTGTGTTATTGGAAACATAATGACAGACTAAAAATTATTTCTCCACATTACACATCATTGCCACAATATGTAAGGCACTTGATTCCTCTCCCAATCTCTCTGGTCTATTTAGCTTAGTAATGATTAATAAGAAGAAATATACCTACAATGTAACCTTACAACTATTGTTGTGAAGCCCCTATCAGACTAACGTTGCAATCGTCCTTTGCGACAAGTTAAAATGACTGTTAATGCCCTCAGCTTCGTTAATATTGTAGAAGCAACTGAATTTTGCAGCCTGTAGTTAGAAAGTAAAAAGTAGTTTAAAATAAGTGGGTTTGATGGTTAATTGGATCACTGTTGACTTCGACAAGCTTTACTATCGATAATGCTCTACATATAAGCCTTAGCTGTCACGCTACTGGTTGAATTCAATCATATGGTACTCCCAACAATTGTTTGCCCAGAAAAATATACAAATTTCCCAGTCTCAACCCAATATAGTCTGATAGGGGCTTTACTTATATTAAAAAATATAATAACTTATTATCTAATTGTGAGTTCATACTTTATAGGTAATGCCTGGGTGTATAACAAAGTCATGCTAAAAACAGTGAATGAACACAAACAGCTAAGATAATGATGGCGAAATAAATACGAAACGGTAACTTTGAAGTTACAGATAACTAATTAATACTAGGTCTTGTAACGTCCTCCATGTGGTTAGTGATTCCCGCAACATTTGATGCGTTGGACACAGTATCGTCTACTGTGACATTGTCAGGCTGTAAAGAAATGGCATGATTAATTTGACAAGTTTATCAATTATGAATATTTTTAGACCAATATGTAAGCCTACAGTTGAAGTCAGGGGAAATAGTTTACTCCGAATACATTTAGTATTTTCATTTTTTACGGCTGATTTTTCCATAGATTATACGCAGAGATTTTCAAGTGTAGGCCTACATTGTCTGCTAGTTCTATGAATATAATGTATAAGTACATTTTCCTCGGGATGTACTTTAATGTTGCTTGACCGACCACTTTATCTAACCACAAGTAAATATATATCAACCCTCCATACTTGGAGCTGTGCAAGTTTAAATATTCAATCTTGATAATTCTTTGAAAATATTACCGTGCCCTGTCTAGGGATGGATAGACCTAGTGAATGACAAGAACTTCACTTTTCAACCCGTTGAAACACGTATATTTATGAGAGAAGAAATTTTACACGTTTAAAAGACTGCAGTGTCCGGCGAACACCCCTGTGGTGCCGCACGCCTTCTCGACTACGAGTGATCTCTAGCATCTCTCCCTCGTACCTTGCGACCGTAGGTCCTACTTGCCCAATTATTATAGGTCAAGCACTGCTAGTTGAGACTCGTGGACCTAACAACCGGTACTGCTTTTTAACAGCAGGTTAATGTTCAAAGGCGTTATTCATTTACTGGCAAGAAAAAGCTACTTATTCGCGGTCAAGTCATCTTGAGAAGCCGGAACGTTCCAATTCCTGATTATTTTTCAACAACCATAGTACACCTTCGAATCTTGAAAATATAGTGATTGCTTTACATCGATAGTTGGGCAAATTTACTAACCCCGGAATTGATGCTTTCTCCGTCATCCATACCCGACATCAGCTCTTCCTCGATTTCAGTATTGCTATCTTTTGATTGGTCTTCGTCGCGAGGGCTACCTTTCGATTGGTCATCACGAGGACTGCCGCTCACAGAAGAATGGAAATCCTCTTCGTAATTATTATCAGTTGAATCTGGATAACAAGTTGAAACAGATACTTGACAGTTTGATATGGCATATAATGTTCACGTCTTGTCCTATTCATTTTTACCGTAGCTCTAAAATCCCTTTATTAATTAAAATTTAAAAACAACCCGGGTAGGTAGAGTACTGATAACAATACAAAGTAAATATGTAACTGATAGGTTAACTATAGGGCCTAGAACAAAGAAGAAAGCAATCATGCGGTGTTGCTAAACAATCACTGAGAGAGTCATGGGTTGTCGGATAATAGGTGACGGCAAGAGAAACCTTGTTTGTTTCTATTCTTGACAAGGAAAAAGAAAAAAGTTCTTTAGTAGGCCTACCGGCATTAAGTATATAGTGCGCAGTACAGCCATTAAGTATATAGGTGGTACAGCGCTTTGTTGAACTCGATATAAATGAAATTAATTGATGATTATGATAAATCAATATGTGCCCCATCAAAACTAAAGAAATCTTCGTCCTTATTGTATTTGAGGGAAATAATGATTGTAAGATGAAAATGATACAATTTATTATTTAACATTACCGTACTGAAATCAACTGACATAAATCACAATTCCAATCATTGATATGATGGCCAAAGCACGTGAATAGTTCGTCCACAATTGACTAATGTCAAATAACCATTTTCAGTAAAAAAACATGATGTAATGCTTGCCAGATGTCTCGACCCAATCAGTAGCTCGGTGTATAGTATTATATAAATCCTCAGACTATGTAGTAAATATTTCGGACGATTAACTGAGTTATTAGAACTATTCCCACCAGGGTCAGACTGGCCCACCGGGATACCGGGCAATCCCCCGCGAGGCCTCTGATCCCATATTTAAAATAATATTTATGTAGGGCCTACCGGTAAATATGACTTTAATTATGATCCCATAAATGTCCATAGTGATTCAATTATTAAAAATAACTTCGAAAATGTACATAATGGTAAATTATAAGACTCCAAAACTGCTTGTAAATCGCAACAATCACTTGAAAAATGAACATATTCAAAAAAACTCCCTGCGGGGCTCAGCTGGTATCCAGCTGGACAGTCATTATATTTGCCATATCGTACGTACCTATACCAAGCTCCAACATCTCTTTCTGTAGTTTTCTCAAATCATCCTCCTTCTGTTGTTTGACAGGTACACTGCCGAGCAGGGATCCCGAGAGTGGGGGGAGATTTCCAAGCAGCGATAAACCACCCGTTGATTGCGGTTTAATCGACTCCAATTTGAAAGGAAACAAATCGTTTTCGATACTTTTCAACGACACACCATTCTTGACATTTGAATTCTTAACTGTCCCTTCGTTGATTCTATTCGCAATTTTAACAGACTCGGTGAAATGTGCATTAATTGACTTTTCTTGGCCTTCTTTCTCTTTCCTTAAAGTGTCCTTTACTTCGTTTGAAAAAGACATGCTAGTTTCTACGTGGTTTTCAATATGTTTTGTTGGTAAAGATTCATCTAAAGAAAGTGGAGCTTGAACAAGCTGTAAAACCTGAGCTAAAAGAGGACCTTTTCTTCCGTTCAAATTGTTTATTTTCAAATCTTTCAATAACTGATTCCTGTCAGTGTAGTTGTAGTCCTTGCCGTATTTGGTTTCCGGGTCGAAGACGGAGAGCGTGTTGTCAAGTTCGAAATACTCAAGCAGTTCTCGGACTAAAGATAAGACCAGAGTACCTTCCCTTGTGGACACGAACTCCATGAGCGGTTTATTTTCAAAGTGAGATTTCTGGAAAGAGACGTTATTTATGTTATCAATGTTACAGATGTCAAATGTAGGCCTAAGCGGGCCTATGTTAAATGTTTAATGTATATAATATGTAGGTCAAATTTGTATGTATGATGCATGTCAAATGTTATATGCCCTACCAGTAATTGTTTAGAGACACGTATAACCATACTTAATGGTATAACCAAGGCCTCGAAACACAGAGCAGGCCTATAACAGCCTAGATCTCTAGGGCCCAGTGTGATTGTGAACTACGTCTGTCAACAAAGTATGTTGACTCAACGTCAAAGTTTTGCCTTTTGCGCCTCTTAGCTATGAAAGCATGAGCATAACTTGTTTTCAATCCATTTTGATGCTACACCGGCCCTAGGGCTTTTAACCGATCCATCAATAAAAAATACAGCCAAGGCTCTATACTCGCAAAACTTCTGATATGGTTGCATATTGAATTGACTAGGCCTAGATATTATAATCGTCTAATGGTCCTTACCGTAGCCCCGTCTTGATCCTCTAATGCCAAAAACACACTTGCCCGCAACTCCGCCTGTAATTATCAGAACTTAGGTTAAGGCTGTCCAAACAGTTGTTCACATCTGCTTATGAACACCAGAATACAAAATAAGGAGATCAATTTGACGAAGGAATGTAATCCATACCACTTACTCGTATTTTAGGTAGTACCCCATTATTTTCCAGGGTTTGAGCTACTAATTCACGTAATTCTACGTCTTGAGCTTCATCACCAGACATTTTGCATTTGTATTGTTGACGGTCTCACTAGCGCTCCTAGGACCGAAGCAAAGACTTACCTACATTTCTTCATTTGAATCCTTGGATCGGATACCAAATTTTCCAGAAAGGTACATTTACATGATGAAAAATGTATCAGTGATATTGTATTATATAATACTATATTATTCATGAATTACATTACAGCTTCTGAGTTTAATTACATAATGAGGTTAATGTTTGTGTATCTCAAGTAATGTAAATGAACGTTTTTCAATTCATTCTATCCGAAGTTGAAGCACTACTACGTAGAATGATTAGTAAAGAATCAATCACATTTTAGGCCTAATCTTTATCAGTGTATATATACTTTTGTAGATACAAATATAGTAATATATTACAAAATAATATTGTAGTCTTTTCAAGTATGATCATGCATTAAGTGAATTATCTTTCATGTCCTCATGATTATACCTGAATAATTTCTCACACCAAATAGACATTGCTGAAATTGAAAGGTGGTTACTAATTACAACGTGGAGATGATGAGACGGAAAAATCGCGTTTGTAAAATGCAAGGCGCACAATGGTTCGGCTTTGGATGAGATAGAAACATGAACAAAGTCTGCGTTGCACCATGAATCAACAAACAACAGTTTCAGAGATATATACCTGGGTAAGCTGCTGCTCTCGCTTTTCCTTTTACCCACTGCAATATTCATCAACTTATATTAGCTTTTAGAAAATGGCTACAAGCATTTTTTTTTCTTAAACTTTTCAATATTATTTTTCTAACAAAAATTGGTCCTTCAATAAAACTAGTAGCCTTATGTCCTAGTAACTAAAAATAATTGATTCCTGTTATTGTTAATTTTTATTCATTTAATTGAAAATATTAAACCAATGTTGAAAAAGTTGTCTTCACGAGGATTTAAAAATATTCTTCAAATCTTGGCAATTTGTAACCAGCGGACCCACGGTACGGACTGTACTAACCTTGTAGTGGACTCTTCTTCATCAGTTTCTCATAAAAACAATGGAAAACATTAATAAGTGGTTACCTGGAAAGCAATAATTTCTTCTAATTTCAGTAGCTGTTCTCACAACGTACTTAAGGTACGTTCATAGAGCCACGGCAGCATGAACTTGTCGGGCCGTCAAAAGCATCGAGCCAATCACAGACTCGCTCCGTTTGCCGTCCAGTGTGGCCTTGAGAGTTGGTTGGAGTTGAACATTATGCCGGCCGGAAAACTTGCCATGATGACGTATACGCGATATCACGGCCAGAGTTGTACTGAAACGGTGTGTTCGACGCATCGACTGTCAAGCTCATTATCGACCTTGCCATAATTCTCTTATCGATTGATTCGACATATACGTCTCCAATCCTCCATTAACAAGTCCATTATAGCAATGTGCAAATAACTATTGATAGCAATGGTGAGCATTTTGAAAGTAATTTGACAGCTGAAAGTTTGTCAAAGAAACTACCTCAAATCGTGTTTATGCCAAAACAAGTTGTAGGCCCTACCAACACGTGCCCGTCAAACAATAAGAATCCACCGGTTGCCATGGTTGCATGAACGGTACGAATCTTTTGACGTCGTGCTGAGCCCGTCAAGATTGCCGGCCGGTATAAATGCCGTGTCTCTATGTATGCCGTGTATATTTAGATATTAATGTCTTTGTTCTTACTTCTTAGTTGTGTTAGCTTGCACATGGTATTAAAATACATTTTCATCACTGAAAAAAATATATATATTTATAATTTCTATTATGTTGATAGGGACCTATGAATTTTTCTAGCAGGACCCGTGTTTTCAAAGTGGAAAACGATTTAAATAAAATTTCAATGGGACTTTACGGCTCTGGCCAATGTTATTATTCTATCATTCACTCTAGAATTTTTGAGACACGACTTTTCTTTGTTAATTACATGTTTGTTTTATTTTTCTTTTAGTTACGGTAGGCCCCTATATATTTGATTAATTTTTCATTTTCTAGAATTAAATAAATAAGCTCAATAGAAAATATATATAAAACATAATTTCATTTATTAACAATATACTGATCCATATTATAATTAGAAAAACAAGAAAACTCGTTGGCTAAATTATTTCGATGCCGTGGTTCGAATCCCGCTTTATTCAGGTTGAGTAATCGTTTGGCAAGCTCTTCCATGACCGCTCCCGTACACAATATCATCTCGTTCTTGGCTAGAAACTTCATCGTGACGGCCGTCTTCGTCAGGCATTCCTCGGACAGGAACGGTGGATCGGCTACAACCACATCGTAGCCGCCCGCCAGGTCACGCGGCACGTCCAGAGGAGAGTTGTAGTCGTAGAAAACAAAGTCGTCGCCGTACGCTGCGAACCTCCCGTCGTATTCAAACAGCGTAACTGGAGGCAGGGAGATTGGAATCAACACCGATGAAATGCTAAGCTATATACAGTCCAAGATGTATTGAGGGTTGCATTCGTTGTGGTTGTTCCGTTGTGGTTGTGTTGAAAACTTTTGAAACCAATTTATTGTCCTAATCTCTGACCTCACCGATCGTGAGTTATCTAGTACCGGTACCTTATAAAAAAAAACTAACTTTTATACAAATACAAGCAAAATTATGTTTACGTTTGCACAGGTGTCTGAAAAGGTTTTGCCGCCCCGATGGCTAAGTCAATTATCGCTAGCGGTAGTAACTGAAGTCACCGTTGGGCGTGGGTTCGAGTCCCGCACAAGGCATGGGTTTTTGTGAACGTCCTTTCATCTATCATCACTTCATCGTTTCATTACCATCCGCTCATCCGTACCCCCGTATAACCTAGCTGTTGGTGGAGTCGTTAAGCAGCTAAAAAGGTTTCTCATAACAGAAAACGGAGATAGGCCCTAGTAAGGTGAAATTTTCCTTTATTAAATTGTGAAGTAATTCATAACGGAAGTTATATTTCACGATTTATTTCATCTAGATGATTGATATATGTTACCGAAATCATGCGAGAAGTTTGCATTTCCCAACAAATGAGTATTTAATCTATTTATATTGTATTTAATTGCACTGTCTGTAAATATCCCCTTTTATATGCCTAGCACATTTGTTTATTTTCTTTACATCTTGGATGCCAATATGTACTGCAATTTTGATATCTATACTGGAGCCTGGATGTATAAACAAAAACAAGTAATGACGCATTGTTTAAAATTATAAACTAGGTAGAACAGCGATCCGTAGGTTCAAGAGCAGTACCGGTAGGCCTACTGATGAAAAGTAGTTTTGACAGGCGAGTCAAACCATCATGTAACCTCGATACACCTTGGTCTAGTCTATAAATTAGTTCAAATAGGGCAGAATTAAAACTTACAAAAAGCTTCTTTTTGTCTGAAACAAAATAGGGCCTATACGCTACACAAAAAAAATGAAAAAAAACTTTTTCTTTAACCAGAGAATTTCACGTTGTTATAAAATACTAGGCGTACTTCTCCCGACAGTTTCCGTTTTTATATAATTTTCTACACTTTCTATAATTTTCAAGGGTTACTAAATTATATGAAACTTGTTTCTTTGAAAATATTTCAAACTGGTCTAGAATATATCAGGTCTTGTATCGAAGCTATTTCGGCTGGTACCAACAGTGCTGCTAGTTCCACCAAAATCCGTGTGGAACGCCACGGTGACAGGAGGCCAGTGGCCACGCTCTACGCATGCGCGTACCAAATGTACATCAACGTCACTGGACCATGTGACTGGCCTCCTGTCCCCTAGCGTAAGGCACGGATTTTGGTGAAACTAGCAGCACTGTTGGTACCAGCCATCCAGCGCACGCAGATAGCCCGATACACGACCTGGTATATTCTAGACCGTGACTAGGACTGACAGTCAGTTGTATTACCTTGAGCATTTTTCGATTCTCTTTTCAGCCGATTGTACAACGTGGGACAGGAAATCAGTGCAATCTTGCCCGTTGGTCCTGCAACTCTCAATGCTTCTTTTGCCAACACTTCTGATGTAGTGTCGTCGTACCAGAACTGGCTAAGTTGCTGCAACAAATCAAACATTTTTTACGTGACAGTATAATTTTAAAGGTTTAGCTTGTGTTATTTACTAGGACTATGGCAGGCCTACCGGAACCATCGAGTTTGTGAATGTAGACTCACAACAGGTCTAACGAATGTTCTAGCAACTTCTCAAGTGGTCTTTGTTTCAAATTCGTTTAAACGCGCACGGTTTACAATTGAGTCGAAAACTGCTTAAAACTTCCAACAAAGTGCAGACGTCAATGATGTAGGCCTACAAAGTCACACATTATGTTTCCACCAAAACTACTGTGTTCATTGACCATTTTATTTTCTGTCAAATGAGAAACATGTTTTCGTACTGTTGTTAATGTGACTACCGGTAGTATAGTATTATTTAGATGCTTCTGATTGGTTCGTCATTGTTCAACCGTGTTGTGGTCGTACGGCGAATACAAGAACAGAAATAAAATTAAGACGGTTGTGAACCATAGCATCCATTTTCTACAATCAGACTAAGACGAGGACGACAACTAAAGCTATCGATTAAACTGTTGCAAATCAAACTTAACACTATAAACTTGTTGGAGATATTGTTAATTGTACATTCAAAGTTGGTAACACTATAAACTCAATGGTAACACTGAGTGTTGCAGTAGTGTGCGACACTCAAGTAAAGTGGCTAAGCATGGAGTCATGTCGCATCAGTTTAGTTTCAATAAATACATTTGCTAATTACATGTGAATTGAGTTTCCTTGTACGCCTAAACATATCTAACAAAACTCACTGCCAGTACACTTCTCGATACAAGAATTAGTTGGGTTAGGTCCTGATTAGTGAATGCCTTTAGTCATTGAGATTGTAGTGTAACCAAGTTACTTTGTAGTAAATATTGAAAATTCAACCAAGTTTCTTGGTAATAAGGTCTGCCTTACATTGAATACATTTTTGCAAAAAATGTGTGAAACTGACAGATGGCTTACCCAGTCTTCTTCAAAAGTTGCCTCCACGCCGTCGTCCTGGTTTTGATTTTCAATGATACTTTTCAACTTTGAATCTTTTTCAGCCTGCTGCGTGTAGAATTCTTGGAGGGCGTTTAACGCTTCTCTTGATAACTGCGGCGTATCATTCTCCTCATCAGACATTTTAATGACTTTGAAAGCTGAAAAGTCGAGTCGGGGTAGCACGTTGTCAATGGAATGTCAGCAATCAACACAACAGCTGACAAGACTTGACTATAAAAATTGAGAAGGCTGTGTTCAACTAGATTTAAAAATAAAAGTGTGATATCCTCTGAAGAAAAGTATTTATGAATGAAGGAAAATAAAGTACCACTGCAAACTCACTGATACCAGTAAGAGGTTAAACAAATGATAAATAAACACAGGTACAATAGATAAATAATAAACAAATGGTCACAAACTCAATGAGAGACTTGATATTATAAAGCCCAACTCGATAAGTATTTATCCAAAAATGATCAACTTTGATCAAATCCAGTATACAGCCTTTCCATAACATTTTTGTTTTGGGCCCCAAGAATAGATTTTTTTAAATTAATAAACCACAGCTTTAAAGACCGCAGGTTACAGCATCACACTATAGAAGTTACTCGCCCACTATCTACCCTTGCCCATCCATGTACTATTTTCTAAAAACTGACATTTCACTTCAATTCAAACCACGATGTAGTAAATAACAGACTTTATCATAATATAAAAATACTATGATTATAATTAAATACGGTACCATATACCATACTATACATACTTCAATTTGATGGCACGAGAGGGTGGATGGAGGAGGGGAAGAGTGGGGTGGGTGGGTTTATTTTATGCTGAAGTACGTTGGTATCACTAAACCATGCTCAAACGCTACAATATTTCACATATGGTTCTGGGACTATTCTCACTGGAGCCACCGAGTACATACTAAATATCTTTATGGGCTGGAGACTACCTGTAAAATAGTGCATTTTAACTACAGTATAATAAAAAACATATGTAAGTCTTTATATAATATATTTGTAATACATTTTACAACATACAAGAAATAATATTGATACGTATACTATATTTTATATCTATATATCCATTTTAAGGTGAGCAGGGTTCCCAAAATCTGGAATAACCAGAAGACTTTGTCCAGAACTTGGTTGCCATGACGTAACAATCTTCCAATTTGAAAAATTCTTCCTTCTGAGAAACGTTCGTTTTCATTGAAGTTGAACTCTGGCATGATTTCGGGACAATCAACGCCATCTCATTTAAATTACGTTAATATCAGACAAAACGAATCGAGGTCCGAAATCGTGACAAGAACGACAAAACGAGTACGACGTACAAGAAAAATCTTGGTGGGAACTCTGCTTTCCCATACTAACATATGACTCCAGATATCTTAATGATCTAATAATATATTATGTAAGGGATGTGCGAGTTTGAGAATTCGAGTTCGAGTTCAAGTTGGGAAAAAAAAAGATTAGTAGGCCCTATTAAGTATAGAGTTTTCAATTTGGTTTTGAGTGAAGTACAAATAGCGACCATTTTCCACACGTCATATGTTTAGTATAGATCGCCCAATTTCAAAAACGTATTTTTGACCGATGCTAAGCGGAGATTCGCATATCAACAGCGACTTCTGGACCCTAGAATTCGGGAAAAATCACGTTCTATATTCGGAACAAGTACCGGTACAACAAAATTTAAAAAAAAATCAAACTAGAAACTTTTGAGTTCAGCTAAATTTGAATTCAAACTCGAAAATTTGAGTGCTCGCACACCCCTATATTATATTTCTGTTAAGGCACGAATTCAGAGAGAAATATCGTGTCTGTTCACACTGATACATCTTATTAAGGCTCGAGC
Organism: Brachyptera putata; assembly: GCA_907164805.1. NCBI lineage: Eukaryota > Metazoa > Arthropoda > Insecta > Plecoptera > Taeniopterygidae > Brachyptera > Brachyptera putata. The sequence goes on from OU015473.1 coordinate 5,544,462, forward strand.
TTGAACCAACATCAATTCATTTCTTGTCGAAACAAACTTGCCTTTTACAATATCAATTACATGTACCATAACACATAGAACATTGGTTTTTAAATTCGATTTCACAACAGTTTTACGGAGTGTTCAAATCTCAGTCTCAAGTCTAGTTCCAACATGCTTGGAAGGATCTCAAACAAATGATTCGTAACTGTTCAAAACTTCAAACAGAGTGCATTAATTTTTTCTGTCCTCGGTCATCCTGGCAGAATTATTCGAATCATCTGATTGGCTTGTTTTAATCACACCTTGTCTTCGTACTAAAGACACTGAATCAAGTTAAATTGATGGAAAAGCTCGAGCCAAAAACTAAAATAGTTGTCCTAGCACCCATTTTGTGTATTTAAAGTGGGAGACAAGATCAGGACTGAGACTATACAGTAATTAAAACTGCCATGAATCGATCTTTACATTTTACTATATTACCTAGAATCTAATAAGTTTGTACTTGATATACTTGTATCCACGAAAGAATGTCGTCAACCAACCTGAACATCACCGTTACATTTCTGTGGTCAAGGATCAATGAATTTTCTGGAAAAGATTTACAATCAGAAACACAATTACATCTTCCAAAATCGTAGAATATTTCAAGCTGCAGCGCATTTATCTACGATTATCAAAGTTATATAATTATTTAGTCGGCCGACAAACCTTTCTCTTTTGCAGTTAATAGTATATATATATATATAGCTTATTATATAAATAGTATAATATATTGTAAGTTGATTCGCGTGAACCACGGACCAGCATACGGATATCGAGGCACTTTGGTTCCTTCAAAAGCTTGCGTTATTAAATACGTGTTAGTGGCCCCTCGTTGCAGAGATGAGCAGAATATCGGCGAAGCTCGGCTCGGAAGTATTTCAGTCATTCCGTCTCGAAACTTCCATTAATAATATTACAAACACTACAGTATGTATTCGTAAGGTCGAATATGGGGGGGGGGGGAATATGATTTTTTTTGTGACAGCTTTGGAACGATATGATATATCAATAGGCCTATTAGTAAAACAAAAACAACCTTCAAAAACAATCTTCATTAAAACTTCTTCATCAAGAGTACGTGGGAGTCGATTTAGCGGAATATCAGTTTTTTGGTGATAACTTTTGAACGGAACAGGATATCGAAATTATAAAAAAAAGGAAACACAGATATTTTCAATACCTACAAGACGGTGTAAGTAATGACTAGGCCTATTAATCTCATATTGCCCGATTGTCAGGCATATACATTTTTTTTTTCTTTTTTTGAATATTATGTTTCATGACGTGAGAGGGCAGGGAATAAATCGTCAATCGTTTTCTTTCGCGGCAAACCTTGGACGTCACAAGTCGAATGGAGAAACCAACTTTAGCCTATACGTCTGTTTGCACTAAAGATCAATATCTAAAGATATACTAAACTAAAGAATACTAAAGATCAATAACACTATAATTTGACAGGATATAGTACTCCAAATCAACAGCTTTTAGTTTTAGTTATACTTATCTACAATCTACAGTAACCTTCGAAAATTCAAACACTCAGAAATACTAAAAAAAAGTTTGAATTGTAGAAATTTCATCAATGAGTTTGTGGATTGAAACTCGGTAGGGATTAGAACTATTGCTAGAATAGCAGCAAAATTCGAATGATCAGAGTTTGAATCATCGAGGGTTTACTGTATGCTTATTAGTTATTAATATATATTTATATGTATAATTAATATGCCACAATATAATATATAATGCCAATACAGTACGGTATTCACAAATCCTTCAACATCGCTTAACTGTTTGCGAATTGAGTGATCATATTTCAGAGGGATTTATTAATGTTCAAATGAAAAATTACATAAGTATTAAGTACATGTATCCACGCACGGAAGCCATCTACCAACTGGATAATTGTGTAAACTTTGGTGATTAGGCTTACATTCTAACGCTTTCAAAAGCGATACAGTAAATCCTCATTAATCAGAAATTTGACATATTTCGAACTTGAAATCAGTCCCCGGCTGAAAGTATAGGCATATCAATGTCATATGATATTGTTAATCTGAATTCCAGCTAAATCATAATTTGAACTAATATTTCGTCCCTTCAATTGCCTCAACACTGATTTTGGACTGGTTACTTTGAAATAGTTTGAGTAAATTCCTTGAATTCATAATTATTTTCCCAATTTCCATCCTTTTTATTTGATGAAGCACGCTCAGCTGTTCCATGCTTTGTGTGTGTCATCCGACCGAATGCGAGTGAATGCAGTCGACCTTGACAATCTTTGAGCTCGGAACACTCGTTCGTCCGACTAGGGACGGCCGAGCGCAAATAGAAACGGGCCATATGAGGATCTCGTGTCACGGAGATAGCCGAGTACACACAATCAGGGAGGCCGTTGGCAACGGATCTATTACGTAGCCTCAGCCGGTGACATACCTTCCTCTAGCGCGTAATATGAAATTAACCATATCCCCCAAGTGGGAAAATGACTTTTTGGGTAATCCAAATTTTTATAAATTGAAACCATCTTTTTTTGGGTCCCTTCCATTTTGGATCAACGAGGGTTTACTGTATAACGCTTTTGAAAGATGTAGTTGTTCCCTATCCTTACATTACTGGCTATTGAAAAATCATAACACATTAAAAAAATATACAAATAATATAACGGTACTATTTGTGGTTGTCATTTTGGTAGACTTCCGGTACTTTGGTATTTCATAGATACAAGTAGGCCTATAACTGGGCTGGATTTGATTCATCTTCGTAGTATATTTTTAATTACACTTAAAAGTTAAAAGTGGGTCTCATTAATGGAGTGTTTGACTACATAAATGAGGAGATGCGAGAATTAAGGAGGAAGTCAACTTTGGGCAGATAAGCTCGTAGTTACAAGTAATTTACGCTTATGCCCAATATTTTAAATCATTCTTTTTACTTAAACCTATTAGATTCTTATTACATAATGCCACTAAACACAACTTTGATTATCTATTAGACAAAAACAATTTACAAAATGAGAAATAAATTTCTCTGAAATGTCAATATCAGTTCAGGCAAAATAGCCTAATGTTGTTCATCACAACGGTATTAACACTTGGGTCTACTATAACAGTTGAAAATTATTCTGAACAAAAGAATTATGGACAAGAACAAAATAATACAAATAAGCGCCGCACATTCTAGGGGCGTGCGAGTCTACCTACTTTCGAGTCCGAGTCTCCGCCAGAATCGGACTCGGAGAACTAATTTCAGATTCGATTTCCGAGTCCATTCAAGTATTTGAATCTTCAGCCGATTCCGAAATTTGAATTCTCGTTTCTTTAGCTGTTTTAATCTACATAAAACGAATGATATGTTCAAAAGATACAATAATATGGTAGCCAAAGTTATTGGATAATTACCATGGTTTTGAAGCGACATCGAAAATACTCGCATTTGTATTTACTACTTCCAAGTAGGGCCTAATTTCAAGATTTAAGTAACAACAACTTCAAGTAAATTCAACATAAAGTGAATTAATAGGCATAAATATAAATTAAGAATGAATATGCCCTCTACTATTTTTTTTATTTATTTATTGATGACTTAACTAGGTACTAAATAGCACATTATAATTATCTGAAGTTGAAGTTTTGTACTGATAGTGCCTGAAATTGTCTTAATATACTATTGATAAGTTTGAAAAAAAGACTAGAGACTCGGTTCAGACTCGACAATTTTATGAAGAATCGGACTCAAGTTTCAAAACGTGGACTTGCACACCCCTAGCATATTCCTTACACTACAAAAACAGATGCACTCTAGTGGTAAAATAAACTAGTCGTAATCAAGTCGTAATTAGTCGTAGTAATAGAATAACCCAGTTGGTAACGTCCCATTACAGTAGTGCGTCACAATTGTTGAAATGATAGATGATAAAATTCGGAAACCTAATTGAATACCGGTACGAACTGTTCACAAATATAAATCGAACTTCGAATAATACGTAATACTATTAGAATATTCTGTTTTATTGAAAATTCTGCCGTGTATCTTGATTGAAAGCTGAATTATAAAAGAATTGTCATCGTGAAAATTATAAATATTGATTATGGTAGTCAATGTTAGGGAAATAATTACAATTAAACAAAGTTTCACATAGTCTTGAATATTATGAATAAAAAATATTATATATCAGTCAATCTTGCATCAATTAAATTATATTTTTCTTGTTATTCTATGGTGAAGTAATGGAAGTAGCCTACACGATACTGAATTCAATATTCGGGAATACTATAAGCAACCATTCAACATTCATATTCAAGTTATCGAACCACTATCAGCTCACCCTTAAAAAAATAAAAATACATAGGTCTATCACTATTTATTTACAAAATCAAATTATAAAAAAAAAAAACGTTTCTCTCATCAATTCTTGTTGGCCATTGAATCGGGGAAAAATATTAAATAGTTTTTACAGATTCGCACTCGTCAATAGAAAAACACTTCTTTCTTTCACATTGAAGAACTGTATTTTCTGACTGACTTGACGTCGTCCTCGCGTCACGCCTGCGAATGTGACGCGTCGACGAGAAGGTCGGTAACTCAAGGTCGTGCCGAGCCGTTGGCGCGGACGGAAGTGGCGTGCGCCATCATAGCTGTTCCAGGCACGTCGCCAGCGCAGACGGCACGTACACCCCTTGGTCGTGGAGCAGCGCCAGTATGTTCCTGATCACTGGGGACAGACGGACAGACGGACGCGGTTAGCAGACGGAAAACGACGACGACGAACAGAAATATTACGCGATTTCTTCGAAGTGGTTCTATCTAGCACAGGACTTTAAATATAAGGAACTTTATAGAATTATATATTTCAGTCTTTCCTTTATAATCGAAGGCAATAATGATTGCATTTCACTGTTGGAAGTCAAATGTGATCAATATTATTTCTTTTCTAACAATGACGGGGAAACAAACAAATGTTGAGAGCACAGTTTTCTAACAATGAAATGCAATCAATATTGCCTTTTAAAAATACTTTCATCATGGAATTACTTTTTGTCGCCATAAAGAAATGCGTTCATGTCTTGCCTACCCCCCCTTACGCCCGTCCCACCCATGATCAGCTGTTACTGATCAGGCCCTGCAAGTGCGATTGCAACATTCATGTCAGTAACTCATTGTGCTTCCAAGCCTTGAGGATAGAGGTCATGGTGCTCTATAGAGTGATGATTGGATTAAGGGAAATGATGCGTCTTTTTATGAATAAAGAAAAAGATTTAGGGCCTATTGATTTTTTTTTGGCGGAAAAAAACGGGTAGGAGTCGGGTAATGAAGACGGGTACCCGGGTAGGAAAAATCCTACCCGCCGACATCCCTAGTACCTCGTCTGTGGTCGTCGCCCAAGAAGCACTTGACGATGGCGAACCGGTCGATCTGCGTGATGTTGGCGAGGTAGTCGAGCCTCATCTCGGGCATGAACAGCTCGGCTTGGCGGTCCAGGCACGCCAACAGTCGAGCCAGCATCGGCTCGTCCAGCGCCGACCCCACCGCTGCAAGCGAATTACGATTATTGTTAGCGTAACGACCCCACCAACAGCTAGGTTATATGGGGGTACGATTATTATTATTATTATATTGGATTTAACGACGCACTGTTATGATAGCGGTGATCTAATGGCATCGGATGGATGATTAATGCGATGACGGGATGATGAGATGAAGGTTCTTGGGTAATGGGAGGATAGTGGGAAGTCGGTCATTCATGGCCGACTTTATTGTAGGAACCATCCCGGAATTAGCCTAGACTCAAGAGGGGAACCATGAGAAACCCCTGTAAAGATGGTCGGCGGCGGGGATCGAAGTGGGTTCGGAATTCCCCTCGCCTCCCGGATCACATGAAGCGAGCGCGTTAACCACTGCGCTGCATGTGCTGGTATACGGGGGTACGAACGATCAGGTGACTATGAAGTGATGACAGGTGAAAGGACGTTTAAAAAACCCATGCCTTATGCGGGCATCAACGGTCACAGCAGTTTCTGAAGCGAAGCCTCAGCTGACTGAGCTACAGAGGGCAGCCCGCTGCAAGCGGAACAAACAATCCTACACTGTCGGTAACGAACTTTGACATGTGCAACTAGTGATGTGTGCATGGGAATATTCCCCGGGGAATGTTCCTGCCAGTGGGAATATTTCCTGTTTAAATAAATTCCCATATTCAGGGACTTTTTTGAAAAAAAAAATGAGTTCAGCAGTTAGATGATTAATTAGATAATCCAGCAATTTGCCTACTATGTATAGATCTATTTTATTTTTATTTAATTGTATTTGTTTTAGGAATGGTGGGTTTTCAGAATCCAAGACCGTACTTTTGGTGGTATAATTATTCTCAACCCAATTCCAAATAATCAATGTTGAATATTCCTGGATGGATCGTTTTCTTGCATGGATGTTTTTATTTTCCTGGTCTTTTGAAAAACGATTGATAGAGGCTTCACTGAAGGTCTATATATGGCCAATATGGGGATACCCTCGTTCGTATTTCTCTCTTTCTAACGTAACATTCTTACGCCTGACTCAAACCCACGCCAGATTTGACTTCCGTTTCCAAAGCAGAGACTTAGCTGTGCGAGTCGTGGGGAGCGGCAATCGCCCTTTTGACCTACTGACCTTTGGGCAAGTCTTCGGGTTTGATGCTGTTGAGCAGCTTGGCGTGCTGCAGTAGTTCAGGGTCGTCGCGCAGAGTGCACCACTTGTGCAGGAAGAACATGCCGTCGGCTTCGTCAGGCTGGCAAACACGAGCACAAAACTTATTAGACGAGCGTTCCAATAAATTAAAACGTTTAAAATCTGTGATGGATATGAAGAAGGCACTGATATAATTGTTTGGAAACCAAGGGTTATATACCAACAGACAGCCGCGGTTTTTAAACCTTTGAAGTGATCCATGGCCTGTATATGTACATTGAGCTGACCAAATGTTCTTAATTCTACATTTCCATACTTCTAAGCCCATCTCACAACGCATATAAGGCGTTTTCCTAGTTATTTATCACCCCACTCCCATATAATCAATGTTAAATTTTCCTGGATGGATCGTTTTCCTGCATGGATGGTTTCATTTTTCTGGTCACTTGAGAAACGATGGATAGAGGTTTCACTGTAATGACCATTGACATGCTCTTTCTTGAGAAATTACTTCTGAAGATAGTAGATATGGATATTTCTGAGAGAGTGGTTTTCAATGCATCATTAAGGCACAATATCAAAGAGGGTTCTATTTTTGGTCCGTCACTTTTTATAACTCTTTAGTCTTTACCTGTCAATTAGAGAATCAATTTGAGAATATGTCAATTTGGATCGAACGGGGTCCTTAATTTCCCCCGCCTCCCGGATCACACCAAGCGAGCGCGTTAACCACTGCGCTGCTCACTCTCTTTACCAGATCCACGGAGAAACTGGCTACGCTTACCTCGGCGAGATCCCTGCACCTGTCGATCGCCGCCGGGTTCTCCTTCACCACCAGCTGGCTGAACCCCCCCGCTGCCACCGCGGCTTCCTTGAGCGGGCGGCCCGCCTCGACCGACCCCTTCTCCTCCTCCGCCACCGGCCTTCGCGCGACTGTCCCCCGCGCCGCCGCGCGACTGGTACTTGCCGCTCACGTCGATTATCTGAACAGCGAGACGGAATTTTATTTATTCATTTATTTATTACCAATTACTTACAACTTTGAATTATACGAATTCGGAGGTTGAAGACTTGTAGTCATACGTAATACGTATCTAATATTAAGTATAACAATAAAACAATTCGAGTGAATGTCAACCCGAATAACCTGAAAAATCACCACAAAATTAAAAACAAATACTGTTTATATTATTTTATTGAAGGAGAACAGATCTCCGGGAAATTTGTTCATCTGATCTTGGGACAATCATTCCAGAGTCTGGTTGACTGTCCCAAGGATGAATATCGTCCAAAATTTGTTTTGTTCGGGGCACAAAGAACTTATGTTGATGATCACGTCGACTTAAGACGTCGGGTTATCATTATTTTTTTTTATATAATGGGCTCAACGACGCAATGTAATGATGGCGAAGATATATCGGCGTCGGATGAATGATTATTGAGATGATGAGATGAAGGTTTCTTGGGTAATGGGAAGGATGGTTGGAAGGAAGCGGTTGTGATCTATATTGTGGGAACCATCCCGGCATTAGCCTAGACTACAGAGGGAAACGACGAAAAATCCCTGTAAAGATGGTCGGCGGCGGGGATCGAACTAGGTTCAAAATTCCGCTCGCCTCCCGGATCACATGAAGCGAGCGCTTTAACCACTATGCTACATGTGCCGGTTTATTAGCTGGTAAACAATATTTCGACGGGTTTAAATATTTTCTAATATGTTATCAGAATTTTATTAACAGTATTATACTATTCATCTGACTGGCTTTATTGTCATATGTAGGGCCTAGTAAGTTTTTGAACAATTAATTTGCTATATACAGAGAAAAGCATTTGGGGTTACAACGATTAACGCAAATTGTTTGTCAAGTGTTTTTTCTTCAATATGTTCATGTTTCAGGTCTTTCCAAGTTCAAAAAATCTATTGTTATTTTTGCGAATTTTTGCAAGAATACCGGTAATACTTTTCGCGATTAATATTGCAGTGAATATTACAAAAATGCATTATTTCTTTAGAGCTGAATAAAGACATTTTTTTCAAGTCCCTTTTGTTTTTCTTGCCTTTGTCCTTCAACGAATAATTCAGAATACCGTAACAGTAGGCCTACATAATGGTTATTATTTACCATCAAATCTTAGCATGCAAATAATAAAATTGGAAGTCCATTAACCAAAATACGTGAAAATTAAAAAAGAAAGAAGAAGAAAGAAGTATTTGCAAACACCAATCCACCCCCTTGTAGCTATTTAAAAACGTAAATTATTATAATTCACCCAAAATGCTTGCCTCTGGCTATATATAAAGATACGTAAAAATAGATAACAATGCGTTCATCTCGTCCAGCCGGCGTTAACGAGACGGGCATACCTTCTTGGGCTTGTATCCGGGCAGGTCGACGCCGTTCTTGGCCCACTGGGGCGTGCCCTTGCAGTCGCACATGGACGACGCCAGGCCCCACTTGTTGATGTGGTAGCCGGGCTTGGCGGGCCTGACCGTGGAGAGAGCGGACAGGGCCTCGCCCGACGCAGGGGCCCGGCGGGCAGATTGCAGCGCAGCCCGGGCTTGGGCCTGCAGACTGTTGTCCAGTGCCGTCACCTCCTTGATGTGCATCCTGCGATCAGACAGTTACCGTGGTTACGGTGGACGAGTTGAAACTAGTGTTGAAGAGATAATGAGGAGATTTCCTCTTCAACTTTAATGCTGCTCAACGACCCCACCAACAGCTAGGTTATACGGGGGTACGAATGAGCGGGTGATGATGCAACGATGAAGTGACGATAGGTGAAAGAACGTTTACAAAAACCCATGCCTTATACGGGACTCGAACCCACGCCCAACGGTGACTTCAGTTACTACTGCTAGCGATACCGGTATAGTATTTCTGAACCCTTTTCTTCCATATAATTTTCAAGGTGAATTTTTGTACAAACTTATGTTTTTTTTCAATTTGAACTTGAACTTTTATAGCAAAGCAACGAGAACGAACTTCAAACTTTTTAAAAGATCGATTTATTCGACACGAACTGAATGTAAAAGTTCCTTTTATAAGTGAACTTCCCCAACACTGACCTGTGCGCTGCCACTGCGCCACCCTTGAGCTTGAGCGCCACCTGCTGCATGAGTCTGCGCGCCGCCCCGTTTCCCGGCTCCAGCTGCGCCACCCTGACCAGATCCTCGTGCGCTCGCGCCATGTTGTCCAGCCGCTCGTTAGCACTGGCGCGACGGAACAGCGCCTTCACGTTGGCGCCGTCCAGCGTGAGAGCGCGGTCGCAGTCGACGATCGCGGCGCCGTAGTTCTCCAGGCGGAAGTCTGAGGGAGAGTCGTTAGAATTAGAGCTCTCCGACACCTCGTTTCAATTACAGTGAAACCTCTATGCATCGTTCCCGGATCCATCGTTTTCCTGCTTGTATCATTAATTTTTTCTAACCCCACTCCCATATAATCAATGTTAAATTTTCCTGGATAGACCGTTTTCCTGCATGGGTGGTTTTATTTTCCTGGTCCCTTGAAAAATGATGGATAGAAGTTTCACTGTACAGTGAAACCTCTATGCATCGTTCCCGGATCCATCGTATTCCTGCTTGTATCATTCATTTCTTCTCACCCCACTCCCATATAATCAATGTTAAATTTTCCTCGATGGATCGTTTTCCTGCACGGATGGTTTTATTTTCCTGGTCCCTTGAAAAACGATGGATAGAGGTATCACTGTAGTAACGTTCTAGTACGGAACAATGTTCTCTTCATCTATCGTCCTCTTCATTTTATTTTATATCATCTTATCTTACTTTTCTAGCTCTTCCTATCCCGCTCCCTCCATATGCTTGAAACATCCTCAAACGTTGACAACTAGGCCTATGGCAAAGTAGACCGATATTAAAATACGCGTTATATGACCTCGTTGTCAACGCGAAGGTTTTATCAATTCCGGAACAGAAAGAAAAAGGTAAGCCTAGAACTACTTTATGGACTTTGAAAGTACCGTATTTACTCGCATATAAGTCGCATGTATATTTAAAAATTTGAGAGCTCAAAACAGGGGTGCGACTAATACGCGGGTGCGACTAATATGCGCGTACAAAATCTCCAAAATTGAAATTCAATGCATCAATTCACCTTTATTCATGAAAAGAAGCGTCATTTTCCTCAATTCAATCATCACTTTATAGAGCAACAGGACCTCTACTCTCAAGGCTTGGAAGCACACAGAGTCACTGACAAGAATGTTGCAATAGCAGGGACATCAATAACAGCTGATCATGGGTGGTAGGCTCCTTAGGGGGGGCTAGGCAAGACTGGCATGAGCGCATTCTTTATGGTGACAAAAAATAATTTCAAATTGAAAGTACAGTATTCTAAAAAGGCAATAAAGAAGTCAAATGTGATTTAAATAATATTTCCTCTCTTAACAGCAACAGGGAAACAAACAAATGTCAATAGCACATTCAAAGGAATGTGACACTAGCACATCTGGACAGTGTCTCTTGGTTGCTATGGGCAGGGCAATGCGTGTGTGACAAAGGCACAGCAGTGGAGCTACCAAGGTCACCTGACTGTTGAACCTGCCATTGAAATAACATTGCTTGAGGAATTTTTGCCAAAATTCAAAGATCTAGAAGAGATGGCAAACAATGGCAAAGATTGTCGAATAAGCAAAAAAATATTTTCTATCAAGTTCGATTCTTGATCTGGATCGAGAAGTTGAGTTCGAGGTGATCAAGCAAGGCCATGCGCCATGACCAGCACTTTAACCTCACTTTTCCACAATTTTGGTTTCTTGGCTAAAAAACATGACTTGACAATAGGCCTAATAGCAAGCGCCAATGTGAAGCTACAATTCAATTTCAAAATTACGAAAAAGACAGCAAAAACAGTTTTCTTGTTCCAAATAGAAAAAAATTGAGAATAGGCCCTACATATTTTTTCCAACTTTTCCGATTATAATCGATTCGACCCTCTGAAAAAAATCGATTTCGATATTTTAATCGATGCCCACCCCTAATAAACAATAACTCCTACTCTTCAAGTCGATTCTACTCCCAGTTTCGGTCGTGACCTTGCAACGAGGTCGTGCGTACTTACGCGTGAGAGCGCGGTTGGTGTAAGCGGCCACGCTCGGCTCTAGGCTAAGGCTGGCCGTGAAGTGGCCGAGCGCGCTCACGAGGTCGTTGACCTTGAAACACTCGTTGCCCTTCGTCTTCTCGGAGAGAGCGAGCGCCGCCTTCTCCGCCGGCGCCAGCAAGTCCGCCTCGGTCAGCTCTAGACACACGGACGCAAGTTAGACAGAGACACAGACGTGGAGAGTTAAGACCCGTTTTCATGGCTCGCAGCAGGCGGCTGACGTTTTTTTTTTCTGGCCAACTAGAAAGCTGTGAATTCTGCTGCTTGAACCTGTTGCTTGCTGCCGCGAGAGATGAAATAATTTCAACTTCAGAAATAAAATGCCGCGGTTTGATTCCCTTACACATACAAGAAGTAAGGTTATGTAGAAATACTAGGAAAACGCGTTGTGTTTCTGCGTTGATGGATGAGCTAATAAGAATGAAATTGAATTCTTTCAAAAAGTTATATCAAGTTGATGTTCTGATGGCATTCAAGTTAAAAATCAATCTTTCCATTCGGTTGATTTATTTCGTAGACTATTCTAATGAAGGAAATATTAGATGCAATTCAATATTATACGTAATAGGGGCCTAAATTAGACTACTATATGAAACGTAATGACAGCTGTATATATACGGTATCGGGTATACACCTTGAGATCCAAACAATTATGTCATTACCCTCCTTTTATATTCATTACTAATTCTCAATAATTTCTTTGATGATAAAGAAGGCCTTGTTTTAATCGTTTTTCATTGATTGGTGACACTTGTTGCTTGGATTTAATTGGTTTTCTTAATAGCTTTGAACGATGTATAAAAATGTCATTATATAATTTTAAATATTACAGCGCTAAGGTAAAGATGGACGGTGGCGGGGATCAATCTGGATTTCGATATTCCCCTCACCTCCCTGACCGCACGTAGCGAGCGCATTAGCAACAGAGCTACTCGTGCCGGTTATTCCCAACTTGAGTTATCATCCACCCATAAAAAAAATCCATGTGGCACTGAAAAGAAACGTTTTTACGATCGCCGCCATTTTGAGATGTTTATAAGACACGCCGGCAGTGGTGATGTTAAAAGTCAGACCGCCGAAAACTTGGCCCGAATGCACCCCGATCCGGCCGGCATAGACGGAATCGATTTTTCCCGACTTTTTTTGAAAGAGTCAAACTTCCGAAAACTTGCTGCGGAATGCACCCTGACTTGACTGCTAGATACGGATTGGATCTTGTCCCAATCCCCCCCGCCCCCCCCCTGCCGATAGAGCTACTTGACGACTGTCACCCACCTTCGACCAGCGGCTTGCACGACATCTCCTCGATGCCCGCCCTCCTCTTCCTCTCCCGCTCCTCCTGCTCCGCGGCCATCAGCCTGGCGTTGATCTCTTTCTCCTCCCTGTACCGCTCCTCGTCCGCCTCCATGCGCAGCATCTCCTCCTCCGGGTCAAACCGGTCCCACTCGGCGTAGCTGCGCGGGACCACCGACCTGGCGCCGGCTTCCGACTGCTGCGGCGTCTACGCGGGGAACCAAAGAGCTTTACGACGCGTTGACAACCAGGCCATTTTGTGCCAGGATAGTATTAGATGGTTCAAGATTGGGGGAGGATAAATACTATGTAGGGAATCCACGTTATTTCAAACTCGGTTAATACTGAATATGAGATTTATCGCCATAAAGAAATGAGCTCATGCGCAACATCTTGCTTACCCCCCCCCTACGGAGCCTCCCACTCATAATCAGCTGTTACTGGTTGGGCCCACCATATGTCCCTGTGATTGCAACATTCTTGTCAGTGACTCAGTGTGCTTCCAACCCTTGAGGATGGAGGTCCTGTTGCTCTTTAGTGATGAATAATTGAATTGAGGAAAATGACGCATATTTTTATGAATAAAGGTGATTTAGGTCCTACATGATTTTTTGGGGAGGTAAAACCCGGGTAGGAGTCTGGTAATGAAGACGGGTACCCGGAAAAATCCTACCCGCCGACATCCCTAGTATTTTTTCAAACTATTCAAATTTTTGGGATCCCTTCCATTTTGGATCAACGAGGGTTTACCGTACTGCATATATGAGGACCACATGACTGGAAAGTACGAGACATTTAGAGAGACTAGTACTTTGATTGGATAATGCATGGCATTCAGAGTGCTGAGATACTGTGGTAATACAGTACCGGTACAATAAAACAATATAATAGGCCTACAACAGTACAATAGTCATGGTCTCTTAAGACTGAAAGTACCGGTACTTACATTTTGTAGCCCGCTTAATAAGAAGGGCTGCACCATAACTCAATCAAATAAGGCACCACTTTAGAAACTAATGCCACCGTTGGGCGTGGGTTCGAGTCCCAAATACGACATGGGTTTTTGTCAATTGATGTCCTTTCAGATAATCACTTCACAGCTCCATTATTGCCTGCTCATTAATACCCCCAGCTGCTGGTAGGTTGTTATAAGCACTAAGCACTGTCCAATTCATCATAAATAAGGGCTACAATTTTGTGCTAACAACATTTTTGTTATAAAAATAAACCAAACTTGTTAAGTAATATTTGATAATGCTTAGCAATGTTTACTTTAGTTGAGCTAGCCCTAGGCCTAGGATGCTATTTTAAGTAACAGTAGCTCATTAGCTAAGGGTCTAGTGCATTAGGATTTAGGGGTGACAACTCACAGTTTGTTTGTTCTTGACATCTGGTTCGATTGCGCTGGTTTGACCGCTTCTGATCGGCACGTCGACGACGCAAAGATCCTCGGTCGGCACTTGTTCGCGTGAAAGACCCGCGTCCATCATCTTCACGTCGTCAGACCATGCCTGTCAAAACGAAACACTCGTTATTTTTACACACGGAAAACAATACAATTGCCAAATTGTCTATCACTGCTAATCTAACCAAATACAGTAGGCCCAAATGGAGGATATCTCACATAAAACAAGCAAATTCAGCTGTGACTTCAAATTGATACTAGGCCTTATATCAAAATATCATGCTTTATCAAAGTTGAATGAATAAAGGCCTTAATGATAATGTACTGTCCTCTGTTTTATATTGATGATTATGGTGACCTAAACTAAAATGTCCACAGTCAGGCTGGTCTAACCTGCAAGTCTGTCTTGACTCCCTTCCACTGTTCCGGCTCTAGAGACTCTTGCCCCAACGCACGCTCCTCCTTCCTTAACACGGTGCTCGTTGGACGTACCTCCCGGAGGCGCTCCTCTGTACGACACAGCAAGTCCGGGTAGCTCCCTTCCTCTCCAGACCTGGAACAGCACCACATCCAAACTCTTCTAGCTCAAAAGATACTTGTTTTTGAGACGTTGACCGGTCAGGTCTCATCGGTTGTAATCTCTCTTAGGTTTAGGTTATATCAGGTTTATATAACCTCGAGGTTTATAGGGCCTATGTTAAATCAGGTTCAGGCTTTATATTACACTACCGTACATTGGTAGGGTAATGTCTTCATTACCGGTATATAATTCCGTTCTTGTTGTCTACGCTGCCTCTATGGCTCATTCCGCTGCTAGGCACTGTTTAGAAACTGGCAAAGTCATGCCGGGCATGCGTTCGAGTCGCATGAAGCATGGATTTTTCTTAAATCATGTTAGGTATCTATCATCATCTGCTGACTTGTAGGCCTACCCCCAAATAACCTAGCTGTGGGAGGGTTTGTTGAAAAATGATCATTAACATCATTGTTGTCCCATCGACACACACCTATCCAAAAAAAAACTTTGGTTAGGTCCTATCGGTATATATTTTTGAACTGGAGACTCTAGACCTGTTGAAATTATGACACAAACTTAGCAATAGCATCAAGTTTATAGAATGGTAGGCCTAAGTCCTACGCCTAGGCCTACCATCCCTGGACCGCATAGGCATTACAATCTCAATGGCCTAGGCCCTAGGCCTATCAAGTTCATTGTGGCTTAGAGTTAGGCTAGGCCACTGAGTCATCGAGTTTGTATGACTAAATTCAATGGTAGGCTTATGACTGAGCCAAGCAGTAATTGTCAGCCTAGGCATTGAGTTTAAATGCAACCTACAAATTCAATGCCTAGGCCTAAGCCTGTAATGTTGTTAACTCTATGCTTCAACAGGACAAGTCAGATGACTTGGTCCTAGCATTGAGATTGTGGTCCTAGTTAGTCAACTTACCTCAAAATCTTTACAATGCGTTCAAGTTCTCGTCCATCATTGCAAGTCTTGATGTACTCATACGAAATGTGCTCCACAGGAATATCGTACTTTTTCACGAGGCTAACAGGCCTCGAGTTCACAATAGAATCACTCTCATCATTGCTCTTATTAGCATCCGACAGAGTCATGTTTGTTATTATCAACTTTTTAAATATATCCGAAAAACTATTAAAAGCAATGTTCACCTATTATAGCACAGGTCCTACGATAATTCATAAATGCGTCGCAGGCCTAGGTCTACAATAAACGATGAGACGACTTTGTCTTGTAGGTTAGTCACAAATAATTGACAAAACATGCTGTATGCACTGCCTTCTAGTTGATCGTTTTTGCCGCCATAACTTGATATCATTTTGTCCAATCACACAGCGTGATAAACGTGTTGCCATTTGAATGGGATTTGCGTAAGATTAGGGACGAGTAGGTCAATAAAGAAAGCAATTTATATCTCCCTTGATAGCTCAGTTGGTAGAGCGGTGGACTGTAGAGGAATTGATGTCAGACATCCATAGGTCGCTGGTTCAACTCCGGCTCAAGGGATATTTTTGTAAGACTCATCCAAGATTTTATTTATAATTTTCGGCCCTATGATGGGAAAGTATTTAGATGCGAGTTATTAGATCACACTTCGTTTTAATACATCTCCACCAACTAGGCAGGTCCATTAGGCCCTATATTTCCAATTATTATGTTTCACCAGCTTGGCTATGACAAATGGTGAGAAATTATGAGCAAAATTTTATACAAAACCCAAACTTTTATTACTGACCTGTTAATTTTTAAAATTAACTTGACATAATTAATTTCACATTTAACATTTTGTGAGCTAAATACAAATACATTCTTTGAAGTATAAATCTATTTCATTAATCTACTCATTTACTGAATACAATCATCTCATTACTAGGGAATTATCTACATAATCGTAAACATATGCATTGCAATATAATGCAAGGTACAAGACGTGTAAACAAGAAACAACAATTAAACAAGAGATAATTTTATTCATCTTGAAAATACAATATTCACATAATTCAAGTATACCAGGCATCAAGAAATTCCTTCAAGTTCATGACAAAGTTGAAATAATATTTTTTTTTAAAATAAGGATAAGCCTACTAATCCATCACATTCATAGAAATTGACCAGTGTCAAAATATTGGAAAATAGTTACCAGTATGCATTTTATATACCGGGTAGTGAAACATCAGGCTAAATTCAATACAATTGAAGCATTTTGAATACCAGTAGGCCTACAAAAGATTTGAAATTGAACATAATATGCACAATAACATCAAGTCACCTATTATGCTTAAAACACTGACCTACATATGATTTCAAGCCAATTGGAATTATTAATTATAACAACAATTATTATTATCAACACAATAAGAAATACAAACCAAAAAAAGACACAAATATCAATAAGGAGGTCAAATATTGATGAACTAGTGAAAAAATGAGCGGCATTACACAGCAAATTGTGATGCGTCACAATATCCGTGTCGCGACATCACATTACAAGTTTTATCACCGTTATTTCAAGTTGTAAAAATGGTTACGGTATATTGTAAGCAAGTATTTATTGTGATCTATGATAATGACTTCATTGTAAAACTGATATAATATCACTAAATAATTCCTGTGAAACTCCGCCAAAATGTCCTAGTTTGGTCCAGTGGCCATCTGCCGATAAACGACTTACCGGTAGATAAAACTCCTGAACATGTCGTATTGTGGGAAAAACTCTTTCAATTGTCAACACCTACCAGTAGGCTAAATCATATTTTTCATTGAAAGTCAGGCTGTGCTGCATACAAATGCAATCTGAGTGAGTAAAATGCAAGTATTGCAAAATTCAGTAAACCGCAATTAAAAATGGAAATTAAAATTTAATTGTGAATTTGTTCACAAAAATCATTCCTATTGATTTTCTTGCCACTTATATATTTAGCTACCGGTATCAATAGTCGCAAAACTACATTCACACGGTAAGTATACAGAGTAGGCCTATGGTTAATTGTATTATAAAATATTGAAGCGTAGTCACATACAGTAATTGTACCTAATCAAGTCATGAATACCGGTAGGCCTATTAATTATGTAACGAAATTACAGCGAGCAAAAAGAATAGAATACCGTACCTACACTAGGCCTACCATACAGTAAAATGAATCCTAAAAGTAAAATTATAGTGACTGGTATGTTCACAAAGCACTACGTGAACTAGAGAATCTTGTAGGCATATCTATTTTGTAGGGTCGTCATTCAATGTCAAAAAGTGACTTTGATTAATCGAATTTTGTACGATATCGAGCAATCGATAATAGATTATTTTTCTGTACCGGAACGACAAAGTAATTTGATAATATAATTGATCAAACAAATACATGACAAAAATGATGACAAATATAGTATGATGAAATAAATATTATTCAAGACACATGTCCAAGCAATTAAATGAAAATGAAAAAATTGAAGGCACCCACACACGTGAATGTGATTACCGATTGATTAGTGCACGATGTATTGAGGGTTGCGTTGGTTTGCCGGTCTCTAATGGTGGTTCAACTCTCTATCTTACAAATGTTAAAACTTAAAAATGTGTAGATACCAATTTACCCTCCAAATCTATATGAACCAACCGATCGTGACTAATCTAGAAGTGATACATGGAGCTAACTTTGTGTACAAAATAACTTCCAAATGACATAAGTTGGCTCATCTGTGAGAAACAGTCATCAGAAATGCTAATATTTGAGGGTTGCAGAAGGCATGACACATAGTTTTATATTATACACTGGGTACAGCAGCGATCGGTAAGTTCAAGGACAGTAGGCCTACTCATGAAATAGAACAAGATTGCCAGCCGAGTGAAACGACCAGGGTAAGCTTGATACATGTAATTCATGTAGTCATGTAGTTCATCAATGTTCAGTAAAAGTATATTTTATAAGTCGGTAAGAGACTATAATAATTTACCTATAGATTTAAGCTAGAAATAATCAAACATGTAACTGGCACTGGAAGGTAATAATTGGTGTAGACCTACTACAGGTATATGTGCTCAATTTTAAGAGTGTCATGAATATATGTAAGCCTGTATAATTAATAGCAGAATCATTTGCTAAATAAACATATTACAATATCTTGGAATAGCATAGGCCCTACCGGTAATCGATAATCGGCTGCCACACTACAATTTGGTATAGGCTACATTTAGTCCTAGACGTCCAAGTCATCATCTGGATCTTCTTCATCCCAATCGTCTGCATCATCCGGTTCATAGAACACTTTTCCACCACCACCTTCTGGCAGCAGATATGGAAGTATCAATTTATCTCGAGCTACTTTTTCGTTATCACCCAAATCAAGTTTAAACGTCGTCAATTCTTTCGGAATCGTATTGACCTTGATAGGTTTTCCAATTTCTTTCTTCTTAGCATCTATCAACTCGTGGAAGGTCACTTTATTATCGGAATCTACGGAACATACTTCGACTCCTCTCACAACTTTACCGCCCTTCTTGATGTGGGTTGAAATTATCTCCAAGTTCTCCGAACTGAACACGGACGGAGTGATTGCAAGGTATGTAGAAAAGATATGTCGTAGTTTCGTTATCGAGGTTGTATAATCGGGTAAGAAATCTTCGTGAATCAAACAAACTAATTGAATGTCAGCTTGAATTAGTTCATGTAACTGTCGATACGCTTCACTAAAACCTATTCTAGATATCAACATAGAAAGCGAGTCAATAAATATAAGGTTTTTACTCTTCCGATCAACTGTCACAGATGATAAATTGGATAATTCATTCGTAGTTGAACCTTCAGTCCAGCCACGATGATTAGTACAATAATCATGGAACTTTATATGGCTTGTAGAATCGCCAAGCAACAAAAGTTTCTTCATACAAGTCGGAGGGTGCTCGAAACAAAGTACATGAACAGAATGATTTGACAGTGCGGTACCATTTGCTTGGATAACTGCGAGCAACAGGCTTGATCCGCTTGATTTAAGCGAATCTTGGATTAAGACACTACAGATGGGTTCAATACCTCTCAAGAGATTGTTCAACATTATCACCAATTTTTCACGAGATCACCAGTGAATGACTTTTGAGTACCGGTAGGTGTAGTCGTAGTCCTAGACATGAACCACTTTAATAATGCTCGTCTAACATTAAGCTTGAAGGGAACCAGAAAATCAGTCACTTTGTCACTTGACTGAATAGTGAAAGACACAGGCGTATCTCAATGAATTGATGGAAAAGAGTTGATGTAGGCCTGTTGAATTTCAGTTTACCCATAACCTATAACCCCATAACCTAACTTGATTCACTATCCAAAATCAATTACCCTAAAATACGTAACAAACTTGCCAAGTTAAAATTTGTGATTATTTCTTCATATCAATTAATTTCACTTTTCAACGATAATACTGTATGAAATAGAGCTGAAACTGAACAAATGTACGGCTAGGGATAGGCCCTAACATAATTTTGTAGATTCTTCTTCTTACTTTTGATGGCCTTGAGTTCTTGCTCTTATTGGCCAGTTAATTCAGCACCGCATATTGTGCTTGAATTCTCCCTCTCTCTCTCTCTCTCTCTATATATATATATATATATATAATCTATATAAAAGGCTAAGCGTGTCTGTCTGTCTGTAAGATGACGGTAATTGCTGGGCAGGGAGGTGGGGGGAGGTGAGGGAGGCATGGATGATGGGCGGAGAAGGGAGGGAGAGGAGGGAGGCGCACCGCCCTGATCACTGTGATCATGATGAGTGTGATCATTGATACTTTGTTGTGCGTAAATCACTTCACACTTCGCCATTCTGGAGGAGAACGGAACAGAAATCGTCTTCTAGCGGCTTCTTCTAAGCCGCTTCCTTCTCACTATCCTTCTCATTACCCAAGAACCTTCATCTCATCATCCCATCATCTCATTAATCATCCATCCGACGCCATTAGATCTCAGTTATCATAACAGTGCATCGTTGAACCCGATATAAAAAAAAGATAGCTATAATTCTAGATCGCATCGACAGCCGCTAGCCATTTTCACCTTGAACAGCTTGCCATTTCTCCTTTCCAAATAAATACAAACAATTATTTGTAAAAAAAAGTTTATTTCTGTTCTTGAAAGTATCTCGATGACTAATTACAACCAGTGAATAAACTCATCAATACCTGAAACTCTGCGACACGAATCATTGAAAAATATATACATTGAGTAAAACGATAGAAACTTGTTGCTGCTGTCGACAAGTGCGGGTCACTCCTTCTACCAACACGACAAACCAAGCGGATTCAACCGCTCACATCCAACATGGCTATTATTACCAGAACCCACGGCAGCGATTGTCTGACGATGGATAGCTTATTGATCTGCATCGGCTCGATACGTATCGTCTGTATTCAATCTGTATCGGTCGTTATTCAATGAGCAACGGTTGTATTCGATCTGCATAGCTCTCTATTCGACCAGCATCGGTCGTATTCGATCTGCATCGCTCTGTATTCAATCAACTACTCTTACTCGTTTGATTATCTATTGACTTTTTGAACTATAATGCTTCAAAGAAGTTTGGTGGAAGGTTGGTAGCACTAGAGCTTGGCCAGCTTCACTGCATTCACTTGTTCGAACACGATATCACAGCGAACCCTTATAGGCCATATTGGAAATTCAAAGTTACCAGAAACACCCATTTTGAGTTTGAACTATAGAAAAATTTGCCATTAAATTTATAGATCGAAACTCAGTAGGAACCAAAACTTTTGTTAGAATTAAAACAGAATCTGAATGCTCAGAGTTTGAATCGACGAGGATCATTGTGGACAATGCAGCCGCTTGCACGATGCTAATTGCTGAACGGACTGCCAAAACATCAGCGAATAACCTTATGGAGAATATCATTGATTTTTCCGCTGGATTACCTGACGATACAGATCAATATCCGGCCAATATAAATCGATTACTGAGCGAGTCAGATCGAGAACCACTTGACAAAGGTCGATTATCATCTGAGAAGGGTCGATTACCGACTGAAAGAGATCGACTACTGGGCAATACAGATAGATTATCGGCCGATACAGATAGATTACCGGTCGATACAGATAGATTAATAGTCGATACAGATAGATTAACAGTCAATACAGATAGATTATCGGTCGATACAGATAGATTACCAGTCACTACAGATAAATTACCAGTCAATACAGATGGATTACTGGTCGATACAGATCGGTTACCGGTTAATACAGATCGGTTACCAGTCGATACGGTGTTTGATAATAAAATGCACTGAAGCACTACTTTTCAAACTCTAAATGCAACAGAAGGAAGAAATACAAGCTATGTTTATACATCTCCATATAGAGGCCTATTACGTTAGATCCGGAATATTACACTTTACAATAAATACAATAGTTATAAAATATTCAACTTGTCCATGATGATAAAAAAAATATTTATAATAGTGCCGGTCTAATAAAATACAATTTTGTTTTATATAGGCCTATATAGTATACGTCTCTGGATCAATCATGTCGAGGTGAATTTAGACTAGATTTAGTAAATTTTAACTGATTAATTTGTCAGTTGTCCATCTGATTGCAATGACCAGGCTGATTATTGGAAAGAACGTTGAAAGAACTCTTAAAAGCCAACAATAGCGCATCGTCTTTACTCGCCTTTTTCAAGAAAGTTTTCATTTTAAACGCTTCTTTTTTCAACAACCTGTTTCTAATATAATGATCCTTACATGCTTCTGGTTAAACGTCCAGAAACTTCACCGTATTGTTGTACTACCAACATCCTAAAGTAATACAATCTCATCTACGATGCTCACAAACAGAAAATTTACAATTTTAATCGAGCAAAAAATGGTTTAAAAAAGTTGTATAAATTTTTAATTGCTCTCGACATTGCTATGGTTCCATTTTATACTTGAGGTCCCGCATAAAGGTCCCAGTGGAGGTGACGTGAGGTCCCAGACCGGGTTTGTCGGGTTGGTAGACGGAAGTGTTCGGCAGCGAATGCGGTGAAGACGCGATTACCGGGACTCGGCCTTGTGTTTGGGCGGCTTGAAGCCTCCTTTGACGCTCTTCTTCACTTTCTTCACTTTCCCCGCTCCGGAACTTCCCGCCTGGAACGCCTGCCAGCTGTTCACTCGGTTCTGCCGCGACTCCTGCCGAGCACAATAACGCTACACGTCACATCGGCTCAACGGACCAATCACAAGCAAGCTATATATATCACATCGGCTCAACGGACCAATCACAAGCACGCTATACGTCACATGCTCAATGGACCAATCACAAGCAAGCTATACATCACAATGGTCTAATGGACCAATCACAAGCAAGCTATACCGTACATCACAATGGTCTAATGGACCAATCACAAGCAAGCTACACGTCACTTCGATTCAACGGACCAATCACAAGCATGCTATACATCACATCGGCCCAACGGACCAATCACAAACAAAGTGCATGTCACATGGCTCAATGGACCAATCACAGGCAGGCTACATGACACATCATCTCAACTCAACATGTCCGTGTACTTTGCCATGATTGTCAACGTTTGCGGATGTTTCAAGCTTATGTAGGTAGGGGTATGGAAAGAGATGAGTAATAGATAGAAGGTGGAAGAAAGGAAGTGACACAAAAATAAAATGAATCACTCGGTATTCTCTTCATATACTTTGGTCACCAAAAGGCTTTCACTTGAACAAGACGGTGAACCCTCACTCCAGACCTTACCATCAATTAAATTACTGATAGTAAATTGCTCCCGGCGACAGCTCTGGAGATCACGGAGTCACGCAAGCCCCCACACCACGTCAAGGTGTCCGGATCCTTTGAGGGGGGGAGTACTCATGCAACGGAACGTTCAAGACAGAAGAGTTGGACCAGCGTGTGACCTCAACACATCTTGCTGATCGTATCAATATTTACGAGAAGGTACCAACTGTACTAACTGCCCTAAAAATCAATGGTTCTAAAAATCAACAGACCTAAACTTCTACTTATTGACTAACCTGCATAGAAGTTGAAGTGAGAGGTTTGGCTCCTCCCCTTTAGAAATTTCATTCATCACAAACCTTACCCACCTAACCTCAACAATCCTCAATTTGAAATCAGTACGGGTTTGCTCAACAAATAGAAGATCTAGTCGGTTGGTTTTTAGTACAGTTAACCAATCCCCAATATTCACCTCAAAGTTCTTCTGCCACTCCTTTTCCAGGCCCGCCTTCTCTTCTTCGTCGATCTCCTGCTCCCTCTTCCGTTTCCTCTCCTCCATGTCCCTCTGGTCCAGGTCTCTCCGCTTCCTCTCCATGTCGGCAAACAGCTTCATCGTCATCACGTAGATGGCGTGCTTGTACTTCATTGGCTCGTCCTCTTCCACCGTCGCTCCTTTCCCCTCCTTCTTCATCTTCTTGCGCTTCTCGGCAATCTGCGGACAAATAGGCCGGGCTGAGCGGGTGGACTCGATCAGACCTTGGCTGTGGTCGAACTTGGCTGCTCAGCAATTTGTTGACACAATTAGTTAGTCACCATAGTGAATTTGTTGATTAAGAAAGTTTGGGAGTTGTTTTAGCAAAATATCAGCCTTTTGGTGTGAAAATATGGAATAGTATGAGATACAAAATTCTAATACAGAAGATGAACTGACATTTTTAATACCTGCAAGACTGTATAAGACATGTCTATTGACATATATTCATATCGCCAGAAATTCACAGGCATATTGCTAAAAACACATATTTCAGCCGTAGGCTATACCTGTGACGGAAGATATAAACTTTCTGGAAATTTTTCCCAAGTTTGCAAATGCTGCATTTTGTTAATGCTTTCTTAATGTTTTCAAATTAATTATTAGTGGATATATATATATCAAATATACTAGTCTCGTTCCGAGTGTTGGATTGACCGCTAATGTCATTCACCTACATTGTGGTCGGTCCGCACCTCTTACGAGTATTTACTTACATTGTGTTCAGTCCGCAACTCGAACAAGTTCAGTTACCGGTACTCACATTGTGGACGGTCCACGCCTCTTACGAGTATTTACTTACATTGTGTCCAGTCCGCAACTCGAACAAGTTCAGTTACTCACATTGTGGTCTGTCCGCGCCTTGGCCTCTTCGATGACGTCCATGCACTTTGTCCTCGTGTCGTCATTCTCTAGGATCTTGTATGCAGTGTTCACGACTGAAACAACACCATCAAACTGCGTCACAAATACCGTCGCTCCAATTTGGGTAATTCATCATTATGAAAGTATCGGACGTTATTCAAAACAATTCATGAAACTAGGGATTTTGTTCGATTTTATAGCTAATATTTTTGTGTTTTAAATCACAAAATTAATAATAACCTCACTAACGACCGTAAGTTTCATATGATAGCTTTTATTACTAGCAATAGCTGTTCACTAGCTTACTGGTTTTAACATGCGGCTACTTCCGATCATGGCTTATGGTAATAGATAGGCCCAAGTAGTAATGAAAACAAGATGCTAGTAGGAACTGCCTAAGAGGTTGCCAAATGGCACACCTACGACTAGGCCTATGTCTACATTCAACAAAACTTCTGCCTTATCACGATTGAACTATGCTCTCCACATAGGCATAATATGTTGAATGAAATTACGGTAGGCCTATTCAACATCGTAGATTTGAGCATTCTAGCATAGACCAAAGAAACGTCACAGGCCTATAGGACCTACTAACGAGACAGTTCACGCAGCCTATGATGGAACGAGAAAGCATGTCCTGTACACAACTCTAACCCCCTCGCATCTGTCATTAGTGTGACTTTCCGGCTGTCAGGCTACAAGAGCGCTAGTGCAAGTGGTAGCTCTAATTACCAACGCAACTTGAGTCGGATTCTTAATAAGAAGGAAACCGAACTCACTGGATGTATTATTGACATGTCTATTGCATTGCTTTACAAAGTTCTTGTGAATAGTCACTTGAAACCTATAAGCCCTAGCTGTCTTAAGCCTGTGAACATGAATTAATCAAATAACGTTTAATGTTAGTAACGTTTCCATGTATACAAGCTATATGAACAATAATGTCTATATATACTTCTGGGTGTATTGTATAGGTCAAAGAGATAAATAAGTCTAAAATAATAATATAGCAGTACCGGTATATATAGTTATATGTGCCAGTACACCCTACACGTTTTTGTTACCGGTATACTGTATGAACAACTGTTGTCGGGCATCAACTACGTTGGGACAACAAAATGGGCGGTGGAATATGACTTTCTCTCAGATGGTTCTCTTCTTATAATGAATCCGAGTTTAGAGACTGCTTCGGTACCAGTATAGTTCGGTATTACTAGCCCTAGCTCGAGTAGCGGCTGCAAAGTCACACTAATTTAGAGGTGTGCACAGGAAATCTAATCTCGTTTCAACAAACACCGTAGCTTTCTTCTATGATTCAGGGCCTATTTCAGTTTGTGACACAAAAGAAGCTAGTGAAATGTCATATAGGCTACCAGTAGGCCTACTTACTTTCAAAGGCTTGTTGCGCTCGCTCCTGGTCTGCTTGATTCTTGTCCGGATGCACTAAAATTGAAAGTCTTCTGTATTTCTTTTTCACTTCGTCCAGCGATACCTCGGGATCTACTTGCAAAACTTCAAATGGGTTTAAATTGAAATAGGTCGACCCAGGTCGTAGTAGGCGGTCAATTTGTTGGCTGGGAGTCAAGACTGAGTCTCGTTTCTCTATCTCTTTGACCTACAAATGTCCAAATATTAAAGTAAATAAACAAAAGCAAGAACTAGGTTTAATACAGAATAGTGACAGCTGCAATGAGTGACCCTTAACCTAGAACGATCAAGGAAAACTCCAAACTAACGTATGGAAATGCAACTGAATCGAAAACATAGTTCACACTGGATAGAAAAACATTACCTCATGATAAAACTCATCAAATAATTCTTCCTTTTTGGGTGGATTAGTGAACAAACTTGGTGTATTTATACTGTGAAAGGACATTTTAGCCTCTGTTTCTATTGTGGGTAGGCTTGTGGCCTATGGCTACACCAGAAGCTGGCGCCGTCAACTGCTGCAGTGCTGCTCTCTATTCGCCTGTAAAAGTACCTAGAGAATGGGCTACTTGGATTTAAATTTATAATTTAAAATTATTTTTTAAATAATTTAAATTAAACGAAGGCCTATAAGAAGTCCCCGGGAAACATTGTTAGACATTAATTTAAACAGATAGAATTTTAACCCTTACAGGTATTTTAGAATCCGGTAGGAGAGTGACACTCATCCGAGGGGTGAACAACTAATACTTTTTTGTACACTTGATTCTTGATTTTGTTGATTCTCGTGATTTTTTTGATTCGCGTGATTTTTTTTGATACGGGTGATTTTTTTTTGATTTGCGTGATTCCTGCTTGACTCGGGTGATTTTTTTTGATTCGCGTGATTCTTGCTTGATTCGGGTGATTTAGGGTGAACCGTAGAAACTCCAGAACTAACAAAATACGACAGAGAAATGAAGTAACTAGGAAAACGCCATATGCGTTCGTTAGACGAGCGGATAGTAATAGTATGGGTAGTAATGGTTAAGAACTGCTTCGAGTGGTACCAATTTAGCACATTTTATGTTTTTTCTTCAAAATGGCTGACCCGATCAAGCTGAATTTTTTTAGAAATGTTTATCACAATGTAGTTCAACTTCATGCGAAATTTCATTTTTTTGTAAAATAAAAATATTTTCTTTTTTTTTCCGCCATGTTATTCTAATGGGTATTTTTGAAATTTCTAAAATTCATAAAAAAAAAGTTACCACCTGATAATGCCACAAAACTAGACAGATCTAAGTTAGATGAGGAACCATATTTAAAGAAGGTTTGAAGTTGATAGCTGTAGCCGTGTGACCTGTGGAGAACCGACAAAAAAACATAAAAAAAAAAAAAAACATCAAAACGAACACCAATTTTTTTCAGTATGTCAAATTGAATCCTCGCTAAAGCTCGTCTAATGAAATGATTCTGTGTAAGCGGCCATGCGGGTTGCCTATACCGCGCATTGAGGTCTCTCCGCGGGCAAAAAGTTCGCGCTAGGGAATTTCTCAGATACCTATAAAATAAGATCATGGCACTTTTTTACTTTATTCATTAATTATTGTGTGTTATTTATATTTGATTGTTATTAGGTGTCTTATGGCAACTATGATTATGTAGGCCTATTGTTATGATTTTGCCATGTGCCATAGTCTTTGTTCAATAAAGATTTGTATATATATATATATATATATATATATATATATATATATATATATATATATATATATATATATATATATATATATATATATATATATATATATATATATATAACTGAAAACTCATTTTAATCGACTGACGAGTTTTTAAAGCACACATTTCAGTACGCTTGTAGTAGTACCATTTTAGTTGTATTTTAATAGTATACTTGCATACTTCATAGCATGTAATTACTTTTAAGTTTATATTGACAACATTTACACAATGTATATTCATTTTTTTTTTTTTTTAATGTTGCTTAACGACCCCACCAACAGCTAGGTTATACGGGGGTACGAATGAGCGGGTGATAATGAAACGATGAAGTGGTGATAGGTGGAAGGACGTTCACAAAAACCCATGCCTTATGCGGGACTCGAACCCACGCCCAACGGTGACTTCAGTTACCATTTACACAGTTACACCGCTAGCGATAATTAACTTAGCTACCGGGGCGGCTGTATATTCATGAAATGTATTTACTGTTACCAAATAGCAAATAAAATAAATTAATACATATGAACATCTCTATATTCCATATTTTGTTTATTGATTGGGATAATTATGTGTAGCTCAGTTAGTGAAGACGTTGCCTTAGAAATTGAAATAGAATCGGTCGTGGGTTCGAGTCCCGCATGGCGTGGGCTTTTGTAAACATCAAACATCCCCTTATTCTTATCCCCAAATAGTCAAGTTGTTGGTGGGGTCACTGGGGTCATTAAGCAAACAACAGTTGATTATGTTTAATTGACATTTTACCCAGTAGGCCCTAATACATAGGCGTAGTAATATTTCAGAGTGTACTTATCTGATTTACAAGATTTTTATTGGAAATCATACAAAAATAATGAATACAAAATCCATCAACATTTTGGAAATATATTGAGCCTACACTGAAATGCCAGCTACCTATACTATAGACCATTATATACCATAGATAGTATAGGCAATAAGGTCTTTGGTATAGGCCTATCTATTGTCCAAGCTTATACAATAGTAGGCGTAGACCATGATAAAGATAGCACCCAGAAATATGTAGAAAGAAATCACGAATATAGCTTGTTAACATTGACATTTGGGCAATGTAGAACTGTTAGGCCCTATCATAGGTAGCCCTATACTGAAATGCCAGCCATTTAGGATACCTAGGACTATATAAATATGAATATAGGTCTTATAGGTCCTATATACCCATAGATTTCTCCCTGGGAATATGTAGAAAGAAATCATGAATAGCTTATATGAATGTTGACATATTGGCAACGTAGAACAGCTGTTAGGCCCTATCATAGGTAGCCCTATCTATACTGAAATGCCAGCCATTTAGGATACCTAGGACTATATAAATATGAATATAGGTCCTATATACTCATAGATTTCTCCCTGGGAATATGTAGAAAGAAATAATAAATATGGCTTATTACCATTGACATTTGGGCAATGTAGAACTGGTAGGCCCTATCATAGGTGGCCCTATACTGAAATGCCAGGCATATAGAATAGGCCTAGGACTTGATAAATATGAATAGGAGTAGGTTTCTCCCTGGAAATGTGTGGAAAGAAATCTTGAATAACTCATACACATTTATATAATAAAAATGTACGTACAAACTAGCCGGCTATATGCAGTAAATGATGGACTGAAAAAAAATAGGCCAGAACTCTGTGACATTTTTCTAGACACTTTATAGGTCTACAGACGCAATATATCCCTTTATATTGATGCACATGCCTATGGGGTGGTTTAATCTATGATTTATTGAGATTTTGACATACTTATCTAGATCAATAACCCTACAAGTAGCATTTAACTGTCAGAATATGCGTCTAATTGGTGATTTATTAGTACCGACGGCCGAGTATTGACCTTGACGGCAACAGGTGGGATTAAATGATTGACAGTAGTTTTCACTTTTCTCTTGTCGAATTGTACGGCACCTCTTAATAAATACTAATGTACGATTATCTAAGAATTAATAGTTATACATGTATAAATGATAATGTAGGCACAAGTTAATTAATTAAATTCTTATTGGTATCGTGTCGGCTTTTGTCATACGTTTTATTCCACTTAATCTGCTATTTTAATGAATATATCTCAGTTGTTTGTGAAGCCTAGTTGTGTTTGATAGCATCAATTTAAAGGTCATTCAATTCTTTAAATCGTGATTGCTGTCACTTCTGCCATTATATTGTTTTTGAATGGAAATAATTAGATTTAATTTGTGATTGGGGGTTGTTCATTAGGATTTCAATAGGAATAATTGCTGTTGTTTCGGGTTGAATTTTTAGCTTATTGGAGCCAACTTGACAAAAAAGAACCAAAATAAATACTAATTAAAAAACGCTTTTTTTGAGATTAAATTCCTACAATTCAAAGTAAAAATAAAAATAATAATTCTGAGGATCATTTTCAGATCAAAATTAGGTATAAAACAAGCTTCATAATGGATAAGTTGAACTTTTTAGATTGTCTTTAATTTTTCTCAGGTTCATCAATATCCTTCCGATTGTGTTCTATATATCTCCATAATTTTCAGCCAATCACAGGAGGGCAAGAATAAGATTCGGAGAAGAAAATGGAACGAAAGTCACTCTTCAGGTGGATCTTCGAGAGTTAACATGTCCACGCAAGAGCTCCCGAGAAACGTTCGATTTTTGTGGGATTATTTTCACAAGAAGTGTCACGTGATCCTCCCGCGTGAAATATTTAGGGGGAGGGGGAACGGACATGACTATTTCGTACGTGTTATTTAATCTAATGGATTTTAACCGAATGATTTAATTTTTTAACGCACTAATAACATAATAATCCAGTTTAGATTACTATTTTAATCGTGTGAATAATTCAAGAAGATATCAATATCAAGAAGTTTTCAACTGAGAATCTCCAGGATTGATTGGCCCGACTCGGTAAGTTCCTATGACAACCTGACTTAGCTTTTAGCCAATCAATGCAATCTCTGCCCTCACTTCATCGTTTCGCTGGTGATTGTTTAGCTTGACGACTCCACCGACGGCTGGTTTATTTGGGGGTTCGAATTAGTGGATGGTATTTACAGAAACCAGTGCCGTGATTCGAATTGGCGACTTGACTTTATATTCCACGACAATACTTTTATCCTAGTGTACTGATCCAAGGGGCGCAGCTTTTATTAATATTAGTTACATTATTTTGTTTTAACAACGCATGACATATTCATCTCAGTTGTTAGGTAGGTAAGGGACATATAGAACCTCGGTTCGATTCCCGCCACATTGTATCTTTACTGTATTTTTGTGGTTTTCTTCTGACGTCTAGGCTAATGCTGGGATTTTTCAGTAAATCTAAGTTTGGCCTCAAGCAAATTGTAACAGATATTTTTCGTGTATTTGAGATTACCTTGGAACTAAAAAGGGTTCCTAACATCGAATTGCCATTTTGATTTTGATTACATTTTTATGGGAAACTAATTAAATTTTCATTTTCACAATTTTACCTATTTTAAGCCACATTAAAAATTCAAGTCTATCGGATGAAAATTTCTGTAAATTTGTTACTAAATTGGAGTTAATTCAAAATTGTATCGTGTAGTTCTAGTTAGCGAAGTTTGTAAGATCTTGTATAAAATTCAACGGAAATCGATGTGATTAGGCCTATATGTAACAACGAACATAGAGTTTGCTCGGGTTAAATTTTCTCAATTTTCATTTACTTTGAATTATTTCTCTAGTTCTTTCTCAATGAAAACCAAGACTGTAACAGACATTCACAGTGCACATTGAGTACCGGTACCTTATATTAATAATAATTGGTTACTAAATTGGAATTAATTCAAAATTTTATCTATTTGATCTAGTTAGCAAAGTTTGTAAGATGTTGATTCAATTTCAACGGAAATCGTTGTGAGTAATTATAGGTAACAATTAGCATAGAGTTTGCTCGGATTTATTTTCTCAATTTTAATTTACTTTGAGTGTTTTTTAAATTCTATTTAATACATAGGGGCGTATCTTTATTATTTTTCTAGTTCATTCTCAATGAAATTCAAAACTGTAACAATACATTTACAGTGGATGCACATTGAGTACCTTAGAGTACCTTTAGTATGGCCTACCCCTCCCCTTTCATATAATTTATATTTTTTATGATTATATATTCATGTTATAATTTTGTATATATTTTTTATATATAATTTTTTTTACATTTTTATTTACACCTCTGTATGGCGCTAGCTATAGGTCTTGACACATTTTTTTTTTAACTTCCTTATAGCTCTAGGTTTTATTTGTTATTTCATACGCTATTAGTTACATTTTCAGTTTCTTGATTTATTACCGTTATTCCTTTTATTGTACCATTTGTTCACTATTCTGTGTCGTTCTGGCAGCCACTGAATGAGATGAGATTTATATAATTGAACTTGGAACTGTTTGACCAATTTCAATCCGCTATTTTGTTTTTAATCTATTTTTTATTAAGCCTAGTTTAATTTCTCTTGGATGTTTTTAGTGATTTTCAACGTTGAACTGTAGAATCATAAGCGATCTTACAAGATACACAAAATATTTAGACCATTCGAATACAAATTGCTATGAATTTGTAATTAATAGAAAAAACTTTTTTTAGTTCAGTAGATAATACCAAGAAAATTAATATAAATGAATAGAAAATCTGTTACAATTTATTTGAGGTTATACACGCACCCTTTTTGACCTATAAATTGACTTTTTGCGGTTTTTGGCTTATAGATACTACAATATAGGCCGCGACCGCTTCCTTTCCATCCCCTAATAAACCTTCATCATAGCGAGTTAGTGTTAGGCTTTAAATGCGCGTCGACAGCGAGGTCATTTAGCGCCTATGTTCAAATCGACAAGAACACGAAATAAAATAAAAATAGAAACGCAAGGTTCAGTACTCTATCCATATGCTCCGGTCACCAAAAGTCGTCCACTCGACCGAGACGGTCCGAACTTGGTCTGGACCCTCACTCCAGACCTTATCGCCATTAGTGACCCTGTTACGAGCAAATACATTGCTCCCGGCGACAGCTCTGGATATTATTGGGTCACGCAAGCCCCCGCACCACCCATCATCTCATTATTCATTCGTCCGACGACAATAGGTATTAGTAGTACGTCGTTAAACCCAGATTTAATAATATATAAATACATGTAACGAGGAAAGTTCAAATATTTAATTCCAAATGACAATTGATTTGTTGGATGGTGAACGAGATGACGGGAAGATAAGAAAACGTTATTTTCTATTAATATTTCTGACAGGTTGTTGATAACTGAGTTGCAAAAGAGAGCGGTTGCTAAGCAACCATCCCAGTAGGCCTATTTACTTGCAATTGTTTTATTAAATCAGCTGTTCCCCACGTGTCTAACTGTTATAGTTCTTTGGATAAGGTTATGATTTTTCATTTCTCTAGGTTGGGTTTAATGTCGTTAAGTAGTAATAATAATAATAATAATAATATTCTTTACTCTCAGTTATTTGATTTTACATAGTAAAATATTTGACATTTCATTATTCACACTTATAAGATACTTAAAATTAAAATTAATCACTATTGAGATGTTATCAAAATGAAGTAGGCCTACCGGTAGTTTCTAAATTGGATTTCTAAATTTAAATTTGGTCTAAAGTTATGAAATCCGAAATTATGGTTTTTAAATTCAATTTGGAATAGTTTCTGTACAAAAAGCATTTACGGTATAACAACATTTATAGGCCCCTTTACGGTATTGAAAATTCTTTGAATCAACATTAAAAGCTGGACCTGATACTTGTTGAATGTGGGTCCAGTCAGCTGACTGTTCTTCCACCGAACCTTACCTAGGAGAAAGTGAACCATTTTATTAATTATAATTTAATTTAATAAATATCATTACCGAATTAATATGACTATTCATTACTATGAATTCAACCAGTTTCAAGATAATACGTCAATGCATACCAAAAATGTGATTAAATTATCTGACGTATCATCTTAAAACTGATTGAATTCAGAAAAATATAATGTCATATTAAATAAAGATCATAAAATCATCTTGGAATTGATATACTTTTATTGGTTCATGAAAATAGTAAAAATTGGTAGAGATGAATTTCTTTGTTGTCAAAAGCACTGTGCATGTACCCCAAGACGTATAAAATAAAACCATTCCCGTTAGCACCTGGTGTGTACCTAAATGTAATTTTATTAATTCGATGAGCGTTAGCGAAGAGTTTCCATGCAACCCTTACGGAGCTTTGTCTGTGTGTTTTTTGTTTGTTTGTTTGTAAGCACTGCACAGGTCGCAGGGTTTGATCGATCGACATGAAACTTTTTTTATACGCAAACTCATCCAACTTGGAACTGTCTAGTTTTGGGGTCAAATCGGTTGGACCATTTTTGAGAAACATCATTTCAAAGTTTCCAAAAACCCCATAAGATTAGGCTGGGCGGAAAAAATTGAAAAATAAAATCTCTGCAATATGATTCAAATTTTCCTCGAATGTGAACACAGAAATAATACACATTAATAAAAATTGACGTGTAATTCGGACCTGCCGTTTCGAAGAAAATAATTTAATACATGTTTTTTATTTATAGAAAAGATAGAAATATTAGTGGAAAAATATTGCAGTGTTAAATTCACGGCTTCCTAGATCCATTGACATCGGATAAAGTTCATTTTATATGATCAAGGTGTGTAGAGTTTCGCTCATCTTACAACGCACATTACGCGTTTGCCTAGTTATAATTCACATGTAGGCAGCTTTAGGCTAAATATGACCACAAGTTTGCGGGCGATCTCAAGTCGGTTTCGCCCGCGGACACCCCGACTTCAAGGCTACATTAGTAGCTCTCAAAACTATTTCGGACAAGATAGGCAATTGCCCTTTATACAGGAACGAAATTTAAGTTGCCTAGATAGGTTACATGGTTTGACCTGTCAGCCAACGACTTGGAGTTTGATTTGTTACTGTCAAAGCAAAATATGCCGCCAAACGTTTTGCAGGTTTGAAGCTTCCAACCGTTAGTGATAATTGACAGGATAGACGGTCAATCGAGACCCTCAATACAGTGGAATGACGATATTAAAAGGATCTAGCTCAAGGAAATTATCTTTAGAATTATTTTACGTTGCAGGGAAATAGATAGCGACATCAGCTGTTCTGACGTAATATATATTTATTATTTTGACGATTCACTATAGATGCTAGAATTTAGAAAAAGTTTAAAGTTTAGAAAAGCTATGCTGAACTCCAATCCTGTGTGGCTGAACGTGTAGCTTACAGGAATTGATGAATTTGTCGACATTTTTTTTCTATTCTAATCTTTTTTTATTTATTATTATTATTTCATTTATTTATTTATAGGTTTATTTTGTATTTTTTCTTTATTTCTTCAATTAACGTATCTCATTGACTTATAAGCTGAAAATTGTATCGAGAA
Organism: Brachyptera putata; assembly: GCA_907164805.1. NCBI lineage: Eukaryota > Metazoa > Arthropoda > Insecta > Plecoptera > Taeniopterygidae > Brachyptera > Brachyptera putata. The sequence goes on from OU015473.1 coordinate 5,580,197, forward strand.
TTCTCGGAAATGAGTTGAGATTGGGTGTGCGGAGATACGCCTGACAGTCAGGTGATTTGAGATAAATAGTTCTTACTTATATTCCCTTGAAGGTATTGAGAAAATCTGTGTTTAGGCCCTACTCGTTTACAGAATTTTGATATCTCATGTCGTTCAAAAATAATCTTCAAAAACATGATATTCCGCTAAATCGACTCCCATATTTGTATGCCGTTGCAATCATATTGTTGTCACCTGTTTCCTTGCTTATGTGAGTCAATTAATCTTAGTGCTGATATCTAAATCACAATTCAATTGTGTTGTCTCTAACCTCTCCGTATCTCGAAGAGTTTATCATTTGTATCAATTTGTCACATTATATTTGAGTCATGCGTAACTGCAAGGTTCGCGATTTTGGTACTTTCACCTATTGTTTGTTTGACGTAAATACCGGTTCGACCCGGTCTTTACAAACGGGTACTCGGTGTTGAAATCCCAGGACCGGTGTCAGTGCACTAACATTAACCATCCACAATTTCTACTATAATATCATAATTTACATTTTAAATTCAATTTTTCTCTCGCTCTAAATAAATGAAGTTTGCCCGGCTTACGAATCTATGTACCAACATTATATTGAGAACCTTCCCTTTTGGCATAGATCTTTTTCAAATGTAATCAAATTTTCCTTCTTTCCCGCACACTATGTGGGTTCTGTTTTTCAAGAATACAATATACCGTAATTAAAATGAATTATCATATTTTCATGCATTTAATTTTCGTTATTATAATTGTGAACTAATAATCGAGCAATGTCAGACAATTGTGTTATGTACAGTTAACAGCACTGTAAAAAGCAGTTAATATTGATATTTTTATCTTTATTTCGTCTCCGATATCATAGTAATATAAACAAAAAAATTCTCCCGATGGGTCACCCATGGCGATAAAGGCTGGAGTGAGGGTCCAGACCAAGCTCGGACCGTTGATCGAGTGGAAGCTTTTTGGTGATCAGAGTATATGGGGGATATGGCGATAAAGTCTGGAGTGAGGGTCCAGACCAAGTCGAGTGGAAGCCTTTTGGTGATCAGAGTATACGGGGGATATGGCGATAAAGTCTGGAGTGAGGGTCCAGACCAAGTCGAGTGGAAGCCTTTTGGTGACCGAAGTGTATGGAGCGCGTACTGAACCTTGCGATTCTATTTTTACTTTATTTCGTTTCCTTGTCACTTTTCTCTTCATCTATCGTATTATTTTATTTTATTTTATTTATTTCATCTTATCTCAATTTTCTAGATATTTCTATCCCGCTCCCTCCATATGCTTGAAACATCCACAAACGTTGACAACTATGGCAAAGTACACGGACATGAATATAGGCCCAAATTGACCTCGCTGTCGACGCGCATTTAAACCCTGACACCAACTAAAATGCGCGCTAAAATGAAAAGAAATTTAGAATTTTAATTTATATTGAAACATTTTTTGGCGAGCAATTCAATTGCTCCCAAAAGGGTCACCCATGGCGGTAAGGTCTGGAGTGAGGGTCCAGACCAAGTTCGGGCCGTTTAGGTCGAGTGGAAACTTTTTGGTGATCCCAGAGTATATGGAAGGAGTACTGAACCTTGCGTTTCTATTTTCATCTCATTTCTTGTCACTTTTCTCTTCATCTATCTTCTTATTTTTTTTTATTTTTTTTCATCTTATCTTAATTTTCTACCTCTTTCTAACCCGCCCCCTCCATATGCTTGAAACATCCACAAACTTTGACAACTATGGTAATCAAAGTACACGGACATTAATATGGGCGCAAAATGAACTTGCTGTCGACGCGCCTTCGAAAAATGAAATAAAATTTCACATTTTAATTTAAATTATAACATTTCTGGGCATTATTTTCTCATTGAAAAGAAACGGTTTCACTTATTTTTAATTATTGACTAATAGATAAAATAATACAAATATACCATAAATGTTGATCATTGTTGAATAATGTCTAATTTGCTTTGAAATTGTTTTGTTGTTACAGATAGATGTCAGCACAACTATTGGAATAGTTGTCATGGAAACACCGTGTCGGCACTCCTGGCGGCAGACATTTCAACTCGCAGATCACTTCTCGATCCTTGAGGACTCGCTCGATACAGTATCGATACGTTTAAACGGATAAGTGCTTTGAAATGTTAACAGAATGCTATTTTAAAAAAACTTGCTGAGAATATGTGACTTCGGTAACACTAACGTTAGAGTAAAAATAAATAGTAGAATCAAATACGGATTAAATATCTTTTTCTAATACTTGTTTTCTGAACAAGAATGTAGGCCTAAATATTCAAATTCTTCTCACATTAATAGAACAAGTGATGATTCACATTTCTGTTTCCCGTATAGTTATGACCAAACATAAGGTTCTGAATGTCTAGATTCATGTTTGCTGCGTAATGTTCAAGTCTGAATCATTTGTTCAACTCTTCCAGTCAAAGTCAGGGCTGGGTTCGTTGGGTTTGGGTTTAAGGCTCGGGAGAGGGTGGACCTTAGGGTATGTGCTAGTTAAGGTTGGGAACCTTTTGGGTGGAGAGGGAGGGAAGGGGATTGGTCGAGTTGAAAGCAGATGTTTTTCTTGTACTTTTATGTAAGCAAACAATTAAGAATTTGGTGCATTTTGACCTACTGGAAATAACTTGAATTAATTTTATCATAATTATATTTATAGCGAAACTTTTAACGTAAAAACTGAGGTTTGAATTTCTTCAATACTTGTTTTCTTAAAATAGCATCATTGGTAATATTAGAACATATTTTTTGTTTGTAAGTTGGTTCGTTGTAATTTGTAAGTTTTGTAAGTCGCGATCACGGGTCTTGTCTTAATCGTGGCAACCCAACTTGTCACCCTAATGGTGCGTAGAGTCATACACACTCGCTTACAGCCTCAATGACATCCACACTCTATTCCACACTTCCTTCCAACAGTTCCATCAGCAGAGATCACTGCGAGAAAAGAAAAGGCGTTGCGAGTGACGTCATAGAAACTGTCGTCATAGAAACTGTCACCATGGAAACTGTCGCCATAGAAACTCAATTTAAGACTGGAACATTGGTGTCGACTCAACAGGCAGCTGTACTCGTTGTTTTCTGAAGGTGAAAATATGACAGTAAACCATTCCAGTATTTACTTGTAGGCCTATTCACTAGTATTCACTTGTGTAACTAACTATTGCTTCCAACTAACTATTGCTTCTAATTAATTAATTATTGCTTCTAACTAACTATTGTAGGCCTATGTATTAACTTGCTTGTTTTATAATACAAACTTTTCCCTACTTGACTAACCTATAGCTCTTTGGATACGGTATAGGGTAATTATTTTGTATTACAAGTCTAACTAATTCTATTGCTTTTAGCTAACTATTGCTTCTTACTAACTATTAATAAAACTAACTATTATTATAACTGTAACTAACAATAACAAATTATGTATTCTATTGGTGTAGCTCTACAGTTTATATTTTAGATTGACTTTGTGAAGCTGAATAAGATGAAGCTGTAAAGCCAGATTGTTTTTATTCTCTCTTGACAGATTTCTCCACGCCATCCCAACATGATGAACAGTTAGTTTATACAAGCCCATACATAGCAAGTAGGGCTATTCCAGGGCTGAAGTACCGTCTAGGAGCCAGAGCATCAAGAGCTCAAGAAGAGGGCTGGTATCTTCTACTGACTGTCGCCATAGAAACTGTCGCCATGGAAACTGCCGCCATAGAAACCCAATTGAAGACTGGAGCATTGGTCTCTACTGATAAGAGCGCAACTCAACGTGCTTCATCTCATTCGTCACAACGTGGGCTTCTTCTGCCCTGGGGCATCTCCTGCCCCAGGGCGTGTATATATATATATATATATATATATATATATATTCTTCACAACCTGGGCCATCTTCCCCTGAGGCGTGTTGATATATATATACATATATATATATATTCGTCACAACGTGGGCTTCTTCTGCCCTGGGGCCTCTCCTGCCCCAGGGCGTGTATATATATATATATATATATATATATATTCTTCACAACCTGGGCCATCTTCCCCTGAGGCGTGTTGATATATATATATATATATTCGTCACAACGTGGGCTTCTTCTGCCCTGGGGCCTCTCCTGCCCCAGGGCGTATGTATATATATATATTCTTCACAACCTGGGCCATCTTCCCCTGAGGCGTGTTGATATATATACATATATATATTCGTCACATCGTGGGCTTCTTCTGCCCTGGGGCCTCTCCTGTCCCAGGGCGTATATATATATATATATGAATATATATAATCTTCACAACCTGGGCCATCTTCCCCTGAGGCGTGTTGATATATATACATATATATATATATATATATATATATATTCGTCACAACGTGGGCTTCTTCTGCCCTGGGGCCTCTCCTGCCCCAGGGCGTATATATATATATATATATTCTTCACAACCTGGGCCATCTTCCCCTGAGGCGTGTTGATATATATACATATATATATATTCGTCACAACGTGAGCTTCTTCTGCCCTGGGGCCTCTCCTGCCCCAGGGCGTATATATATATATATATATATATTCTTCACAACCTGGGCCATCTTCCCCTGAGGTGTGTTGATATATATATATATATATATATATATATTCGTCACATCGTGGGCTTCTCCTGCCCTGGGGCCTCTCCTGCCCCAGGGCGTATATATACATATATATATATATTCTTCACAACCTGGGCCATCTTCCCCTGAGGCGTGTTGATATATATATATATATATATATATTCGTCACAACGTGGGCTTCTTCTGCCCTGGGGCCTCTCCTGCCCCAGGGCGTATGTATATATATATATTCTTCACAACCTGGGCCATCTTCCCCTGAGGCGTGTTGATATATATACATATATATATTCGTCACATCGTGGGCTTCTTCTGCCCTGGGGCCTTTCCTGCCCCAGGGCGTATATATATATATATATATTCTTCACAACCTGGGCCATCTTCCCCTGAGGCGTGTTGATATATATATACATATATATATATTCGTCACAACGTGGGCTTCTTCTGCCCTGGGGCCTTTCCTGCCCCAGGGCGTATATATATATATATATATTCTTCACAACCTGGGCCATCTTCCCCTGAGGCGTGTTGATATATATACATATAAATATTCGTCACAACGTGGGCTTCTTCTGCCCTGGGGCCTCTCCTGCCCCAGGGCGTTTATATATATATATATATTCTTCACAACCTGGGCCATCTTCCCCTGAGGCGTGCTGATATATACATATATATATATTCGTCATATACTCTTCCATCTGCAATTTCTCACACTTCATCTACACTGGGATCTACACCGCAAGAAGATGAAGCAAGAAGACCGTGTCGGTATCTTGTATACTGACTGTCGCCATGGAAACTGCTGCCATAGAAACCCAATTGAAGACTGGAGCATTGGTCTCTATTGACAGAGCGCAACTAAATGTGTTTCAAGACAATTCTCAAGGTGAGAACAAGTTGGGTTATTAACTTATTTTAGCATTGTATTAGCTATTAAAGAGTTGTTACAGTTACAAGTTCAAATAATCAGCGACATCACAACCCTTCGACTATATTTCGATGAATAATAACGATTCTTTATTTCGGAGAAAACCTGAAATGATCAGAAAATAAGATTAAATTTATGATCCTACAGAAACCATGAGTTATGACGTATGCATTACCGATTCTGTGGAGAAACATGAACAGAATCGAGTGATGTCCAAGTCTCGTAGGCCTAAATTAAATTATTAAATTAAATTAGGCCTACATGATAATTTGAGGAATAATGAATATATCTAGTTTCAACTTGAGTTAGTTATTTAGTGTTAAGGTTTAAAGGCAGGTCGACAGCGAGGTCATTTGGGCCTAGGTTCATGTCCGTGTAGTTTGCCATAGTTGTCAACGTTTGTGGATGTTTCAAGCTAATGGTGGGAGCGGGGTAGAAAGAGCTAGAAAAGTAAGATAAGACGATATAAAAGAAAATAAAGGAAAAAAAACGACGGATAAAGAGAGAAGTGAATAGAAAAAGAATTAAAATACAAATACAAATGCAAGGTTCAATACTCCATCCATTCGTCGGTCACCAAAAGGCTTCCACTCGACCGATACGGTCTGAACTTGGTCTGGACCCTCACTCCAGACTTTATCGCCTTGGGTAGTTCTTTAGCGAGCAAATAACCTACTCCCGACGATAGCTCTGGAGGTCATTGGGGGCTCCCACACCACGACAAGGTGTTCGGATCTTTCGAGGGGGTTTAAACTTGAATTGGAAGAATAAATATCGTCATTATTCGTTGAAACCTTGTTTAAGATTTGCGTTGTCTTTTGAGGATCGATGAATCTATAACAATAATATTTCATTCGTGTTTATTGATATAAGTTGTAGAAACAAATGGTGAATTAAAAACATGTTATTTTTATTCTTACTTGACAGATTTCGCCAAGACCGGGTTGGTGTCTTGTATACTGACTGTCGCCATAGAAACCCAATTGAAGACTGGAGTATTGGTCTCTATTGACAGAGCGCTACGAAATGTGTTTCAAGACAATTCTCAAGGTGAGAACAAGTTGGGGTATTATAGCATTGTATCAGCTGGGAACCTATTGATTTGTTCGGACAGTGGGAAGGAGTCGGTCGTGGCCTGTTGTTGAGGAACCATCCAAGTAATGACCTGAACGACAGAAGGAAACAACGAAAACTGTCAGGATAGTCGAGTCACTTAGTGTTGAGGCCCATTCACAACCGAAATTAGGAGTAACATTAGCAATAGCAGCAATATTTGTCTTATGGCACTCATGCATACCGTTCACAATGCGAGGCATTAGCCGTAACGATTTAGCAGTAAGCGCAAGGTATGCAAACTCCAACCCTTACTGTTAATTCTTACAGCTTGGTGTAAGCAGTGACCAATCAGATTCGTGTAAATGTTTAGCGCCATAAGCTAGCTGGCTGTTTTGAATCCCATAGCTTATACACACCCCCCTTAAATGTACTATTTTGAAGCAAATATGTGCATGCAAGCATGACCGTGACACAGATTTGGAAGCTTGAATTGTATCAATGATATTACAATTTGGTTTAGAGGGAATTAATGATATTAGGGCCTACTATATGTGCCCGAAACTAAAATCTATGCACAAATGAAGATGGCGGTTGATCCAATGAAACCAGGTGTACAGCTGATGCGAACAAGCCATCTCATTGGCTGTTTCTTAATACTAAATTGTTGTTGTGAATGGATACTAAATAATTGCGTTACTGCTAGTGCTAAGTTTACTCCTAATTTCTGTTGTGAATGGGCCTTTGTAAGGTTTAAAAGCGCGTCGACAGCGAGGTCATTGAGCGCCTATGTTCATGTCCGTGTACTTGGCCATAGCTGTCAATGTGTGTTGATGTTTCAAGCAAATGGAGGTGGAGGGATAGGAAGAGCTAGATAAGTAAATTAAGATGAAATAAAATGAATGAAATATAATCAGACTATAGATGACGAGAAGATTGACAAAAAACGAAATGAAATAAAAATAGAAACGCAAGGTACAGTTCTCCCTCCATACACTCTACGCACCAAAAGGCTTCCACTCGACGGATACAGTCCGAACTTGGTCTGGACCCTCACTCCAGAACGTATCGCCATGGGTGACCCTCTAGGGACCAATTGCATTGCTCCCAAAAACATGTTATAATTCAAATTAAAAGATGAAACTTCATGTGCACAGATGTACAGATGCACAGATAAGTAAGATATTACAAGACCTCCAAGTATCTGTGAACAATATCACCCTACCCGTTGCAGAACATGCAAGAAATCTAGTACTGACAATAGACAAGAAACTCAATTTCACAAATCACATTCACAACATTCGCAAGTCCAGTTATCACAAACTCAGATTACTGAGGCCATTCAAGTCTCTTCTTCCACCTTCCGCAAAATTAACTTCAACTGAAGCTTTAATTATCTCCAAGCTTGACTATTGTGACACAGTATATGGTCCTAACCCGAGCTGCGAGGATGAGAATGAGGTACAAAAAATTCAAAATGCTTGTATTAGATACTCATACAGTCACATTAAACAGAGAGACCACGTCACCCCAGCAATCAGAAAAGCAGGTTGACTCAAAATGAAAGAAAGGAGACAGCTTCACATAATTAATACCTCCCACAAAATACTAAACACTAATATACCTTCTTATCTGAGAACGAAATTGGTGCGACGGGGTGAAATTCATTCAAGACTTACCAGAAACAACAATCACCTCAGTATTACTACGCACAAAACTACCAAATTTAAGTCTTCCTTCAAATACAATGCCACTATGCTATACAACGCAGTTCCTGAACAGTTCAAGACATTAGGCCAAAATGCATTCAAAGCTGCAGGGAAAAGACTATACCGTACACAAAGATCGGATCAGAAAGGTAGCCATCAGTTCTAATTATACATCGTATTTCATACTGTTTTATCATAATATTCATTCATACCATCTTGTTTGTATCCCATTATATCATTTAATTCTTATTCACAGCTCATAAATAAAAAAATAATTGGTTATATGGAAGAGCAGAATAATTTAGCAATGCTAAAATCTGAATATCGCAATTTTTTGGGGAAAATGAGGAAAATTGAATTTGAAAAATATAATTTTAGTTAGTGTTAGGGTTTGTAGGCGCGCCGTCAGCGAGGTCATTTAGCGCCAATGTTCATGTCCGTGTACTATGCTATAGTTGTCAACGTTTGTGGATGTTTCAAGCATATGGAGGGAGCGGGGTAGAAAGAGCTAGAAGAGTAGGGTAATATAATATAAAAAATAACATTAGAAAAGACAATAGACGAAGAGATGAGTGACAAGTAAACAAAATAACAAGACAATCGCTAGGTTCAGGTTCACCAAAAGGCTCCCACTCGACCGAGACGGTCCGAACTTGGTCTGGACCCTCACTCCAGACCGTATCGCCGTGGCTCTGTATAGCTCCCGTGATCACGGAGTCAGGCAAGCCTCCACACCACGTCAAGGTGTCCGGATCCTTTGAGGAGGTTTATAACTGATTATATTGTTTTCTTGCTCCACAGTGTACGCCTCTCCAGCACCTGTACCAACCTTGCGACTCCACGAGGCTGTTCCTGGCTGTTCCCTGTGGCTGAACCACGTGATGTCTGCAGTGCTGCCGCATGGTGACGTGTTACACTCTCCCTAATGTTGTCTGTACTAGGTTGGCATCGAGTCGGGATAGCATGACGTCACGTAGGGTTGCCCGGGCAACTGGGGGGTAGGCAACACGTCTGGCACCTGGACCTTCAGTCCACCCCAGCCCGCCAGACTGTTGATAGGTTGAATGACTCGATGTTACTATGACAACCAAGCACAGACTTCGGCTAGATATTCCCGCAGCTTTGATTCATTTCCCTCGCCATCTTTCAGGTCCACGTTAGGTACTGTGTCTCCTCTAACCCACAAGCTGCGGGAATCTTAAGGTCTAACCAACTGATTTAAAGATGGTTGACCTTATTGAGAATATCCCTTCTGGATATATCTTAGAACCGGGAACAGTGGTCAGATAGCTGATCGCAGAAGAAAGAAGAAAAGAAGACGGCACCCAAACCCTGTTTAGATTTCACATGTTACGGGGTGGGATTAATTTTCAGGGTCAATTCGATTAGTTTTATGATACATAGATTGTCCAATGGAAACATCAGGCACAATTTGTATCAAAGGGCAGGTATATATAAGATTGAGGAAATCCCCAGACGATAGGTGAGAAGTGTTGGGCTCGAACCTCAGCACAGTGAAACTCATAGGTCACACAACAGGGCCTAGAGGGCATCAGAGTTAATATAGTAGCTAGGTAATGGTGTTGGGTTCATTCTCAGCACAGTGAACCTTATAGGTCACACAACAGGTCCTAGAGGGCATCAGGATAGTATAGTAGCTGGGTTTGTGTTGGGTTCATTCTCAGCACAGTGAACCTTATAGGTCACTCAACAGGCCCTAGAGGGCATCAGAGTTAGTATAGTAGCCAGGGAAATGTTGGGTTCATTCTCAGCACAGTGAACCTTATAGGTCACACAACAGGCCCTAGAGGGCATCAGAGTTAGTATAGTAGCTAGGTAAGTGTTGGGCTCGAACCTCAGCACAGTGAACCTCATAGGTCACACAACAGGGCCTAGAGGGCATCAGGGTTTTTATATTTGTTTGGGAAGTGGTTTGGGGGGGAAAACCCCAGCCCAGTGATCCTTAAGGTCACAAACGGGGGTTTTGGGGCCCTCAGAGTTAGAAGTAGTAGGTAAATGTTTGGGGTCCCAACCTCACCCAGTGAAACCCCACTGGGTCAACAACAGGGCCCCCCGGGGGGTCCCGAGTTTTTATATTTGCAGGGAAGTGTTGGGGTTTATTCTCACACAGTGAAAATTAAGGGCTCACCAAAAGGGCCTAGAGGGGTCAGAGTTAGTAAGGACAGGTAAGTGTTGGGCTCGAACCTCAGCACGTGAAACCTTTTAGGGCCCAAAAAGGGGGATGTGGGGGATCATAGTTAGTTTTAGTAGCTAGGGGAAATTTTGGGGGTCGAACCTCAGCACCGGGGAACCCCCATAGGTCACACCCAAAGGGGTAGAGGGCATCAGATTATTAGTAACTAGGTAAGTGTTGGGCTCGAAACCCCAGGACCCGGAAAAATCCTAGGTCCCCCAAAAAAGGGGCCCAGAGGGGCCCAAATTTGTTAGTAGTTGGGAAGGTTGGGGTCGAACCTAAACACAGGGAAAAACCCTTTTGGGGCAACAACAGGGGCCCCAGAGGGCACAAGTTGTTTTAGAGCAGGGAAAATTTTGGGTTTATTCTCAACCTGTGAAACCCTTTTAGGTCACCAAACGGGCCTAAAAGGGAAATTTGGTTTTATAGTAGCCAATAAGTGTTGGGGGTTTATTCTCAGCAAAGTGAAACCCTTTTTGGGCACAAAACAGGGCCTATGGGCATCAGAGGTTTGATGTTTGAGGGTGAGTGTTTTGGGGGCCCAACCTCGCACAGTGAAACCCTTTTGGTCCAAAAAAACAGGGCCTGAAGGGAAACAGAGTTAATTAAAAAGGGACCCAGGTAAGTGTTTTTTTCATTTTTAAACAAGGGAACCTCATAGGGCACCAACAGGGCCAGAGGCATAGAGGTTTTTGTATAGGACTAGGTAGTGTTTGGGGTTATTTTCAAAAATGTGAACCCTATAGGGCACACAAAAGGGCCCCAGAGGGCATAGGGTTAGAAAAGTAAACTAGGAAAGGGGGGGTTCTTTCAGCACAGGGAAACCTTTTAGGCACACAAAAGGGCTTAAGGGGGTAAAAGGGTTTGTATAGTACCAGGTAGTGTTGGGCTCGACCCCCAGCACCGTGAACCTTTTAGGGGCACACAAAAGGCCCCAGAGGGCATAGGTTAGTATGTGAGGAGAGGGGGGGGGGCATTCTCAGACGTGAACCTTTATAGGTTTAACAAAGGGCCCAGAGGGCACAGAGGTTTGTAATAGCTAGGGAAGTTTTTGGGTTCATTCCAGCCCAGTGAACCTTTTAGGTAAAAACAACAGGGCCCTTAGAGGCATCAGAGTTAGGATAGTAGTAGGTAATTTTTGGGGTTTTCTCCCGCACAGGAACCCCCTTTGGGCCCCCCAACGGCCCCAAGGGGGGATCAGAGCTGGTATAGTACTGGGAAGTGTTGGGCTCGAACCCCACACAGTGAACCTTTAGGCACACAAAAGGGGCCCAGGGGCATCAGAGTTAGATAGTAGTTTAAATGGTTTGGGGTTTGAACCTCCACAGTGATCCTTATAGGTTTACCCCAACAGGGGCCCAGGGGGGCATCAGAGGTTTGTATGTAGTAGGTAAGTGTTTTGGTTTATTCCAGCCCCGTTAAACCTTATAGGTCCCAAAAAAGGCCCCAAAAGGGATCAGAGTTTGGTTAATTTGCTTGGGAATGTTGGGCCGAAACCCCCAGCACAGTGAACCTTAAGGGCCACAAAAAGGGCCTAAGGGGATCGAGGTTTGTATAGGTTTTGGGGGGTGTTGGGCCGGGAAACCCCAGCCAGGTCCTTTTGGTCACCCCCCAAAGGGGCCCAGAGGGATCAAGTTAAAATAAGGGAATGTCGGTTTTTTTTCAGCACCGGAATTTTGGTTCCCCAAAAACAGGCCCCCGAGGGCATCAGAGGGGGGTATTTAGCAGGTAAAATTTTTGGGCTTTTGAACCCCCCACAGTGAACCCCAGGGTCACAAACAGGGCCTGGGGGCAAAGAGTTTTATAGTAGCAGGTAAGTTTTTTGGGTTTATTCTCACCCCAGTGAACCTTATGGTAAAACCCAAAAGGGCCCCCAGAGGGGATCAGAGTTGGATAGTAGCAGGGGTGATGTTGGGGCCCCGAACCCCCAGCAAGTGGAAAATTTTGGCACACAACCCGGGCCCCGATGGGTCAGATTAGATGTGCCCGATGTTGGGGTTTATTTTCAGCACCTAACCCTTTTAGGGCACCCCCCCAGGGCAAGAGGGCACACAGTTTATAGTACAGGGGTTTAGTGTTGGGCTCCCCCTCAGCAAAAGTGAACCCCCATAGGGCACCAAAAGGGCCCCGAGGGCCAAAGTTAGTTTTAGTAAACTAGGTAAGTGTTGGGCCCCGAACCCCAGCACGTGAACCCCATAGGTCAAAAACAGGGCCAGGGGCATCAAGGGTTTGTTAGTAAATAGGAAGTGTTGGGTTTTAAATTTTCAGCACGGGAAACCCTTTTAGGCCAAACAGGGCCCAGAGGGGATCAGAGTTATTTTAGTAGCCCAGGAAGTGTTGGGTTCATTTTCAGCACAGTGAACCTTTTAGGTCACACAAACAGGGCATAGGGGGATCATGGGTTTGTATAGTAGCTAGGGAAATGTTGGGGTTCTTTCCGCACAGTGGGAAACCTTTTGGTCACAAAAACGGGCCTAGAGGGCATCAAAAATTTTTATTTCTAGGAAAGGGGGGGGTCCCAACCCCAGCACAGTGAACCCCTTTTAGTTCACCCAACAGGGCCGAGGGCACGAGTGTATGGAGTAGGGAAGTGTTTTGGGGTTTATTCTCAGCACAGGGAACTTATAGGTCACACAACCGGCCCTGAGGGGGATCAAAGGGTTTGTATATTTGTAGGTAAAAAGGGTTGGGTTTTATTCTCAGCACAGGAACCCCCATGGTCACACAAAAGGCCCCCAAGGGGTTAGGGGTTTGTATAGTAGCTATTTAAAGGGGTTTGGGGGCGAACCTAAACACCCGTGAACCTCATGGTCCCCACAACGGGGTTTGGGGGGCATCATGTTTTGTAATTTGGTAGGTAAGTTGGGGGTTTATTCCAACCCCTGTGAACTCCTGGGTCCCCAAAAAGGGGCCCGAGGGGAAGCAAGTTATTTTAGAAATGGAAGTGTTGGGCCCCGAACCCCAGAAAAGTGAACCTTAATTAAAGGGACCAACAGGGCCCCAGAGGCATCAGAAATTTGTATAGTAATTTGGTAAGGTGGGTCATTTTCACCCAGGAAACCAAGGTCAACAACCGGGCCCCAGAGGGGATCCGGTTAGTATAGTACTAGGTGAGTTTTGGGGTCTTTCAACACTGGAAACCCTTTTGGGGCACACAACAGGGCCCCAGAGGGCTCAGGGTTGTATATTTGCAGGGAAGTGTTTTGGCAATTCTAGCACCGTGACCCTTATAGGGCACACAACAGGCCCCAGAGGGGTCAGATTTTTTTTTAGTACTGGGAAGTGTTTGGGGCCCAACCTAGCAAGGAACCCCATGGGGCACACAAAAGGGGGAGAGGGGTTTAGAGTTAGTATAGTAGATAGGGAAGTGTGGGGTTTTATTTCAGCACCCGTGAACCTTTTAAGGGCCACAACAGGCCCCCGAGGGGATCAGAGTTAGGGATGTAGCTAGGTAAGTGTTGGGCCGAACCTCAGCACAGGAAACCCTTTTAGGTCAACAAAGGGCCCCAGAGGGGATTTAGATTTTGTATAGGGCTATGTAAGTGTTGGGGTCGAACCTCCGCACAGTGAACCTTATAGGTCACACAACAGGGCCTAGAGGGCATCAGAGTAAGTATAGTAGCTATGTAAGTGTTGGGCTCGAACCTCAGCACAGTGAACCTTATAGGTCACACAACAGGGCCTAGAGGGCATCATAGTTAATATAGTAGCTAGGTAAGTGTTGGGTTCATTCTCAGCACAGTGAACCTTATAGGTCACACAACAGGGCCTAGAGGGCATCAGAGTTAGTATAGTAGCTAGGTAAGTGTTGGGCTCATTCTCAGCACAGTGAACCTTATAGGTCTCACAACAGGGCCTAGAGGGCATCAGAGTTAGTATAGTAGCTAGGAGGGTGTTGGGTTCATTCTCAGCACAGTGAACCTTATAGGTCACACAACAGGCCCTAGAGGGCATCAGGGTTAGTATAGTAGCTAGGTAAGTGTTGGGTTCATTCTCAACACTGTGAACCTTATAGGTCACACAACAGGCCCTAGAGGGCATCAGAGTTAGTATAGTAGCTAGGTTAGTGTTGGGTTCATTCTCAACACTGTGAACCTTATAGGTCACACAACAGGCCCTAGAGGGCATCAGAGTTAGTATAGTAGCTAGGTAGTGTTGGTTTCATTCTCAGCACAGTGAACCTTATGGGTCACACAACAGGGCCCTAGAGGGCATCAGACTTAGTATAGTAGCTAGGAGGGTGTTGGGTTTATTCTCATGGTGAATGGTGAATTAAATCAGGTTATTTTTGTTCTTACTTGACAGATTTCTCCAAGACCGAGTTGGTATCTTGTATACCGACTGTCGCCATGGAAACCGTTGCCATAGAAACCCAATTGAAGACTGGAGTATTGGTCTCTATTGACAGAGCGCATCTAAATGTGTTCGAAGACGATTCTCGAGGTGAGAACAAGTTGGGTTATTATAACATTGTATTAGCTAGGAACCTATTGATTTGTTTGGGTAGTGGCAAGGAGTCCGTCGTGGCCTGTTGTTGAGGTACCATCCAAGTATCAACTTGAACGACAGAAGGGAACAACAAAAATGGTCGACCATGACAGGAATCGAACCTCGGTCTAGTAATTGACGGTTCAGTGTGTTATCCACTCGATCACGTGTCTACGTTGAAACTGTATAAGTAATCGGATTCAGATTTTTTTCTTCAACATCGAAACTTGAAATATTATTATTCCATGATTGAGACAATGGGTGAAAGCTAGGATCGTCTGAACGGGGCACCACAAGGGCAATCTTACAACTGATTGTATTGTTATCTCGCTCCACAGTGTACGCCTTCCAGCACCTGTACCAACCTGGCGACTCCACGAGGCTGTTCCTGGCTGTTCCCTGTGGCTGAACCACGTGATGTCTGCAGTGCTGCCGCATGGTGACGTGTTACACTCTCCCTAATGTTGTCTGTACTAGGTTGGCATCGAGTCGGGATGACGTCACGTAGGGTTGCCCGGGCAACTGGGGGGTAGGCAACATGTCTGGCACCTGGACCTTCAGTCCGCCCCAGCCCGCCAGACTGTTGATAGGTTGAATGACTCGATGTTACTATGACAACCAAGCACAGACTTCGGCTAGATATTCCTGCAGCTTTGATTCATTCCCTCGCCATCTTTCAGGTCCACGTTAGGTATTGTGTCTCCTCTAACCCACAAGCTGCGGGAATCTTAAGGTCTAACCAACTGATTTGAAGATGGTTAACCTTATTGAGAATATCCCTTCTGGATATATCTTAGAACCGGGAACAGTGGTCAGACAGCTGATCGCAGAAGAGAGAAGAAAAGAAGACGGCACCCCGGGGCAATCTCGGAGGCCTGGAGTCTCCTGGGGCCTCTATACATCCTGGGGCCCTGTATTCACGTCCTGGGGCCTCTACACGTCCTGTCGCCATAGAAACCCAATTGAAGACTGGAGTATTGGTCTCTATTGACAGAGCGCAACGACATGTGCTTCCAAACAATCCAAGGTGAGAACAAGTTGGGTTATTGTAACATTGTATTAGCTAGGAACCTATTGATTTGTTTGGGTAGTGGGGAGGAGTCGGTCGTGGCCTGTTGTTGAGGTACCATCCAAGTATCAACTTGAATGACAGAAGGGAACAACGAAAACTGTCAGGATGGTCGACCATGACATGAAAGGAATTGAACCCCGGTCTACTAAATGACGGTACAGAGTATTAACCACTCGACCACTTGTCCGAGAGGTTAACAACTCCTGAAATCCGGTGTACACTTGCCATGAAATCTCATTGAAATCCCTGAAATCATTTGAAACTCTCTTGAAATCCGTATGAAATCTCTTGAAATCACCTGAAATCACCCGAAATCTTTTGAAATCTCTGAAATCAGGTGTACACCAAATTTGCGAGTTGTAAACCCCTCGCACTTGTCTCAGTAGGCACTGTATATCTAATAACTATCTATGTAGGCCTAACTAGAAAGAGCTAGAAAATTAGGATAAGACGAAAAAGAATAAAATAATACGATAGATGAGGAGGGAAGTGACAAAAGAAAATGAAATAAAATAGAAACAGAAATGCAAGGTTCAATACTCCCTCCATTAACTTCGGTCACCAAAAGGTTTCCACTCGACCGAGACGGTCCGAACTTGGTCTGGACCCTCATTCCAGACTATATCGTCATGAGTGACCCTTCTGGGAGCAATTAAACACCTCCCAAAATATGTTATAATTTTAATTAAAATGCAAAATTTTTGTTCATTTTCTTTGGTGTTGAGGTTTAGAGGCTCGACGACTGCGAGGTCATTTTGGGCCTACGTTCATGACCGTTTAATTTAATTGCCATTGTTGTCAACACTTTTGTGGATGTTCCGAGCATATGGAGGGAGCGGGGTAGAAAGAGCTAGAAAATATAGATAAGATGGAATAGAATGGAGACAATTAAATGAGACGATGGATGACGAGAAAAGTAAGAAGAAAACGGAATAAAATGTAAATACTAACGCTAGGATCAGTACTCCCTCCATATACTCGAGGCTTCCCATCAGGCGGTCCGAACTTGGTCTGGACCCTCACTCCAGACCTTATCGCCATGGCTCTGGACAGCTCTGGAGGTCACGGGGTCAGGCAAGCCCGCACACCACGTCAAGGTGTCTGGATCCTTTGAGGGGGTTTACAACTGATGATATTGTTATCTCGCTCTACAGTGTACGCCTTCCAGCACCTGTACCAACCTTGCGACTCCACGAGGCTGTTCCTGGCTGTTCCCTGTGGCTGAACCACGTGATGTCTGCAGTGCTGCCGCATGGTGACGTGTTACACTCTCCCTAATGTTGTCTGTACTAGGTTGGCATCGAGTCGGGATGACGTCACGTAGGGTTGCCCGGGCAACTGGGGGGTAGGCAACATGTCTGGCACCTGGACCTTCAGTCCGCCCCAGCCCGCCAGACTGTTGATAGGTTGAATGGCTCGATGTTACTATGACAACCAAGCACAGACTTCGGCTAGATATTCCTGCAGCTTTGATTCATTTCCCTCGCCATCTTTCAGGTCCACGTTAGGTATTGTGTCTCCTCTAACCCACAAGCTGCGGGAATCTTAAGGTCTAACCAACTGATTTGAAGATGGTTGACCTTATTGAGAATATCCCTTCTGGATATATCTTAGAACCGGGAACAGTGGTCAGATAGCTGATCGCAGAAGAGAGAAGAAAAGAAGACGGCACCCGGGGCAATCCTGGGGCAGTGAGTCTCCTGGATCTTCAATACTCCCGGGAGTCTCGACTGTTCCTAAGTTTCAACAGGTCCCGAGTCTCAACAGTTCCTGGGTCAAGGCAGTTCCTGGATCTTGGCAGTTCCTGGGTCACAGTAGTTCCCGGGTCGCGGCAGTTCCTGGATCTTGGCAGTTCCTGGGTGAATGCAGTTCCAGGATCTTGGCAGTTCCTGGATCTTGGCAGTTCCTGGATCTTGGCAGTTCCCGGGTCACGGCAGTTCCTGGATCTTGGCAGTTCCTGGGGCCTCTATACATCCTGGGGCCTCTACACGTCCTGTCGCCATAGAAACCCAATTGAAGACTGGAGTATTGGTCTCTACTGACAGAGCGCAACGAAATGTGCTTTACAACAATTCAAGGTGAGAACAAGTTGGGTGATTATAGCTTTGTATTAGCTAGGAACCTATTGATTTGTTTGGATAGTGGGAAGGAGTCGGTCGTGTCCTGTTGTTGAGTAGCCTTTTGTCGAGGGGGGACAACTCTGAAAATCTTGAGTTCAACATTTTACACTCGTGGTCTCATTATACTCGCAAAAAAATATAAAAAATATGAAGGTACATATTTTCTCAATTTGTTTTTCAATTATTACTTACATGTTCTCAACTGTTATGGAGGCACTGTTTTCTAAAACGACTCGAGGTGATTAGTTTTAAGAAATATTATAGTTCTTATAGTCTATTATAGTTCTCGAGAGTACATTTGACAAATTCATGCTTTGGTGTCAATTTATAACTTTTTCTAGGAATGACAAATGTATCTATTGCACACATTTTTCTATTCAAAGTCATTCATTACTTTGTCCTATTCAACAATAATATCATGCCCACCATTTTCAAGATATACTGTTGATAATGCATATAACTTCCTTCATTATCTCGTTCATAAAATATACTAAACAAGTTGTTCAAATCTGTGACGTCCGCTGCCGTGTGCGAGAGGAGGGGGTAGGGATTTAGTAAATACAATAATAAGTATGAAATAAAAGGTAGGGTATGGGCGCCAATTAGTTTTGGAAAAGGGGAACTAATAACCCTAAATGTATAAATAGGAAAAATTATACAATAAACAGTTATATATATCATTAGAAAATTATGCTTCATTTACCGTAGGCCTAATGCGAGATTTTCAAACTACAGATTTGTGTTCTATCCCTCTCTACCAATTTACAATATATCACCCAGTCGTTTACAAGTGAAAATTGATAATAATTATCATAACGATACCGGTTAATGTTGTGTAGGCCCATACTCTCTCTGTCGCACGTTATTTTCACTTTCACAACCCTTGTATTCATTCACTAATCCTCTTCCTCGCGCGCCGTATATTCACCTCGACCACTCCTGACCGCGTGTCGCTATGAACTGCCTCTCTCGTGACCTAGGTCGGGACCTTCGCTTATAGCTACCCCGTCTCTCGCACCCTCGCTCGGCGGCTGACTGAACTACTCAATCAGCTGGGAGAATACAAAACAAACACCGACTTGAAATAAAATCTACATAAAATTAGAACCTACTCAAACTAAAGAGAAAAAAAGGATGAGATTGGACCATGACAAATCCATCCAGTAGAATATATTTGATTTACTTCTACATTCCAAAATACGTTGAAAATTTTTGAACAAACTTCTCCTGAAAAAGGACAATGCATCCAGTCTAATGCGATTGGGTTCGACACTTGGTAGTTAGAAGTTGGGTATAAAATATACCAGTGTTTTAGATCACATTATTTCTGCAGTAGACCAAAAAGTGTATATAAAATGAATTAATTATTGGGGAAAAAAGGGAAATTCCAACAAATGGACAGATTTTCAGTGTTGTCCCCCCTTCAGTGGCCTGTTGTTGAGGAACCATCCAAGTATTGACCTGAACGACAGAAAGGAATGAAGAAAACTTCTGTCAGGAAGGTCGGCCATGACAGGAATCGAACCTCGGTCTCGAATGACGGTTCGGAGTGGTAACCACTCAACCACTTGTCTCATTAGAAACTTTAAAACTTGAAGAATTTGAATCTTTTTTAATAACATCGTAAATTGAAACAATATCATTGTTCTCCAATTGGGGTTATGGATGAAAGATCGTTTGGACGGGGCACCACAAGGGCGATCTTACTACAGCAAAAGAATTGAAACTGTTGGTAAATTAGTGTTAGGGTTTAGATGCGCGTCGACAGCGAGGTCATTTAGCGACTATGTTCATATCTGTGTACTTTGCCATAGTTGTCAATGTTTGTGGATGTGTCAAGCATATGGAGGGAGCGGGATAGAAATAAAGAGCTAAATAAGTATGATACAATAAAAAAAAATGAAATAGGTAAAATGAAATGAAACGATAGATGACGAGAAACGTGTCAAGAAATGAAAGGGAATAAATTCAAACGCGAGGTTCAGTTCTCCCTACATATACTCCGGTCCCCAAAAGGCTCCCACTCGACCGAGACGGTCCGAACTTGGTCTGGACCCTCACTCCAGACCTTATCGCTGTGGCTCTGTATAGCTCTGGAGATCACGGAATCAGGCAAGCCCCCACACCACGTCAAGGTGTCCGGATCCTTTGAGGAGGTTTACAACTGATTGTATTGTTATCTCGCTCCACAGCGTACGCCTCGCCAGCACCTGTACCAACCTTGCGACTCCACGAGGCTGTTCCTGGCTGTTCCCTGTGGCTGAACCACGTGATGTCTGCAGTGCTGCCGCATGGTGACGTGTTACACTCTCCCTAATGTTGTCTGTACTAGGTTGGCATCGAGTCGGGATAGCATGACGTCACGTAGGGTTGCCCGGGCAACTGGGGGGTAGGCAACACGTCTGGCACCTGGACCTTCAGTCCGCCCCAGCCCGCCAGACTGTTGATAGGTTGAATGGCTCGATGTTACTATGACAACCAAGCACAGACTTCGGCTAGATATTCCCGCAGCTTTGATTCATTTCCCTCGCCATCTTTCAGGTCCACGTTAGGTACTGTGTCTCCTCTAACCCACAAGCTGCGGGAATCTTAAGGTCTAACCAACTGATTTAAAGATGGTTGACCTTATTGAGAATATCCCTTCTGGATATATCTTAGAACCGGGAACAGTGGTCAGATAGCTGATCGCAGAAGAGAGAAGAAAAGAAGACGGCACCTGGGGCAATCTTGGGGCAGTGAGTCTCCTGGGGCCTCTACTTGTCCTGGGGCCTCTACTCGTCCTGTGGCCTCTACTCGTCCTGGGGCCTCACTCGTCCTGGGGCCTCCACACGTCCTCGGGCCTCTACTCGTCCTGGGGCCTCTACAGTTCCTGGTTCTCGGCAGTTCCTGGGTCTACAGTTCCTGATTCTCCAGTTCCTGAGTCACGGCAGTTCCTGAGTTTACAGTTCCTGAGTCACGGCAGTTCCTGAGTCTACAGTTCACGGACACATTCGGGCTGACTTTCTCTATATTCCTGAGCCTCAAAAGATTTGACCGGTAATTATTCTTCCTTATTATCATACATATTTATCTTGAAAATAGTTTAAATAGACCCTATAGGCCTAATCTTTTATTTCTTATTCCAATATATTATTTTAATATGGATTAATGTTCCATTTTTTTTCCATCTTCACTAACAATAATCTCTGTTACAGTTTGCTCTGTCAAAACGTCCAAGAAGATTCTTGTCAACGCCAGCCTCTCTTCCAACTGTATCCAACAACCACCAAGATCTCTGCTGCGAGTCCATGACGCCAACAGACCTTCGATTCGTCCTTCCGAACCTTCTCCGTCGTTCTAGCAGCTCTTCTGTATCTTCATGTAAGTGTCTTTATCCTATTATACTTGGTATCGGATTCAACGGCACTCTTCAATGATATCTCAGGTCTATTGGCGTCGGTAAATGATGAATAAGACGATAATAATTAGTCCCCAACCACAGATACCGTCCATGTTATTAATATGTGAGTGGGTACAGCTTCTTTATACAGTGAAACCTCTATCCATCGTTTTTCAAGGGGCCAGGAAAATAAAACCATCGATGCAGGGAAACGATCCATCCAGGAAAATTTAACATTGATTATATGGGAGTGGGGTGAGAAAAAGTGAATGATACAAGCAGGAAAACAATGGATCCGGGAACGATGCATAGAGGTTTCACTGTATTACGATAAAGTCTGTTGGTATCACTACATCGTGCTTTTTTCATCGGTAGAAATAATCACCCTCTCAAGTCAAGTTGAACCTACCCCGGCACAATACTGGCCTCCGTCCTTCCCAGTGGTGTATTCGTAAAAATAAAAGTTACCAGGGTGGTGATAACTGAAAAAAAACCATTGATCCCAAATCCAAGCCGCAACATGCTATAATGTCAGTTTCAGGAGATTTTAATTCAAATATAAAATAAAAATGATGTGGTTTACATTTGCATCTAAATAGTAAATACATTCCTTTCTAAGGTAGTACAAAATATGTTACAAACTGACTACACTACATTACAAGATTCTGTCATTATTGTAAAGTCTGACGTTGCAAATAAATATTGGCAGATTCCATCTATCAGGATGCATCATTTTTAACATTGTGCGTTTACAAGTTAGCTTTATATGTCTTCAAATATGGTTTTCAAGAAAAAAGGTACCAGGGCGCCGCCCCGGCCCGCCCTGGCCCGAATACACCACTGTTCCTTCCCTAGATAGATCTATTCGTCTGTGGAACAGCATCCTGAAGGATAAAATTGCGATACTTCCCAAGTCCTGTCTTCAACAATAAACTGAACAACACTAATGCACCCAATTTGTTGTTGTACACTCATCATCTTCACATACCTATATATTTCATGCATGATTGTAATATCAATCATTAATTTATTATTCCCAATAAAAAATATGTGTACCAATGATGATGAACTGATGGGAATAAAAAATACGTAATTCCTAATTGTCACAGTACTTTTTAGAGTCTTTGAAATGATTGATTTAGAAATGATATTTAGGCCTACATTCTTGTTCAGAAAACAAGTAATTAAAAACGATATTTAACCCGTATTTGATTCTACTATTCAATTTTAATTTCAAAATTGTCTAATTACATTGAAATTGTTTTGTTGTTACAGGTAGATGGCAACACACCACCGCGTGTCCTAGCGGCAACCATTTCATCTCGCAGATCACTTCTCGATTCTTAAAGACTCGCTCGATACAGTATATCGATACACTTAGATTCATAAGTGCTTCGAAATGTTAACAGAATGCTATTTTAAGAAAACTTGCTGAGAATATGTGACTTCGGTAACACTAAGGTTAGAGTAAAATTAAATAGTAGAATCAAATACGGGTTAAATATCGTTTTTAATTACTTGTTTTCTGAACAAGAATGTATATATTCAATTTCTTCTCACATTAATAGAAAAAGTGATGATTCACATTTCTGTTTCCCGTATAGTTATGACCAAACACAAGGTTCTGAATGTCTAGATTCATGTTTGCTGCGTAATGTTCAAGTCTGAATCATTTGTTCAACTCTTCCAGTCAAAGTCAGGGCTGGGTTCGTTGGGTTTGGGTTTAAGGCTCGGGAGTGGGTGGACCTTAGGGTATGTGCTAGTTAAGGTTGGGAACCTTTTGGGTGGAGAGGGAGGGAAGGGGATTGGTTGAGTTGAAAGCAGATGTTTTTCTTGTACTTTTATGTAAGCAAACAATTAAGAATTTGGTGCATTTCGACCTTTTGGAAATAACTTGAATTAATTTTATCATATTCATAGCGAAACTTTTAACGTCAAAACTGAAGTTTGAATTTCTTCAATACTTTGTTGCTCTTGTTCTCTTAAAATAGCATCATTGGTAATATTAGAACATGAGTATGTATAAGCAGTAAGTTGGTTTTGTAAGTTTTGTAGTTTGTAAGTTGTAAGTTTTGTAAGTCGCGATCACGGGTCATGTCTTAATCGTGGCAGCCCAACTTGTCACCCTTACGGTGAATAGAATCAATAGTTTCAGTTACATAAACATTCTATGTGATCCAAGATCAATTATTTATATTATTCTTGTAAACTTCTACTATGGGCTTCTTTTTATGGCCAATTCGGTCTTAGTTGTCCGATTGGTCGTAGTGAAATACCATTTCCGTCCGGCATTCGATATAAAATTAATAAAATCACTAGCTAGCTTATTTCTCGAGGTAAATGTCATACCCTGTAACTTGCTAGAGCGGACGAGTGGTGTTAAGTGTAGTTAGGATTGTCTGAATGTAAACGCGAGTAAGCCTAGTTGTCTGGGTGAGAGCTTTTCATGGTTTGCCTCACCAGTTCGATGTTCGATACTGCTTCTTTAAAAGCCAGACTATAAACTTATTCCAACGGCCATGACCTAGCATACTAGCTTACTCGAGCGTAATCATTTTAACATTTCAAATTCATATGATAATTACATAATAACATAATAGCTACGATTTTTCTCTTGTCGTCCATCACGATTTCTGTCCAATATTCGTTTTCGTCAAATCACGTCCCACAGCGCGAACAAAAAAAGTTGGCGTCTAGTTGAATCAACTTCATTACAACCTAGGACAATAGCTATCTACGTAGATAGCTATTGTCCTAGTTACAACCAACATTTTTAGGAAGCCTTGTTTTTATGGAGATGAAATGTTGTTATGTTACCATGGCAACCGACTCCTGGCCACAGCCTTCCAGATAAAAAGCACCGCATTTAATATCCAAAGCACTGAGTCCGTGAAATCCTGTGTACAATATCATGAAGGATGGCAAGAATAGAATCAAAGTAAGATCTATGCTCTATAACACGATATAGTCCAAGAATCTGAAGATTTTCAAAAAATTACTCTGTTTCTAATTTCGTGTATAAATCTCACATGTCTGTGAACAAGCGTTGAAGGTCGACAACCTTTTTCGCTACATTAGTAATAAATACATTTAATAAATATATTTTAATATTGGAAATGATTCTTTATTATTGTTTATATAGTTCTTTATAATTCTTTATGGAGGAAAGAAGGCAACGTGCAATATTAAGGTTCAAGGAGTAGTACTAAGAGTCAAGAGAGAAAGAAGAGTTTAAATAACTTGGGAGTGTGGTAACGAAGGATGGTAAGGTGGGGAGTGAGATCAAGAGTAGAAGGGCAGCGGCTGAGAGTTTCTACCAATGTGTACGAAAATTAACATGGAAGGAGGGTATTCCAAGAAGATGTAAACTAATGATTTACAAGTGTTACTATCTACCCATCTCAACATACGGTGCAGTAACATGGCCAATGGGGGGGAAAGAGGAAGCAGACATCCAAGCAGCGCAGATGAAGTTCTTGAGAGGGGTGGTGGGAGTGACTAAGCTAGACAAGATCAGGAGTAAGAAGATTAGGGAGGACCTGGGAGTGGAGAAGTTGAGTTGGAAGTTGGGTCGAGAAAGATTAAGGTGGTTTGGACATATGAAAAGAATGGGAGAAAATAGAAAACCGAGAAGAGAATTTGAAAAGGGTAGGGATATGAGGGAAAGAAAAGTGGGTCGTCCAAGAGCTAGGTGGATTGATAGCGTTGAAGGAGATGTTCAAGAGAGAAATGAAGAGTGGGAGAGAGTAGAAAGAGAGAAATGGTGGGAAAACAGAGAAAGATGGAAGGAATTGGTGGAGCGGCAACAGGAGGAAGAAGACTGCGAAGAAGCTGGAGAAGCAGAGTACGGGCAAGAAGACGGAATGGCTCACCGTCTTCGACATCCCAGGCAGCCCTAGAAACGACGGTGGAGTCACCTTCACCCCCCAAACCCGACATCGTTGGATGGGGAGATCGAAATCCATATATATATATATATTCTTGTGTGCGGGCTGACAGTAATTTATATTACCGGTACAATAATAGACTTTTAGTAGCTGAAATTTAGGAAACAAAAGACATCAATAAATAGGTATTAAATATATAACCAAAGTAAGAGATTGTGAATTTATGAACCAAAGACATGACATTAATAAATAGGTGTTAAATATATTATCATAGTAAAAGATTGTGAATAGTGTAGGTAAAATCTTGAAATATCTTAGACATTTTGAAATAGCCTTGTCTAGTTAAAATAACAGAAAAACACGTTACGTAGAGCTTTTTATCAAGTGATTAATTGATTATTAATTGATAAGTGAAACTGAATGAGTTTAATTCAGATGAATCTTATAGTTTAGGGAATAGACCTACATGAAATATGTGTAAACAGCTGAAAATTAATTTCTATATACTAGTTTAGAACAAAACTGTCTGCCAGATAATTTCAACCAATCGTGTATTTGTTTTTTAGACTTTTTTTAATGTACTTTTTTACACATCAATACAGGCAATTAAGAAAGCAATTAAGAAACTATTAAATGTGAGCAAAAGTGTCACCAATAAATTAAAACGATTAAAATCTGTGATGGATATCAAGAAGGCACTGGTACCATTGTTGGGAAACCAAGGTCCATATACCAACAGACAGCCGCGGTTCTTAAACCTTTGAAGTGATCCATGGCCTGTATATGTACATTGAGCCGACAAAATGTTCTTAATTCTACATTTCCATACTTCTAAGCTCATCTCACAACGCATATAAGGCGTTTCCTAGTTATTTTCCACATGTTACCAATATGATATTTCATTTTCACAAAAACGGAGAATTCTAATTTCTTCTCACTCAGTAGAAACCTGATCCGGAAAAAGAGTAACAATCTGTGATAGATTCTGTGAGATATATAGACAGCTGGCTGAGTGTGAGAGAGAGAGAAATATATATATATATAGTGTGTGAGAGAGAGAGAGAGAGAGAGAGAGAGAGAGAGAGAGAGAGGTAATTTGTCTCAGTTCTGACGAGTTCAGACGAGTAGACGAGTTAATACACTAAACTTTCATTCAGGAGACCCGGGTTCGATTCCCACCATGGTCGACCATCCTGACAGGGGTTTTGCGTGGTTTCCATCTGTCGTTCAGGTCAATACTGAGATGGTTCCTGAACAACAGGCCACGACCGACTCCTTCCCACTATCCAAAAACCACCTAGAATTACCTTTCATCTTATTATTACATGATCTCATATATTATTCACCGACGCCAATAGACCTAAGTCATCCATGCAGTGCGTCATAATCCAATATAAATAAAGAATAAATAAACCTGAACACTGAGCAACAGTTTCCCATTAAGAACGCTCACCTATATATAAACAGGGGCGGGCTGCGTTTAAACTGAATGGTACGCTTTAATAATTCTGACCTCAACGAATAAAAGTAAAAAGTCAATGAATTTCTGCAACAATCGCGCGGCCAAACAAGAAAATCATTTCAAAAATGAATCTTCAAATTTTTATACTTCCATCGGCCCTCTTTACTCTATTCGTCCGTCTCGATGACCTAATCGTTCTCTGATTGGCTGAGCGACAGAGCGGTAGATTTACACAGCTACTACAACATAGGGGGAAGATTTAGGGTTGCAACAGCGAGGGAAAGGGGGATGCTGTAATCTACTGAAAGAGCAATTTAGCCCAAGTGGATTTACTGTCTGCGAGTGCCAATAGCCCGATGTAGTGCATACAGTGTGCCAATAGACCTGAGACTAACGGTGGGAACAAAGACATCCGATCCGAGGAGAGAGAGAGAGAGAGAGAGAGAAAGCTCAGTGAAGGAATAGAAGTGTCATTGAATATATATACATCTTCAAAGTTTATATAATGCAGTTGTGCTTGAGGAAAACGATATAATCTCGTACTTTGTTTCACCCGTGCACAATAACAGCATTATTGGGAACCCATCCACAGTAATATATAAAATATTTTGTTATATATTCATGTATCTATGTTAAAGGAGTATACTAAAAATTTGAAATGAAAAATATTTAAAATTTCGGAGAAATTTTGTACAAACTAATTGAAAAATAAGTTCATACAAGAAAATCAGTGGTTAGTCAGCATGAAGATGACAATTGATATATTGGATGAGAAAACATTCCTCTATCAGCTAAATTTCATCACCAAACATATAACCGTTTTGATACGAATAAACAGTTTCACACAAATTCGATTACATATACGAATCGTCCAGATGTGAGTTACTTACAATACAGATTGCGTTATTATGAACTAGGAAAACGCCATATATGCCTTGTTAGACGAGCAGATAGTAATAGTATGGGTAAAAATGGGTAAAAACTGCTTCGAGTGGTACCAATTTAGCACATTTTATGTTTTTTCTTCCAAATGGCTGACCCGATCTAGCTGAATTTTTTTAGAAATGTGTATCAAAATGTAATTCAACTTGACGCAAAATTTCATCATTTTGGAATTTTTTTTTTCCGCTATGTTATTCTAATGGGTATTTTTGAAATTTCTAAAATTCATAAAAAAAAAGTTACACCTCGATAATGCCAGAAAACTATACAGATCTAAGTTAGATGAGGAACCATATTGCATAAAAGTTTGAAGTTGATAGCTGTAGCCGTTTCACCTGTGGAGAACCGACAAAAAACATAAAAAAATAAAAAAATAACATAAAAACGAACACCAATTTTTTTCAGTATGTTAAATTGAATCCTCGCTAAAGCTCGTCTAATTACTTCACAATTTAAATAATGCACAATTTAACCTCACTATCTCCATTTTACTTCATCAAAAGATGTTTCAGACAACTGAGCAAACGTAAACGTCATTTTGCGTGTATTTGTGAACAAAGTTAGTTCCTTTTATCACTACTAACTTTTTTTTTTTTTTTTTTTTAATGTTGCTTAACGACCCCACCAACAGCTAGGTTATACGGGGGTACGAATGAGCGGATGATTATGAAACGATGAAGTGATGATAGGTGAAAGGACGTTTACAAAAACCCATGCCTTATGCGGGACTCGAACCCACGCCCAACGGTGACTTCAGTTACTACCGCTAGCGATGATTGACTTAGCCACCGGGGCGGCTACACTACTAACTATCGGTTGTTCTATTTGCCTAGTAAATTGGTACATATTTTTAACATGGGAGGTATAGGCTTCTGTCAAGTAACAAATGACAAACAATAGTTACCATAGCAACAAAGTGAACTGGTGAACTACCAAACATTCTGATTGGTCAATTCCTACTGGTGGACATTGTTGTCTGTCTCTTGCAACAATGGGTGACGTCACTTGACAGAAGTCTTGAGACACCATCCAACGCAACCCGCTATGCATCTTGTTGATATTTATAGTGCAACCTGGTATAGGCCCACACATCTACCCATAGGCGTCGGCAGGACGAAATTTAAGGGGGGGGGGGGCAAAATATCCCAAATTCGAAAATGCACAAGTCCCAATGGGAGTGGGGGAGAGGGCTCCCCGAAGGATTTTTTTTTAAATTCCATCGTTTTATGATGTTTTGGGAAGTTTTGTGACTATTTAATTAGCTTTGATTTTTATAGAGAAAGAAGACAAATAATGTTGAATTGGTTAGATTCTATGGAAGTAGTTGTTCCTATCTTTTTAAATATTTCATCATACAAAATAGTCAAAATGACTTATTGGAATCTGATTGGTCTGTATGATACACAGTATTAAAACTTCCAGGAAATAAGAATAGCCCAATAAATCATATTCGTCAGTCGGCGAAGGCATAGCCTTGCCTTCCCACCCCAGTCACATCAGAGTCATGACCACCCGCGTAACAAGACATAGTAAAATATGTCACCGGTACAGTCGGTACATACAAAGTTTCGAAAAAAATCATTGTTCAAAAAAAACAATTTCAATTTTTCAAATAAATTTCTGCCTGGTCCCAGGGGGGAGGGGGGCAGTGCATCCCCTTGCCCTTGCCCGACGCCCATGCATCTATTTTGCAAAACCTGTTGATCCTAAAATGTATACTTTTATCGCGTTTTCTTCGTGAATGCTCTTCCCATTGTTGAAAAAATATTTTGAAATGAGTATGACAATTTTTTTGAATATTCTGTATGAATTTGAGAGCTCTTGACGAATTTTTGTTTTTCTGGTATTTTTAACCTGGGTTATTCTATATGGGGATTTTCCAAACTTTCTCATTTTCTCCGAATAAACCGTTCAATCAATGAATCTGAATAAAAAATCCCAACCTATTCTGGTGTGAAACACGTATAGATATAAGCCCCTTGACTACTTTTTTTTTTTGTTTTTACTTTTTCTCCCTTTTTGCTCTACTCAAATTTTTATAAACCGTACACTAAAACTAAAAATTCGCCATTGTTAAAATAAGAAAAGTATTTAGAATAAACTGCCACCGGACCAATGGTCCAAAGCTGTAATGAAAATAAATGAAATAAAAATGAAATGAGATAAAGTCACAGACAAACGAAGCTAAAGTTTCAAGTTCAAAACTAAGCCCATTTCTTTTCGGTGTTTGAAATGTTCATGTTTGAGGAGAATACAATGTTTAAAATGTTGAATTTTTGTTTCTGCCGCCGTGCAGGAACGGATATTCACAACGAGATGGGTGTAA
This sequence comes from Brachyptera putata, assembly GCA_907164805.1. Lineage (NCBI taxonomy): Eukaryota > Metazoa > Arthropoda > Insecta > Plecoptera > Taeniopterygidae > Brachyptera > Brachyptera putata. The sequence continues at coordinate 5,610,375 of OU015473.1, forward strand.
CGACGGAATGTTCGTCTCGTCAATACCCATCTGCTGGTACCAATCCGGTCTCGATCCGACTCGCCGTTCTCCCGTTATCGCTCTTAACCTGAGTTAGGCCATTGAATTTTGCAACTTCGGTGGATCGCGATTTGGCTCTCGCGAGAGAACCTGACATCAGTTCCGGACGCAACTGGCACCACGCGTGTGGTCTGTGACCATCTATCCACCACTGCTTACTCAGTGTCGATATAAAACTTCGTTCCCCGTTAATCACGATTCGGAGTTCGCTTACGGGGAATAGAATGTTAAAAATGTTGAATTTTTGTTTCTGCTGCCGTGCAGGAACGGATATCCACAACGAGATGAGTGTAACGACGGAATGTTCGTCTCGTCAATATCCATCTGCTGGTACCAATCCGGTCTCGATCCGACTCGCCGTTCTTCCGTTATCGCTCTTAACCTGAGTTAGGCCATTGAATTTTGCAACTTCGGTGGATCGCGATTTGGCTCTCGCGAGAGAACCTGACATCAGTTCCGGACGCAACTGTCACCACGCGTGTGGTCTGTGACCATCTATCCACCACTGCTTACTCAGTGTCGATATAAAACTTCGTTCCCCGTTAATCACGATTCGGAGTTCGCTTACGGGGAATAGAATGTTAAAAATGTTGCATTTTTGTTTCTGCCGCCGTGCAGGAACGGATATTCACAACGAGATGGGTGTAACGACGGAATGTTCGTCTCGTCAATACCCATCTGCTGGTACCAATCCGGTCTCGATCCGACTCGCCGTTCTCCCGTTATCGCTCTTAACCTGAGTTAGGCCATTGAATTTTGCAACTTCGGTGGATCGCGATTTGGCTCTCGCGAGAGAACCTGACATCAGTTCCGGACGCAACTGGCACCACGCGTGTGGTCTGTGACCATCTATCCACCACTGCTTACTCAGTGTCGATATAAAACTTCGTTCCCGTTAATCACGATTCGGAGTTCGCTTACGGGGAATAGAATGTTGAAAATGTTGCATTTTTGTTTCTGCCGCCGTGCAGGAACGGATATCCACAACGAGATGAGTGTAACGACGGAATGTTCGTCTCGTCAATACCCATCTGCTGGTACCAATCCGGTCTCGATCCGACTCGCCGTTCTTCCGTTATCGCTCTTAACCTGAGTTAGGCCATTGAATTTGCAACTTCGGTGGATCGCGATTTGGCTCTCGCGAGAGAACCTGACATCAGTTCCGGACGCAACTGGCACCACGCGTGTGGTCTGTGACCATCTATCCACCACTGCTTACTCAGTGTCGATATAAAACTTCGTTCCCCGTCAATCACGATTCGGAGTTCGCTTACGGGGAATAGAATGTTAAAAATGTTGAATTTTTGTTTCTGCTGCCGTGCAGGAACGGATATCCACAACGAGATGGGTGTAACGACGGAATGTTCGTCTCGTCAATATCCATCTGCTGGTACCAATCCGGTCTCGATCCGACTCGCCGTTCTCCCGTTATCGCTCTTAACCTGAGTTAGGCCATTGAATTTTGCAACTTCGGTGGATCGCGATTTGGCTCTCGCGAGAGAACCTGACATCAGTTCCGGACGCAACTGGCACCACGCGTGTGGTCTGTGACCATCTATCCACCACTGCTTACTCAGTGTCGATATAGAACTTCGTTCCCCGTTAATCACGATTCGGAGTTCGCTTACGGGGAATAGAATGTTAAAAATGTTGAATTTTTGTTTCTGCTGCCGTGCAGGAACGGATATCCACAACGAGATGGGTGTAACGACGGAATGTTCGTCTCGTCAATATCCATCTGCTGGTACCAATCCAGTCTCGATCCGACTCGCCGTTCTTCCGTTATCGCTCTTAACCTGAGTTAGGCCATTGAATTTTGCAACTTCGGTGGATCGCGATTTGGCTCTCGCGAGAGAACCTGACATCAGTTCCGGACGCAACTGGCACCACGCGTGTGGTCTGTGACCATCTATCCACCACTGCTTACTCAGTGTCGATATAAAACTTCGTTCCCCGTCAATCACGATTCGGAGTTCGCTTACGGGGAATAGAATGTTGAAAATGTTGCATTTTTGTTTCTGCTGCCGTGCAGGAACGGATATTTACAACGAGATAGGTGTAACGACGGAATGTTCGTTTCGTCAATACCTATCTCCTGGTACCGATCCGGTCTCGATCCGACTCGCCGTTCTCCCGTTATCGCTCTTAACCTGAGTTAGGCCATTGAATTTTGCAACTTCGGTGGATCGCGATTTGGCTCTCGCGAGAGAACCTGACATCAGTTCCGGACGCAACTGGCACCACGCGTGTGGTCTGTGACCATCTATCCACCACTGCTTACTCAGTGTCGATATAGAACTTCGTTCCCCGTTTATCACGATTCGGAGTTCGCTTACGGGGAATAGAATGTTAAAAATGTTGCATTTTTGTTCCTGCTGCCGTGCAGGAACGGATATCATCAACGAGATGAGTGTAACGACGGAATGTTCGTCTCGTCAATATCCATCTGCTGGTACCAATCCGGTCTCGATCCGACTCGCCGTTCTCCCGTTATCGCTCTTAACCTGAGTTAGGCCATTGAATTTGCAACTTCGGTGGATCGCGATTTGGCTCTCGCGAGAGAACCTGACATCAGTTCCGGACGCAACTGGCACCACGCGTGTGGTCTGTGACCATCTATCCACCACTGCTTACTCAGTTTCGATATGAAGGTTCTTTCCCCGTCAATCACGATTCGGAGTTCGCTTACGGGGAATAGAATGTCAAAAATGTTGAATTTTTGTTTCTGCTGCCGTGCAGGAACGGATATCCACAACGAGATGGAGTGTAACGACTGAATGTTCGTCTCCGTCAATACCTCATTGCTGGTACCAATCCGGTCTCGATCCGACTCGCTGCACGTTCCCGATGACTCAACCTGCGTGGCTGAATTTCAACTCGGTGGATCGCGATTGCTTCGAAACCTTCTCCTCGGACACGATGGACGCCTTGTCGTGACATTTAAAACCTTATTGTTCTCTTGCCGGTAGAACTCTCCCGTTATCACGATCGGAATTCGTTCGGAAACGAATGCTAAATGTATTTGTCCGCTCGCGACAGTTACACTTAACCGAGTTACGCGATGTTTCTCCGTAGATCATGTTACATCCGTCTCGACGAACGCTATCCGTACCTTACCGGTTGGCCTTGATCTCAACTCGTGGTCATTTGTCGGAAAACTCCCGTTCACGTCGCACGCCTACGGGGTATGTGAATTTCATCTTGCTTTTGTGTCGTAAAACTGACTTTTAACACGATTGGAGTCGTACGGAATAGTGTTTAAAAATATTTTGTCTCCGGTCCGACGGAACGATTCCCACGGAATGTAACGAGGAATTTGTTCAACTCTGTGACCATCCGGTCTCGATCCGACTCGCCGTTCTCCCGTTATCGCTCTTAACCTGAGTTAGGCCATTGAATTTTGCAACTTCGGTGGATCGCGATTTGGCTCTCGCGAGAGAACCTGACATCAGTTCCGGACGCACTGGCACCACGCGTGTGGTCTGTGACCATCTATCCACCACTGCTTACTCAGTGTCGATATAAAACTTTCGTTCCCCGTCAATCACGATTCGGAGTTCGCTTACGGGGATAGAATGTTAAAGATGTTGCATTTTTGTTCTGCGGCCGTGCAGGAACGGATATTCCACAACGAGATGGGTGTAACGACGGAATGTCGTCTCGTCAATATCCTATCTGCTGGTACCAATCCGGTCTCGATCCGACTCGCCGTTCTTCCGTTATCGCTCTTAACCTGAGTTAGGCCATTGAAGTTTGCAACTTCGGTGGATCGCGATTTGGCTCTCGCGAGAGAACCTGACATCAGTTCCGGACGCAACTTGCACCACGCGTGTGGTCTGTGACCATCTATCCACCACTGCTTACTCAGTGTCGATATGAACATTCGTTCCCCGTTAATCACGATTCGGAGTTCGCTTACGGGGAATAGAATGTTGAAAATGTTGCATTTTTGTTTCTGCTCCGTGCAGGAACGGATATTCTACAACGAGAATGAGGTGTAACGACGGAATGGTTCGTCTCGTCAATACCATCTGCTGGTACCATCCGGTCTCGATCCGACTCGCCGTTCTCCCCGTTATCGCTTTACCTGAGTTAGGCCATTGAATTTTTCAACTTCGGTGGATCGCGATTTGGCTCATCGCGAGAGAAACCTGACATCAGTTCCGGACGCAACTGGCACCACGCGTTGGTCGGTGACCATCTATCCACCACTGCTTACTCAGTGTCGATATGAAGGTTCGTTCCCCGTCAATCACGATTCGGAGTTCGCTTACGGGGAATAGAATGTCAAAAATGTTGAATTTTTGTTCCTGCTGCCGTGCAGGAACGGATATCCTCAACGAGATGAGTGTAACGACGGAATGTTCGTCTCGTCAATATCCATCTGCTGGTACCAATCCGGTCTCGATCCGACTCGCCGTTCTCCCGTTATCGCTCTTAACCTGAGTTAGGCCATTGAATTTTGCAACTTCGGTGGATCGCGATTTGGCTCTCGCGAGAGAACCTGACATCAGTTCCGGACGCAACTGGCACCAAGCGTGTGGTCTGTGACCATCTATCCACCACGCTTACTCAGTTCGATATAAAACTGTTCGTTCCGACTATGCTGAATCAGTCTGATCGTCCTGCTCCGTGTATCGTCGATAGTTAGGACTGAATTTACGAGAATGTTCGCGTTGCTCTCGTGGGACCAATCGTTCGGGACCGACCCGCGTGTCGTTTGCCACTTACCATTGCTTAATTGCATTCGAATCGTTCGCTCTCGCAAGACTGAATTGTCGGGACGAACTGTAAATGGATTTTTGTTGCCATCTGCAGCAACGGATTACCAGGACGATAGTAAACGTTGTTCGTCAGATCTGATTCGCGTACCGAATGTTGTAAAATGCCGTTTTCGTTATCTGCTGACGTGAGGCATTATTGCAACGTGGTGTACGCGATTGTTCGCAGCAAACCATCTTGTACACCCGATCCTACTTCGCGTTCTTCCCTGCTTACTCAGTTGGCTTGATTATCAACTTCGGTGGATCCGATTGGTCTCGCGAGAGAACTGAAAGTTCAGCAACTGGTTCTACCGTGTCTGACCATTATCACACGCTTGTCGAGAAATTCCCCGTCATCCTTGAGTCCTTCGGGATAGCGTTAATGTTGATTTTTGTTTCTCTGGCCGTGAGGACGGATTCCACAACAATGGTGTCGCGGATTTCCTTCCGAACACCTGCTGTAATCCGTCCGATCACTCGCGTTCGTCGTATGCTCTACCAGTTACCTTGATTTCAATTCGTGCCGTTCGATCCGAGAGCTTTGACGAGTTGACAAATGCTCTCTGTTCTGTGCCTCATGCACCACTGCTCAGGTCGAGTTAAACGCGGATTTCCGTTAATCACTTCGGTATTCGCTACGATAGACTGATGTTGCATTTCTTTTGCTGGTGAATGATTCCAACGATCGGTGTGACCGAATTTGTCTCGCAACGATCGCTGGACCAACCGTCCACGCTGTGTTTCCTTTCCTCTACTGATTAGCATGATTATTCAACTTCGTTATCATTGCCTCGCGAGAACCTCTCGCGACGAATGAAATTCGCGTTTGTCTTCGCCCATCTATCCACCACTGCTTACTCCAGTGTCGATAGAAAACTTTGTTCCCGTAAATCACGATTCGGAGTTCGCTTAGGCGGGGATAGAATGTAGAAAAATGTTACATTTTTGTTTTTGCCGGCCGTGCAGGAACGGATATACACAACGGGAGATGGGTGTAACGACGAATGTCCGTCCTCGTCAACGACCTATTCTGCTGGTACCAATTCCAGTCTTCGAATCCGACCTCGCCGTTTCCGTTATCGGCTCTTACCTGAGGTTAGGCCATTGAATTGCAACCTTCGGTGGATCGCGATTTGGCTCTCGCGAAGAGAACCTGACATCAGTTCCGGACGCAACTGGCACCACGCGTGTGGTCTGTGACCATCTATCCACCACTGCTTACTCAGTGTCGATATAAAACTTCGTTCCCCGTCAATCACGATTCGGAGTTCGCTTACGGGGAATAGAATGTTAAAAATGTTGAATTTTTGTTTCTGCTGCCGTGCAGGAACGGATATCCACAACGAGATGAGTGTAACGACGGAATGTTCGTCTCGTCAATACCCATCTGCTGGTACCCATAAAGTCTCGATCCGACTCGCCGTTCTCCCGTTATCGCTCTTAACCTGAGTTAGGCCATTGAATTTTGCAACTTCGGTGGATCGCGATTCGGCTCTCGCGAGAGAACCTGACATCAGTTCCGGACGCAACTGGCACCACGCGTGTGGTCTGTGACCATCTATCCACCACTGCTTACTCAGTGTCGATATAAAACTTCGTTCCCCGTTAATCACGATTCGGAGTTCGCTTACGGGGAATAGAATGTTGAAAATGTTGCATTTTTGTTTCTGCCGCCGTGCAGGAACGGATATTCACAACGAGATGGGTGTAACGACGGAATGTTCGTCTCGTCAATACCCATCTGCTGGTACCAATCCGGTCTCGATCCGACTCGCCGTTTTCCGTTATCGCTCTAACCTGAGTTAGGCCATTGAATTTTGCAACTTCGGTGGATCGCGATTTGGCTCTCGCGAGAGAACCTGACATCAGTTCCGGACGCAACTGGCACCACGCGTGTGGTCTGTGACCATCTATCCACCACTGCTTACTCAGTTTTGATATAAACTTCTTTCCCCGTCAATCACGATTCGGAGTTCGCTTACGGGGAATAGAATGTTAAAATGTTGCATTTTTGTTTCTGCCGCCGTGCAGGAACGGATATCCACAACGAGATGAGTGTAACGACGGAATGTTCGTCTCGTCAATATCCATCTGCTGGTACCAATCCGTCTCGATCCGACTCGCCGTTCTCCGTTATCGCTCATAACCTGAGTTAGGCCATTGAATTTTGCAACTTCGGTGGATCGCGATTCGGCTCTCGCGAGAGAACCTGACATCAGTTCCGGACGCAACTGGCACCACGCGTGTGGTCTGTGACCATCTATCCACCACTGCTTACTCAGTGTCGATATAAAACTTCAGTTCCCCGTAATCACGATTCGGAGTTCGCTTACGGGGAATAGAATGTTAAAAATGTTGCATTTTTGTTTCTGCTGCCGTGCAGGAACGGATATCCACAACGAGATGGGTGTAACGACGGAATGTTCGTCTCGTCAATATCCATCTGCTGGTACCAATCCGGTCTCGATCCGACTCGCCGTTCTTCCGTTATCGCTCTTAACCTGAGTTAGGCCATTGAATTTTGCAACTTCGGTGGATCGCGATTTGGCTCTCGCGAGAGAACCTGACATCAGTTCCGGACGCAACTGGCACCACGCGTGTGGTCTGTGACCATCTATCCACCACTGCTTACTCAGTGTCGATATAAAACTTCGTTCCCCGTCAATCACGATTCGGAGTTCGCTTACGGGGAATAGAATGTTAAAAATGTTGCATTTTTGTTTCTGCTGCCGTGCAGGAACGGATATCCACAACGAGATGAGTGTAACGACGGAATGTTCGTCTCGTCAATACCTATCTGCTGGTACCAATCCGGTCTCGATCCGACTCGCCGTTCTCCCTTATCGCTCTTAACCTGAGTTAGGCCATTGAATTTGCAACTTCGGTGGATCGCGATTCGGCTCTCGCGAGAGAACCTGACATCAGTTCCGGACGCAACTGGCACCACGCGTGTGGTGTGTGACCATCTATCCACCACTGCTTACTCAGTGTCGATATAAAACTTCGTTCCCCGTCAATCACGATTCGGAGTTCGCTTACGGGGAATAGAATGTTAAAAATGTTGCATTTTTGTTTCTGCTGCCGTGCAGGAACGGATATCCACAACGAGATGAGTGTAACGACGGAATGTTCGTCTCGTCAATACCCATATGCTGGTACCAATCCGGTCTCGATCCGACTCGCCGTTCTTCCGTTATCGCTCATAACCTGAGTTAGGCCATTGAATTTTGCAACTTCGGTGGATCGCGATTCGGCTCTCGCGAGAGAACCTGACATCAGTTCCGGACGCAACTGGCACCACGCGTGTGGTGTGTGACCATCCATCCACCACTGCTTACTCAGTGTCGATATAAAAGTTCGTTCCCCGTCAATCACGATTCGGAGTTCGCTTACGGGGAATAGAATGTCAAAAATGTTGAATTTTTGTTTCTGCCTGCCGTGCAGGAACGGATATCACAACGAGATGAGGTGTAACGACGGAATGTTCGTCTCGTCAATACCCATCTGCTGGTACCAATCCGGTCTCGATCCGACTCGCCGTTCTCCCGTTATCGCTCTTAACCTGAGTTAGGCCATTGAATTTGCAACTTCGGTGGATCGCGATTTGGCTCTCGCGAGAGAACCTGACATCAGTTCCGGACGCAACTGGCACCACGCGTGTGGTCTGTGACCATCTATCCACCACTGCTTACTCAGTGTCGATATAAAAGTTCGTTCCCCGTCAATCACGATTCGGAGTTCGCTTACGGGGAATAGAATGTCAAAAATGTTGAATTTTTGTTCCTGCTGCCGTGCAGGAACGGATATCATCAACGAGATGAGTGTAACGACGGAATGTTCGTCTCGTCAATATCCATCTGCTGGTACCAATCCGGTCTCGATCCGACTCGCCGTTCTCCCGTTATCGCTCTTAACCTGAGTTAGGCCATTGAATTTGCAACTTCGGTGGATCGCGATTTGGCTCTCGCGAGAGAACCTGACATCAGTTCCGGACGCAACTGGCAACACGCGTGTGGTCTGTGACCATCTATCCACCACTGCTTACTCAGTGTCGATATAAAACTTCGTTCCCCGTCAATCACGATTCGGAGTTCGCTTACGGGGAATAGAATGTTGAAAATGTTGCATTTTTGTTTCTGCTGCCGTGCAGGAACGGATATCACAACGAGAGGGTGTAACGACGGAATGTTCGTCTCGTCAATACCTATCTGCTGGTACCAATCCGGTCTCGATCCGACTCGCCGTTCTCCCGTTATCGCTCTTAACCTGAGTTAGGCCATTGAATTTTGCAACTTCGGTGGATCGCGATTTGGCTCTCGCGAGAGAACCTGACATCAGTTCCGGACGCAACTGGCACCACGCGTGTGGTCTGTGACCATCTATCCACCACTGCTTACTCAGTGTCGATATAAAACTTCGTTCCCCGTCAATCACGATTCGGAGTTCGCTTACGGGGAATAGAATGTTAAAAATGTTGCATTTTTGTTTCTGCCGCCGTGCAGGAACGGATATCCACAACGAGATGAGTGTAACGACGGAATGTTCGTCTCGTCAATACCTATCATCTGGTACCGATCCGGTCTCGATCCGACTCGCCGTTCTCCCGTTATCGCTCTTAACCTGAGTTAGGCCATTGAATTTGCAACTTCGGTGGATCGCGATTTGGCTCTCGCGAGAGAACCTGACATCAGTTCCGGACGCAACTGGCACCACGCGTGTGGTCTGTGACCATCTATCCACCACTGCTTACTCAGTGTCGATATAAAACTTCGTTCCCCGTCAATCACGATTCGGAGTTCGCTTACGGGGAATAGAATGTTAAAAATGTTGCATTTTTGTTTCTGCTGCCGTGCAGGAACGGATATCCACAACGAGATGGGTGTAACGACGGAATGTTCGTCTCGTCAATACCTATCTGCTGGTACCAATCCGGTCTCGATCCGACTCGCCGTTCTCCCGTTATCGCTCTTAACCTGAGTTAGGCCATTGAATTTTGCAACTTCGGTGGATCGCGATTTGGCTCTCGCGAGAGAACCTGACATCAGTTCCGGACGCAACTGGCACCACGCGTGTGGTCTGTGACCATCTATCCACCACTGCTTACTCAGTGTCGATATAAAACTTCGTTCCCCGTCAATCACGATTCGGAGTTCGCTTACGGGGAATAGAATGTTGAAAATGTTGCATTTTTGTTTCTGCTGCCGTGCAGGAACGGATATCCACAACGAGATGGTGTAACGACGGAATGTTCGTCTCGTCAATACCTATCTGCTGGTACCAATCCGGTCTCGATCCGACTCGCCGTTCTCCGTTATCGCTCTTAACCTGAGTTAGGCCATTGAATTTTGCAACTTCGGTGGATCGCGATTTGGCTCTCGCGAGAGAACCTGACATCAGTTCCGGACGCAACTGGCACCACGCGTGTGGTCTGTGACCATCTATCCACCACTGCTTACTCAGTGTCGATATAAAACTTCGTTCCCCGTTAATCACGATTCGGAGTTCGCTTACGGGGAATAGAATGTTAAAAATGTTGCATTTTTGTTTCTGCCGCCGTGCAGGAACGGATATTCACAACGAGATGGGTGTAACGACGGAATGTTCGTCTCGTCAATACCTATCTGCTGGTACCAATCCGGTCTCGATCCGACTCGCCGTTCTTCCCGTTATCGCTCTTAACCTGAGTTAGGCCATTGAATTTTGCAACTTCGGTGGATCGCGATTTGGCTCTCGCGAGAGAACCTGACATCAGTTCCGGACGCAACTGGCACCACGCGTGTGGTCTGTGACCATCTATCCACCACTGCTTACTCAGTGTCGATATAAAACTTCGTTCCCCGTTAATCACGATTCGGAGTTCGCTTACGGGGAATAGAATGTTAAAAATGTCGCATTTTTGTTTCTGCTGCCGTGCAGGAACGGATATCACAACGAGATGAGTGTAACGACGGAATGTTCGTCTCGTCAATACCTATCTGCTGGTACCAATCCGGTCTCGATCCGACTCGCCGTTCTCCCGTTATCGCTCTTAACCTGAGTTAGGCCATTGAATTTTGCAACTTCGGTGGATCGCGATTTGGCTCTCGCGAGAGAACCTGACATCAGTTCCGGACGCAACTGGCACCACGCGTGTGGTCTGTGACCATCTATCCACCACTGCTTACTCAGTGTCGATATAAACTTCGTTCCCCGTCAATCACGATTCGGAGTTCGCTTACGGGGAATAGAATGTTAAAAATGTTGCATTTTTGTTTCTGCTGCCGTGCAGGAACGGATATCCACAACGAGATGAGTGTAACGACGGAATGTTCGTCTCGTCAATATCCATCTGCTGGTACCAATCCGGTCTCGATCCGACTCGCCGTTCTCCCGTTATCGCTCTTAACCTGAGTTAGGCCATTGAATTTTGCAACTTCGGTGGATCGCGATTTGGCTCTCGCGAGAGAACCTGACATCAGTTCCGGACGCAACTGGCACCACGCGTGTGGTCTGTGACCATCTATCCACCACTGCTTACTCAGTGTCGATATAAAACTTCGTTCCCCGTTAATCACGATTCGGAGTTCGCTTACGGGGAATAGAATGTTGAAAATGTTGCATTTTTGTTTCTGCCGCCGTGCAGGAACGGATATCCACAACGAGATGGGTGTAACGACGGAATGTTCGTCTCGTCAATACCCATCTGCTGGTACCAATCCGGTCTCGATCCGACTCGCCGTTCTTCCGTTATCGCTCTTAACCTGAGTTAGGCCATTGAATTTTGCAACTTCGGTGGATCGCGATTTGGCTCTCGCGAGAGAACCTGACATCAGTTCCGGACGCAACTGGCACCACGCGTGTGGTCTGTGACCATCTATCCACCACTGCTTACTCAGTGTCGATATAAAACTTCGTTCCCCGTCAATCACGATTCGGAGTTCGCTTACGGGGAATAGAATGTTAAAAATGTTGCATTTTTGTTTCTGCCGCCGTGCAGGAACGGATATCCACAACGAGATGAGTGTAACGACGGAATGTTCGTCTCGTCAATACCCATCTGCTGGTACCAATCCGGTCTCGATCCGACTCGCCGTTCTTCCGTTATCGCTCATAACCTGAGTTAGGCCATTGAATTTTGCAACTTCGGTGGATCGCGATTTGGCTCTCGCGAGAGAACCTGACATCAGTTCCGGACGCAACTGGCACCACGCGTGTGGTCTGTGACCATCTATCCACCACTGCTTACTCAGTTTTGATATAAAAGTTCTTTCCCCGTCAATCACGATTCGGAGTTCGCTTACGGGGAATAGAATGTTGAAAATGTTGCATTTTTGTTTCTGCTGCCGTGCAGGAACGGATATCCACAACGAGATGGGTGTAACGACGGAATGTTCGTCTCGTCAATATCCATCTGCTGGTACCAATCCGGTCTCGATCCGACTCGCCGTTCTTCCGTTATCGCTCTTAACCTGAGTTAGGCCATTGAATTTTGCAACTTCGGTGGATCGCGATTGGCTCTCGCGAGAGAACCTGACATCAGTTCCGGACGCAACTGGCACCACGCGTGTGGTCTGTGACCATCTATCCACCACTGCTTACTCAGTGTCGATATAAAACTTCGTTCCCCGTTAATCACGATTCGGAGTTCGCTTACGGGGAATAGAATGTTAAAAATGTTGCATTTTTGTTTCTGCCGCCGTGCAGGAACGGATATCCACAACGAGATGGGTGTAACGACGGAATGTTCGTCTCGTCAATATCCATCTGCTGGTACCAATCCGGTCTCGATCCGACTCGCCGTTCTTCCGTTATCGCTCTTAACCTGAGTTAGGCCATTGAATTTGCAACTTCGGTGGATCGCGATTTGGCTCTCGCGAGAGAACCTGACATCAGTTCCGGACGCAACTGGCACCACGCGTGTGGTCTGTGACCATCTATCCACCACTGCTTACTCAGTGTCGATATAAAACTTCGTTCCCCGTCAATCACGATTCGGAGTTCGCTTACGGGGAATAGAATGTTGAAAATGTTGCATTTTTGTTTCTGCCCGCCGTGCAGGAACGGATAACACAACGAGATGAGTGTAACGACGGAATGTTCGTCTCGTCAATACCCATCTGCTGGTACCAATCCGGTCTCGATCCGACTCGCCGTTCTTCCGTTATCGCTCTTAACCTGAGTTAGGCCATTGAATTTTGCAACTTCGGTGGATCGCGATTTGGCTCTCGCGAGAGAACCTGACATCAGTTCCGGACGCAACTGGCACCACGCGTGTGGTCTGTGACCATCTATCCACCACTGCTTACTCAGTGTCGATATAAAACTTCGTTCCCCGTTAATCACGATTCGGAGTTCGCTTACGGGGAATAGAATGTTAAAAATGTCGCATTTTTGTTTCTGCTGCCGTGCAGGAACGGATATCCACAACGAGATGGGTGTAACGACGGAATGTTCGTCTCGTCAATACCCATCTGCTGGTACCAATCCGGTCTCGATCCGACTCGCCGTTCTTCCGTTATCGCTCTTAACCTGAGTTAGGCCATTGAATTTTGCAACTTCGGTGGATCGCGATTTGGCTCTCGCGAGAGAACCTGACATCAGTTCCGGACGCAACTGGCACCACGCGTGTGGTCTGTGACCATCTATCCACCACTGCTTACTCAGTGTCGATATAAAACTTCGTTCCCCGTTAATCACGATTCGGAGTTCGCTTACGGGGAATAGAATGTTAAAAATGTTGCATTTTTGTTTCTGCCGCCGTGCAGGAACGGATATCCACAACGAGATGGGTGTAACGACGGAATGTTCGTCTCGTCAATACCTATCTGCTGGTACCAATCCGGTCTCGATCCGACTCGCCGTTCTTCCGTTATCGCTCTTAACCTGAGTTAGGCCATTGAATTTTGCAACTTCGGTGGATCGCGATTTGGCTCTCGCGAGAGAACCTGACATCAGTTCCGGACGCAACTGGCACCACGCGTGTGGTCTGTGACCATCTATCCACCACTGCTTACTCAGTGTCGATATAAAACTTCGTTCCCCGTTAATCACGATTCGGAGTTCGCTTACGGGGAATAGAATGTTAAAAATGTTGCATTTTTGTTTCTGCTGCCGTGCAGGAACGGATATTCACAACGAGATGGGTGTAACGACGGAATGTTCGTCTCGTCAATACCCATCTGCTGGTACCGATCCGGTCTCGATCCGACTCGCCGTTCTGCCGTTATCGCTCTTAACCTGAGTTAGGTCATTGAATTATGCAACTTCGGTGGATCGCGATTTGGCTCTCGCGAGAGAACCTGACATCAGTTGCGGACGCAACTGGCACCACGCGTGTGGTCTGTGACCATCTATCCACCACTGCTTACTCAGTGTCGATATAAAACTTCGTTCCCCGTAATCACGATTCGGAGTTCGCTTACGGGGAATAGAATGTTAAAAATGTTGCATTTTTGTTTCTGCCGCCGTGCAGGAACGGATATCCACAACGAGATGAGTGTAACGACGGAATGTTCGTCTCGTCAATACCCATCTGCTGGTACCAATCCGGTCTCGATCCGACTCGCCGTTCTTCCGTTATCGCTCTTAACCTGAGTTAGGCCATTGAATTTTGCAACTTCGGTGGATCGCGATTTGGCTCTCGCGAGAGAACCTGACATCAGTTCCGGACGCAACTGGCACCACGCGTGTGGTCTGTGACCATCTATCCACCACTGCTTACTCAGTGTCGATATAAAACTTCGTTCCCCGTTAATCACGATTCGGAGTTCGCTTACGGGGAATAGAATGTTAAAAATGTCGCATTTTTGTTTCTGCCGCCGTGCAGGAACGGATATCACAACGAGATGGGTGTAACGACGGAATGTTCGTCTCGTCAATACCCATCTGCTGGTACCAATCCGGTCTCGATCCGACTCGCCGTTCTTCCGTTATCGCTCTTAACCTGAGTTAGGCCATTGAATTTTGCAACTTCGGTGGATCGCGATTTGGCTCTCGCGAGAGAACCTGACATCAGTTCCGGACGCAACTGGCACCACGCGTGTGGTCTGTGACCATCTATCCACCACTGCTTACTCAGTGTCGATATAAAACTTCGTTCCCCGTTAATCACGATTCGGAGTTCGCTTACGGGGAATAGAATGTTAAAAATGTTGCATTTTTGTTTCTGCCGCCGTGCAGGAACGGATATTCACAACGAGATGGGTGTAACGACGGAATGTTCGTCTCGTCAATACCCATCTGCTGGTACCAATCCGGTCTCGATCCGACTCGCCGTTCTTCCGTTATCGCTCTTAACCTGAGTTAGGCCATTGAATTATGCAACTTCGGTGGATCGCGATTTGGCTCTCGCGAGAGAACCTGACATCAGTTGCGGACGCAACTGGCACCACGCGTGTGGTCTGTGACCATCTATCCACCACTGCTTACTCAGTGTCGATATAAAACGTCGATCCCCGTAATCACGATTCGGAGTTCGCTTACGGGGAATAGAATGTTAAAAATGTTGCATTTTTGTTTCTGCCGCCGTGCAGGAACGGATATTCACAACGAGATGGTGTAACGACGGAATGTTCGTCTCGTCAATACCCATCTGCTGGTACCAATCCGGTCTCGATCCGACTCGCCGTTCTTCCGTTATCGCTCTTAACCTGAGTTAGGCCATTGAATTTTGCAACTTCGGTGGATCGCGATTTGGCTCTCGCGAGAGAACCTGACATCAGTTCCGGACGCAACTGTCACCACGCGTGTGGTCTGTGACCATCTATCCACCACTGCTTACTCAGTGTCGATATAAAACTTCGTTCCCCGTTAATCACGATTCGGAGTTCGCTTACGGGGAATAGAATGTTAAAAATGTTGCATTTTTGTTTCTGCCGCCGTGCAGGAACGGATATCCACAACGAGATGGGTGTAACGACGGAATGTTCGTCTCGTCAATACCTATCTGCTGGTACCAATCCGGTCTCGATCCGACTCGCCGTTCTTCCGTTATCGCTCTTAACCTGAGTTAGGCCATTGAATTTTGCAACTTCGGTGGATCGCGATTTGGCTCTCGCGAGAGAACCTGACATCAGTTCCGGACGCAACTGGCACCACGCGTGTGGTCTGTGACCATCTATCCACCACTGCTTACTCAGTGTCGATATAAAACTTCGTTCCCCGTCAATCACGATTCGGAGTTCGCTTACGGGGAATAGAATGTTAAAAATGTTGCATTTTTGTTTCTGCCGCCGTGCAGGAACGGATATCCACAACGAGATGGGTGTAACGACGGAATGTTCGTCTCGTCAATACCCATCTGCTGGTACCAATCCGGTCTCGATCCGACTCGCCGTTCTTCCGTTATCGCTCTTAACCTGAGTTAGGCCATTGAATTTTGCAACTTCGGTGGATCGCGATTTGGCTCTCGCGAGAGAACCTGACATCAGTTCCGGACGCAACTGGCACCACTTGTGTGGTGTGTGACCATCTATCCACCACTGCTTACTCAGTGTCGATATAAAACTTCAGTTCCCCGTCAATCACGATTCGGAGTTCGCTTACGGGGAATAGAATGTTAAAAATGTTGCATTTTTGTTTCTGCCGCCGTGCAGGAACGGATATTCACAACGAGATGGGTGTAACGACGGAATGTTCGTCTCGTCAATACCCATCTGCTGGTACCAATCCGGTCTCGATCCGACTCGCCGTTCTTCCGTTATCGCTCTTAACCTGAGTTAGGCCATTGAATTTTGCAACTTCGGTGGATCGCGATTTGGCTCTCGCGAGAGAACCTGACATCAGTTCCGGACGCAACTGGCACCACGCGTGTGGTCTGTGACCATCTATCCACCACTGCTTACTCAGTGTCGATATAAAACTTCGTTCCCCGTAATCACGATTCGGAGTTCGCTTACGGGGAATAGAATGTTAAAAATGTTGCATTTTTGTTTCTACCTGCCGTGCGGGAACGGATATCCACAACGAGATGAGTGTAACGACGGAATGTTCGTCTCGTCAATACCCATCTGCTGGTACCAATCCGGTCTCGATCCGACTCGCCGTTCTTCCGTTATCGCTCTTAACCTGAGTTAGGCCATTGAATTTTGCAACTTCGGTGGATCGCGATTTGGCTCTCGCGAGAGAACCTGACATCAGTTCCGGACGCAACTGGCACCACGCGTGTGGTCTGTGACCATCTATCCACCACTGCTTACTCAGTGTCGATATAAAACTTCGTTCCCCGTTAATCACGATTCGGAGTTCGCTTACGGGGAATAGAATGTTAAAATGTTGCATTTTTGTTTCTGCCGCCGTGCAGGAACGGATATTCACAACGAGATGGTGTAACGACGGAATGTTCGTCTCGTCAATACCCATCTGCTGGTACCAATCCGGTCTCGATCCGACTCGCCGTTCTTCCGTTATCGCTCTTAACCTGAGTTAGGCCATTGAATTTTGCAACTTCGGTGGATCGCGATTTGGCTCTCGCGAGAGAACCTGACATCAGTTCCGGACGCAACTGGCACCACGCGTGTGGTCTGTGACCATCTATCCACCACTGCTTACTCAGTGTCGATATAAAACTTCGTTCCCCGTAATCACGATTCGGAGTTCGCTTACGGGGAATAGAATGTTAAAAATGTTGCATTTTTGTTTCTGCCGCCGTGCAGGAACGGATATCCACAACGAGATGGGTGTAACGACGGAATGTTCGTCTCGTCAATACCTATCTGCTGGTACCAATCCGGTCTCGATCCGACTCGCCGTTCTTCCGTTATCGCTCTTAACCTGAGTTAGGCCATTGAATTATGCAACTTCGGTGGATCGCGATTTGGCTCTCGCGAGAGAACCTGACATCAGTTGCGGACGCAACTGGCACCACGCGTGTGGTCTGTGACCATCTATCCACCACTGCTTACTCAGTGTCGATATAAAACTTCGTTCCCCGTTAATCACGATTCGGAGTTCGCTTACGGGGAATAGAATGTTAAAATGTTGCATTTTTGTTTCTGCCGCCGTGCAGGAACGGATATCCACAACGAGATGAGTGTAACGACGGAATGTTCGTCTCGTCAATACCCATCTGCTGGTACCAATCCGGTCTCGATCCGACTCGCCGTTCTTCCGTTATCGCTCTTAACCTGAGTTAGGCCATTGAATTTTGCAACTTCGGTGGATCGCGATTTGGCTCTCGCGAGAGAACCTGACATCAGTTCCGGACGCAACTGGCACCACGCGTGTGGTCTGTGACCATCTATCCACCACTGCTTACTCAGTTTCGATATAAAACTTCGTTCCCCGTCAATCACGATTCGGAGTTCGCTTACGGGGAATAGAATGTTAAAAATTTGCATTTTTGTTTCTGCCGCCGTGCAGGAACGGATATCCACAACGAGATGGTGTAACGACGGAATGTTCGTCTCGTCAATACCCATCTGCTGGTACCAATCCGGTCTCGATCCGACTCGCCGTTCTTCCGTTATCGCTCTTAACCTGAGTTAGGCCATTGAATTTTGCAACTTCGGTGGATCGCGATTTGGCTCTCGCGAGAGAACCTGACATCAGTTCCGGACGCAACTGTCACCAAGCGTGTGGTCTGTGACCATCTATCCACCACTGCTTACTCAGTGTCGATATAAAACTACGTTCCCCGTAATCACGATTCGGAGATCGCTTACGGGGAATAGAATGTTAAAAATGTTGCATTTTTGTTTCTGCCGCCGTGCAGGAACGGATATCCACAACGAGATGAGTGTAACGACGGAATGTTCGTCTCGTCAATACCTATCTGCTGGTACCAATCCGGTCTCGATCCGACTCGCCGTTCTTCCGTTATCGCTCTTAACCTGAGTTAGGCCATTGAATTATGCAACTTCGGTGGATCGCGATTTGGCTCTCGCGAGAGAACCTGACATCAGTTCCGGACGCAACTGGCACCACGCGTGTGGTCTGTGACCATCTATCCACCACTGCTTACTCAGTGTCGATATAAAACTTCGTTCCCCGTTAATCACGATTCGCAGTTCGCTTACGGGGAAAAGAATGTTCAAAATGTTGCATTTTTGTTTCTGCCGCCGTGCAGGAACGGATATTCACAACGAGATGAGTGTAACGACGGAATGTTCGTCTCGTCAATACCCATCTGCTGGTACCAATCCGGTCTCGATCCGACTCGCCGTTCTTCCGTTATCGCTCTTAACCTGAGTTAGGCCATTGAATTTTGCAACTTCGGTGGATCGCGATTTGGCTCTCGCGAGAGAACCTGACATCAGTTCCGGACGCAACTGGCACCACGCGTGTGGTCTGTGACCATCTATCCACCACTGCTTACTCAGTGTCGATATAAAACTTCGTTCCCCGTCAATCACGATTCGGAGTTCGCTTACGGGGAATAGAATGTTGAAAATGTTGCATTTTTGTTTCTGCTGCCGTGCAGGAACGGATATCCACAACGAGATGGGTGTAACGACGGAATGTTCGTCTCGTCAATACCCTATCTGCTGGTACCAATCCGGTCTCGATCCGACTCGCCGTTCTCCCGTTATCGCTCTTAACCTGAGTTAGGCCATTGAATTTTGCAACTTCGGTGGATCGCGATTTGGCTCTCGCGAGAGAACCTGACATCAGTTCCGGACGCAACTGGCACCACGCGTGTGGTCTGTGACCATCTATCCACCACTGCTTACTCAGTGTCGATATAAAACTTCGTTCCCCGTAATCACGATTCGGAGTTCGCTTACGGGGAATAGAATGTTAAAAATGTTGCATTTTTGTTTCTGCCGCCGTGCAGGAACGGATATCCACAACGAGATGGTGTAACGACGGAATGTTCGTCTCGTCAATACCTATCTGCTGGTACCGATCCGGTCTCGATCCGACTCGCCGTTCTCCCGTTATCGCTCTTAACCTGAGTTAGGCCATTGAATTTTGCAACTTCGGTGGATCGCGATTTGGCTCTCGCGAGAGAACCTGACATCAGTTCCGGACGCAACTGGCACCACGCGTGTGGTCTGTGACCATCTATCCACCACTGCTTACTCAGTGTCGATATAAAACTTCGTTCCCCGTTAATCACGATTCGGAGTTCGCTTACGGGGAATAGAATGTTAAAAATGTCGCATTTTTGTTTCTGCTGCCGTGCAGGAACGGATATCCACAACGAGATGTGTGTAACGACGGAATGTTCGTCTCGTCAATACCCATCTGCTGGTACCAATCCGGTCTCGATCCGACTCGCCGTTCTTCCGTTATCGCTCTTAACCTGAGTTAGGCCATTGAATTTTGCAACTTCGGTGGATCGCGATTTGGCTCTCGCGAGAGAACCTGACATCAGTTCCGGACGCAACTGGCACCACGCGTGTAGTCTGTGATCATCTATCCACCACTGCTTACTCAGTCTCGATATAAAACTTCGTTCCCCGTCAATCACGATTCGGAGTTCGCTTACGGGGAATAGAATGTTAAAAATGTTGCATTTTTGTTTCTGCCGCCGTGCAGGAACGGATATCCACAACGAGATGAGTGTAACGACGGAATGTTTGTCTCGTCAATACCCATCTGCTGGTACCAATCCGGTCTCGATCCGACTCGCCGTTCTTCCGTTATCGCTCTTAACCTGAGTTAGGCCATTGAATTTTGCAACTTCGGTGGATCGCGATTCGGCTCTCGCGAGAGAACCTGACATCAGTTCCGGACGCAACTGGCACCACGCGTGTGGTCTGTGACCATCTATCCACCACTGCTTACTCAGTGTCGATATAAAACTTCGTTCCCCGTCAATCACGATTCGGAGTTCGCTTACGGGGAATAGAATGTTGAAAATGTTGCATTTTTGTTTCCGTCGCCGTGCAGGAACGGATATACACAACGAGATGAGTGTAACGACGGTATGTTTGTCTTGTCAATACCCATCTGCTGGTACCAATCCGGTCTCGATCCGACTCGCCGTTCTTCCGTTATCGCTCATAACCTGAGTTAGGCCATTGAATTTTGCAACTTCGGTGGATCGCGATTTGGCTCTCGCGAGAGAACCTGACATCAGTTCCGGACGCAACTGGCACCACGCGTGTGGTCTGTGACCATCTATCCACCACTGCTTACTCAGTGTCGATATAAAACTTCGTTCCCCGTAATCACGATTCGGAGTTCGCTTACGGGGAATAGAATGTTAAAAATGTTGCATTTTTGTTTCTGCCGCCGTGCAGGAACGGATATCACAACGAGATGAGTGTAACGACGGAATGTTCGTCTCGTCAATACCTATCTGCTGGTACCAATCCGGTCTCGATCCGACTCGCCGTTCTTCCGTTATCGCTCTTAACCTGAGTTAGGCCATTGAATTTTGCAACTTCGGTGGATCGCGATTTGGCTCTCGCGAGAGAACCTGACATCAGTTCCGGACGCAACTGGCACCACGCGTGTGGTCTGTGACCATCTATCCACCACTGCTTACTCAGTGTCGATATAAAACTTCGTTCCCCGTTAATCACGATTCGGAGTTCGCTTACGGGGAATAGAATGTTGAAAATGTTGCATTTTTGTTTCTGCTGCCGTGCAGGAACGGATATCCACAACGAGATGGGTGTAACGACGGAATGTTCGTCTCGTCAATACCCATCTGCTGGTACCAATCCGGTCTCGATCCGACTCGCCGTTCTTCCGTTATCGCTCTTAACCTGAGTTAGGCCATTGAATTTTGCAACTTCGGTGGATCGCGATTTGGCTCTCGCGAGAGAACCTGACATCAGTTCCGGACGCAACTGGCACCACGCGTGTGGTCTGTGACCATCTATCCACCACTGCTTACTCAGTGTCGATATAAAACTTCGTTCCCCGTAATCACGATTCGGAGTTCGCTTACGGGGAATAGAATGTTAAAAATGTTGCATTTTTGTTTCTGCCGCCGTGCAGGAACGGATATCCACAACGAGATGAGTGTAACGACGGAATGTTCGTCTCGTCAATACCCATCTGCTGGTACCAATCCGGTCTCGATCCGACTCGCCGTTCTTCCGTTATCGCTCTTAACCTGAGTTAGGCCATTGAATTTTGCAACTTCGGTGGATCGCGATTTGGCTCTCGCGAGAGAACCTGACATCAGTTCCGGACGCAACTGGCACCACGCGTGTGGTCTGTGACCATCTATCCACCACTGCTTACTCAGTGTCGATATAAAACTTCGTTCCCCGTTAATCACGATTCGGAGTTCGCTTACGGGGAATAGAATGTTAAAAATGTTGCATTTTTGTTTCTGCCGCCGTGCAGGAACGGATATTCACAACGAGATGAGTGTAACGACGGAATGTTCGTCTCGTCAATACCCATCTGCTGGTACCAATCCGGTCTCGATCCGACTCGCCGTTCTTCCGTTATCGCTCTTAACCTGAGTTAGGCCATTGAATTATGCAACTTCGGTGGATCGCGATTTGGCTCTCGCGAGAGAACCTGACATCAGTTCCGGACGCAACTGGCACCACGCGTGTGGTCTGTGACCATCTATCCACCACTGCTTACTCAGTGTCGATATAAAACTTCGTTCCCCGTTAATCACGATTCGGAGTTCGCTTACGGGGAATAGAATGTTAAAAATGTTGCATTTTTGTTTCTGCCGCCGTGCAGGAACGGATATTCACAACGAGATGGGTGTAACGACGGAATGTTCGTCTCGTCAATACCCATCTGCTGGTACCAATCCGGTCTCGATCCGACTCGCCGTTCTTCCGTTATCGCTCTTAACCTGAGTTAGGCCATTGAATTTTGCAACTTCGGTGGATCGCGATTTGGCTCTCGCGAGAGAACCTGACATCAGTTCCGGACGCAACTGGCACCACGCGTGTGGTCTGTGACCATCTATCCACCACTGCTTACTCAGTGTCGATATAAAACTTCGTTCCCCGTTAATCACGATTCGGAGTTCGCTTACGGGGAATAGAATGTTAAAAATGTTGCATTTTTGTTTCTGCCGCCGTGCAGGAACGGATATTCACAACGAGATGAGTGTAACGACGGAATGTTCGTCTCGTCAATACCTATCTGCTGGTACCAATCCGGTCTCGATCCGACTCGCCGTTCTTCCGTTATCGCTCTTAACCTGAGTTAGGCCATTGAATTTTGCAACTTCGGTGGATCGCGATTTGGCTCTCGCGAGAGAACCTGACATCAGTTCCGGACGCAACTGGCACCACGCGTGTGGTCTGTGACCATCTATCCACCACTGCTTACTCAGTGTCGATATAAAACTTCGTTCCCCGTAATCACGATTCGGAGTTCGCTTACGGGGAATAGAATGTTAAAATGTTGAATTTTCGTTTCTGCCGCCGTGCAGGAACGGATATCCACAACGAGATGGGTGTAACGACGGAATGTTCGTCTCGTCAATACCCATCTGCTGGTACCAATCCGGTCTCGATCCGACTCGCCGTTCTTCCGTTATCGCTCTTAACCTGAGTTAGGCCATTGAATTTTGCAACTTCGGTGGATCGCGATTTGGCTCTCGCGAGAGAACCTGACATCAGTTCCGGACGCAACTGGCACCACGCGTGTGGTCTGTGACCATCTATCCACCACTGCTTACTCAGTGTCGATATAAAACTTCGTTCCCCGTTAATCACGATTCGGAGATCGCTTACGGGGAATAGAATGTTAAAAATGTTGCATTTTTGTTTCTGCCGCCGTGCAGGAACGGATATCCACAACGAGATGAGTGTAACGACGGAATGTTCGTCTCGTCAATACCCATCTGCTGGTACCCATCCGGTCTCGATCCGACTCGCCGTTCTCCCGTTATCGCTCTTAACCTGAGTTAGGCCATTGAATTTTGCAACTTCGGTGGATCGCGATTTGGCTCTCGCGAGAGAACCTGACATCAGTTCCGGACGCAACTGGCACCACGCGTGTGGTCTGTGACCATCTATCCACCACTGCTTACTCAGTTCCGATATAAAACTTCGTTCCCCGTCAATCACGATTCGGAGTTCGCTTACGGGGAATAGAATGTTAAAATGTTGCATTTTTGTTTCTGCCGCCGTGCAGGAACGGATATTCACAACGAGATGAGTGTAACGACGGAATGTTCGTCTCGTCAATACCTATCTGCTGGTACCAATCCGGTCTCGATCCGACTCGCCGTTCTTCCGTTATCGCTCTTAACCTGAGTTAGGCCATTGAATTTTGCAACTTCGGTGGATCGCGATTTGGCTCTCGCGAGAGAACCTGACATCAGTTCCGGACGCAACTGGCACCACGCGTGTGGTCTGTGACCATCTATCCACCACTGCTTACTCAGTGTCGATATAAAACTTCAGTTCCCCGTCAATCACGATTCGGAGTTCGCTTACGGGGAATAGAATGTTAAAAATGTTGCATTTTTGTTTCTGCCGCCGTGCAGGAACGGATATTCACAACGAGATGGGTGTAACGACGGAATGTTCGTCTCGTCAATACCCATCTGCTGGTACCAATCCGGTCTCGATCCGACTCGCCGTTCTTCCGTTATCGCTCTTAACCTGAGTTAGGCCATTGAATTTTGCAACTTCGGTGGATCGCGATTTGGCTCTCGCGAGAGAACCTGACATCAGTTCCGGACGCAACTGTCACCACGCGTGTGGTCTGTGACCATCTATCCACCACTGCTTACTCAGTGTCGATATAAAACTTCGTTCCCCGTCAATCACGATTCGGAGTTCGCTTACGGGGAATAGAATGTTAAAAATGTTGCATTTTTGTTTCTGCCGCCGTGCAGGAACGGATATCCACAACGAGATGGGTGTAACGACGGAATGTTCGTCTCGTCAATACCTATCTGCTGGTACCAATCCGGTCTCGATCCGACTCGCCGTTCTTCCGTTATCGCTCTTAACCTGAGTTAGGCCATTGAATTTTGCAACTTCGGTGGATCGCGATTTGGCTCTCGCGAGAGAACCTGACATCAGTTCCGGACGCAACTGGCACCACGCGTGTGGTCTGTGACCATCTATCCACCACTGCTTACTCAGTGTCGATATAAAACTTCGTTCCCCGTAATCACGATTCGGAGTTCGCTTACGGGGAATAGAATGTTGAAAATGTTGCATTTTTGTTTCTGCCGCCGTGCAGGAACGGATATTTACAACGAGATGGGTGTAACGACGGAATGTTCGTCTCGTCAATACCTATCTGCTGGTACCAATCCGGTCTCGATCCGACTCGCCGTTCTTCCGTTATCGCTCTTAACCTGAGTTAGGCCATTGAATTTTGCAACTTCGGTGGATCGCGATTTGGCTCTCGCGAGAGAACCTGACATCAGTTCCGGACGCAACTGTCACCACGCGTGTGGTCTGTGACCATCTATCCACCACTGCTTACTCAGTTTCGATATAAAACTTCGTTCCCCGTCAATCACGATTCGGAGTTCGCTTACGGGGAATAGAATGTTAAAAATGTTGCATTTTTGTTTCTGCCGCCGTGCAGGAACGGATATCCACAACGAGATGAGTGTAACGACGGAATGTTCGTCTCGTCAATACCCATCTGCTGGTACCAATCCAGTCTCGATCCGACTCGCCGTTCTTCCGTTATCGCTCTTAACCTGAGTTAGGCCATTGAATTATGCAACTTCGGTGGATCGCGATTTGGCTCTCGCGAGAGAACCTGACATCAGTTCCGGACGCAACTGGCACCACGCGTGTGGTCTGTGACCATCTATCCACCACTGCTTACTCAGTGTCGATATAAAACTTCGTTCCCCGTCAATCACGATTCGGAGTTCGCTTACGGGGAATAGAATGTTAAAAATGTTGCATTTTTGTTTCTGCCGCCGTGCAGGAACGGATATTCACAACGAGATAGGTGTAACGACGGAATGTTCGTCTCGTCAATACCTATCTGCTGGTACCAATCCGGTCTCGATCCGACTCGCCGTTCTTCCGTTATCGCTCTTAACCTGAGTTAGGCCATTGAATTTTGCAACTTCGGTGGATCGCGATTTGGCTCTCGCGAGAGAACCTGACATCAGTTGCGGACGCAACTGGCACCACGCGTGTGGTCTGTGACCATCTATCCACCACTGCTTACTCAGTGTCGTTATAAACTTCGTTCCCCGTCAATCACGATTCGGAGTTCGCTTACGGGGAATAGAATGTTAAAAATGTTGCATTTTTGTTTCTGCCGCCGTGCAGGAACGGATATTCCACAACGAGATGAGTGTAACGACGGAATGTTCGTCTCGTCAATACCCATCTGCTGGTACCAATCCGGTCTCGATCCGACTCGCCGTTCTTCCGTTATCGCTCTTAACCTGAGTTAGGCCATTGAATTTTGCAACTTCGGTGGATCGCGATTTGGCTCTCGCGAGAGAACCTGACATCAGTTCCGGACGCAACTGGCACCACGCGTGTGGTCTGTGACCATCTATCCACCACTGCTTACTCAGTGTCGATATAAAACTTCGTTCCCCGTCAATCACGATTCGGAGTTCGCTTACGGGGAATAGAATGTTAAAAATGTTGCATTTTTGTTTCTGCCGCCGTGCAGGAACGGATATTCACAACGAGATGGGTGTAACGACGGAATGTTCGTCTCGTCAATACCTATCTGCTGGTACCAATCCGGTCTCGATCCGACTCGCCGTTCTTCCGTTATCGCTCTTAACCTGAGTTAGGCCATTGAATTTTGCAACTTCGGTGGATCGCGATTTGGCTCTCGCGAGAGAACCTGACATCAGTTCCGGACGCAACTGGCACCACGCGTGTGGTCTGTGACCATCTATCCACCACTGCTTACTCAGTGTCGATATAAAACTTCGTTCCCCGTTGATCACGATTCGGAGTTCGCTTACGGGGAATTCTAAATTTTTGTTTCTGCCGCCGTGCAGGAACGGATATTCACAACGAGATGGGTGTAACGACGGAATGTTCGTCTCGTCAATACCTATCTGCTGGTACCAATCCGGTCTCGATCCGACTCGCCGTTCTTCCGTTATCGCTCCTAACCTGAGTTAGGCCATTGAATTTTGCAACTTCGGTGGATCGCGATTTGGCTCTCGCGAGAGAACCTGACATCAGTTCCGGACGCAACTGGCACCACGCGTGTGGTCTGTGACCATCTATCCACCACTGCTTACTCAGTGTCGATATAAAATTTCGTTCTCCGACAATCACGATTTCGAGTTCGCATATGGGGAGTACAATGTTGAAAAATGTTGAATTTTTGTTTCTTACGCCGTGCAGGAACGGATATTCACAATGAGATGGGTGTAACGACGGAATGTTCGTCTCGTCAATACCCATCTGCTGGTACCTAACCGGTCTCGATCCGACTCGCGGTTCTCCCGTTATCGCTCTTAACCTAAGTTAGGCCATTGATTTTTGCAACTTTGGTCGATCGCGGTTTGGCTCTCGCGAGAGAACCTGACATCAGATCCAGACGCAATTTGCACCACGCGTGTAGTCTTTGACCATCTATCCATCACTGCTTACTCAGTGTCGATATAAAATTTCGTTCCCCGAGAATCACAATTGGCCACCTTAATTTGAACAAACTGTACATCTGGTAGTCATATATAATCATCTTTTTGAGATTTCGTTGAGTTTACATTTTTAATTACTGAGCCTTGTTCACTAGATGTGATTAATGAAATTCGGCAATAATTTGAATTTAGGCTTATCACTAAATCATAGCAATTTCCATCTGATTATTCTTATTCATTTTCATATTGTGTGATACATTCTCTAGTAAATTTAGTATAGAGCTTGGAAATGTAATTCACTCACGACGGCCAATAATGAATAAAACAGATTTCCATGATTACTTGATTAAAAACAAAATTGCGGCTCCGATTTGAGCAAACTTTTTTCACTTTAGTTAGAGATACTGGGGCAATCACAATGCTCTGAAAATTTTTCTGCCACAATCTGTTTGAGGCTAAATCTTAGTTTGACTGGAGTAAATACACATGGATAGAACCCAAATAGAACATAGAAAGAAATAACAGAAAAATGTTGCAGAGACGGATACACGGCGCCCCAGATTCGATAGTAACCGAATGAAGTAGGCCTATATTTGAGATGAATCAAAAGTGTAGAGTTTTCGATTATACTTTCGATATCTCGCTCATCTTACAACGCATATTCTGCGTTTGCCTATATGATCGAATAGGGTTGTTGCCTATGAGGTTAATTCTGTGTTATTTTGGAGAGCGGTGGCCAAATTAGTGATGGGGCTACGAAGTGGAATGTTGCTATAAGTATAACCCCACCAATATCTAGGTCATTTGGGGGGACCACTGAAATCTAATATGTCGGTATTGCGGTAGGAAGGTGTATTTTTCGTATTTTGTTAGATGAGCGTAGCGAAGATTTTCACTGAACTCTTACGGAACTTTGTCTGTGCGTTTTTTTTTTTTTTTTTTTTGTTTTGTTTGTAAACACTGCACAGGTCGCAGGGTTTGACCGATCGACATGAAACTTTTTTTTTATATGCAAACTTATCCAACTTAGAACTGTATAGTTTTGAGGTCTAATCGGTTGGACCATTTTTGAGAAACATCATTTAGAAGTTTCTAAAAACCCATAAGATTTGGCTGGGCGGAAAAAAATTGAATTAAAAATCTCTTCAATATGATTCAAATTTTCCACAAAATTAATGTGAACACAAGAATAATATACATGAATAAAAATTTGGTTTGATATTCGGACCAGCCGTTTTGGAGGAAATAATTTAATGAATGTATTTTATTCATCGGAAAGATAGAAATATTAGTTGAAAAATGTTGCATTGTCGAAGTCACGGCTTTCGAGATTCATTGACATCGGATGAAGTTCATTTCAAATGATCAAGGTTTGTAGAGTTTTCGATTATACTTTATATAGACATCTCGCTCATCGTACAACGCACATCCTGCGTTTGCCTAGTATAAATTTTCTAATACCGGTACTTCATTGTTTCGAATTAATTTTATTTTGACTTGTGAGTTGTGTATTGCTACAGTGGCGTAACTTTGGGCACCTAGGGCCCAGGGTTCTAGTTGGGGGGGGGGGGGGGGGGGGGGATAATAATTGGATGAGTGAAGCGAGATGTATCTTACTGTTTCTGTGTTTTTTGGATGTACTCCACATTTCGGAATCTTTGATTATTCAATATGATTTTTTGTGGACGCTCATACCTAATTCCAACTTAGAACTGTATAGTTTTGGGGAGTAATCGGTTCAACCACTTCGGAACTTTCACTTTTGAATGTTTTTGGACGAGAATGAGACAAAATGCACTCCACAGGTCGGATGGTGTGTTCGATAAATCTGATTCTTTTTTCTGATCATTCATCGCTGACTCATACAACCACAAGTCAAATCTGGTATGTTTTTGACCCTGATCGGTCTGACCTCTCGAATAATTTCCCAACAATTTGAAGAATAGAAATCTTAGATATGTTTTACATTCCTACTGAATATTGCACATTAGGTTGATACACTCTATCGCGGAGTCTTACATTGATTGAAATGAGCGTTTATAAAAAAATCGAAATCATGTTTTTTATTGAAAAATCCAACAATTTTTCTTTCGACTTGGACACTGTCTCGATTTTTGAAAGTAAATATACAGTCCATGTATTGTGAGTAGCCTAATGAGTATCACCGAGATTTGCAACAACCCAATAAATGATTTCAACATTAAGTTTTTATTGGGATCATTAATTTATCAGCCTACACCACCATAAACATACGGTAAATTACTTTTGTAATTTATGGAATTTATGCTATGGAATTTATGATTTTTATCAATGATTGATGAAGAAAAAGTCAGTGAAGGTGAAGAAAATTGTAAATAGGCCTGATGATTTTCACTCTCAAAAAAGAACAAACAATCACAGCACATTGTTCAGAGAACTTTGAGATAAATATTAGGATAAGTCTGCGTGTAGGCCTACATAAAAAGTTTCGTGTTGATCAGTGAACCCTTGCGATCTGTGGAGTGCTTATGAAACAAAAATAAACAAAAATAAATACAAAGCTCCATCAGAGTGGGGTGGAAGTCTTCGCTATCGCTCATTTTAATAATGACCATCCCATCATTTTTTTTTAAACCATAAAATAAATGTTTTCCACAACCTCAAAAAAATTACTTCGATCCCGATAATAACGGATTTTTCTTTCTAATTAATTATCAATATTATCCAGATAAAACTAAAGCCGTGCTAATTACGGTATGTAAAACAATCAACCCGTCCCTCCCCCCCTGCAAGGAGTTGTCTGATGCGCAGCGGGCTGGTGCGCACCTCGTGACGTCAAGCCCCGCCCACCTCTGGCAGCGCGCTCGCAAGATCAGATGTGTTGGAACTGTCGTAGTGAGCGGTTGTGTTGTCACTCGCTCTCTATTCGGCTACTACGTCGTAGCAACGTGCTTCGATACGCGAACTGTTCGCACTTTCACTAGACATCAGACAATTTAGCCAGCAAGTGATTTCAAGTGGACAATCAAGTGGACAATATTTCAATTCGATACAAATAAACAGTGTTTTTACAACGAATTAGAATAGTGTTACGTCAATTCTGTGTCGGTTAAAATATTGAATTCGAACGAAATTACCGTGACAATATTGTTCTATTTTCAAATTGAATAAAATATCAAAGTTCTATTTTTTCAAATATTGTGTCGTGTGAGAGTGTTTAAAGTGTTCCGTGTGTGTGTGTGTGTGTGTGCAAGGCACACGTGTATTGCAGGCTGATCTCAAGGCCCAATCCAACCAGCTAACGATATCCAGTGCAATCCAGTTACAGCATGGCTATCAGCCGGCCCTGAACGACTGCCATGCGACACTAGACTCGTCAACTAAACTCAGCGCACCATGGACCTCGCAGGGCTGCCCGACTGCGACGGGTTCGAACCCCAGCAGCGGGCCCGCTCAAACACGTGGCCTCTGCCGCGGCCCGAGAACTACGTCGACGGCGGGGCCGCCCCCTGTCCGCTGCCCGAGGGGCTGCAGGGGGCCGTATTGTTAGGGGGCGGGGGTGGTGGGGCGGCCAAGAAGAACTCGTCGCGAAGGAACGCGTGGGGCAACCTGAGCTACGCGGACCTGATTACGCAGGCGATTACAACGGCGCCCGAGAAAAGGCTCACACTGTCACAGATCTACGAGTATATGGTGCACAATGTGCCCTACTTCAAGGACAAGGGCGATAGTAACAGCTCGGCGGGATGGAAGGTAAGCACTCGTTAAACACTCGTTAAACACTCGTTAAAACATCCGTACTCTGCAAATATACCCTGGAACTCGAGCTAAGACGAGTTTGATTGTGTAACCATCTTGAAATCAATGTTGGAGACAGATGTTGAATGTAAACAGTAGGCCTATTTATTAGTTCATCACAGAATAACAAAATACGCGTGCTTATCATTAGATCTAGGCCCAACAAGAATAGTTTTACACATATAATCGCTCGTTATCGCCATCATTGACTTTATAATAACTAAACTCAATGTCGCCATGCAGTTATATTGTAATATCAAGTTTTTAATCAGATACCCTTACCGGCGCCCTTACCCATGCCGATTGGTGTTTGATTTTCGAGTTTCTGGTGTTTTCCGATTGATCTTGTTTATATCTGTCAGAAATCTGTGTTTATATCTGTGTGTTACGCACATGGACAGTGTTTTGTGCA
Organism: Brachyptera putata; assembly: GCA_907164805.1. Lineage (NCBI taxonomy): Eukaryota > Metazoa > Arthropoda > Insecta > Plecoptera > Taeniopterygidae > Brachyptera > Brachyptera putata. The sequence continues at coordinate 5,641,792 of OU015473.1, forward strand.
CTTCCTTGTGTCTTTCATGTGCTACGTAAGGGTCACTTCAAAGTTACCTAAGTTTAACGACACGCTTCACTGATGGCCAAGATATATTAGCGTCGGTGAATGAGAAGATGAGATGTGAGGCTATTTTATTAGCTTGTTTGGACAGTGGGATACTTGAACGAACTTGGCGGGTATCGAACCCCGGCCTCCTGAATCCCCCCCGTTCAGCGTGTTAGCCACTCGACCACCCATATTAGTCCCTCTTTGTCTTAGTCATCAGACACTGTCGGGGTTGACGGGAAACTCGACCGGTTTTTCCAACATGATTTAACCCGGCCGTCGGTGTTTCCGCCGAAAAGTATGTTTTCCCGATGTAGTAGACCTATTATGCAATAATATGGGATTTAACAATGCACAATAATGATGTGACCACGATCTATTGACGTCGGATGAAAGATTAATGGGATGATGAGTAGAAAGTTTCTTAGGTAAAGGGATGGATAATGGGAAGTACGCGGGAGTAGCCTGTATTACCTGTAGGCTATAGAGGGAGACCACAGATAATCAGGAACGATTAAAGGTATTTAACCACGTGTTATAGGACATGACCACTTCTTTCAGCGCCCGACATTGAATGGGAACACTGAAAAGCGAATAATGGAATATAGATACTCGGTCGTGTGACATGGGCTTCGGGGTACTTTTCAATGGAATGTGGTTAGGGTTCAGTTAAGGTTGGACACCCAAACCCATGTCACACAACCGAGTATGCTTTATTCCGGTATTCGCTCTTCAGGATGCATGTGGAACTACGCAGAAATATGGACTCGAATTAGGCCCTATTCACTAGAAAATATGCACATTTTTTCATTTATATTGGTTCAACGACGCACTGTATTGATAACTGAGATATATTAGCGTCGGATGAATGATTATTGAGATGGGATGAAGTTTGGGGAAAGCTAGTGGGAAAAAGGTAGCGGGGATTGCACCAAGATCCGATCTTCCTTCATCTCCTGGTCTCGCGATTTACCTATCTCTGAACTACTAGTGCCATATGATGTTACATATATCTCAAGCAACAGAGAGAGAGAGAGGGATGAAGGAGAGGGAGAATGAGAGAGAAAGGGGGGAAGAGAGGGAGAGGGTGCGAATATTAGACCAGCTCTGATCACGGATATAATGCACCCAGGGCTTAATTTGTAAATAAAAAGGAACCGGAGCGTACCACAAGGTAACCATCCCATATTCTCCACCCCTTCTCCCACCACCCCCACTATAAAAACAAATTATTGAAAAAATGCATCAGGTTAATTATTTTGGCATTAAAATGTACCGTATTCAAAAGAATGTTTTCGAAATTATTTTCATCTTTATTGAACTATAATTATTTATAACAATAATATTTAAAAAAACATTCTCAGAATATTCACTTGTAACGATTATATTGCATGACAAGAGTATTGATAAATGAAAAAGAATCCACCATATTCTTGAGCTTTTGATCATTTTGAAATTGGAACGTGCGTACCAGTTTCAAAAAAGGAACCGGGACGCCGTTCCGGTGCGTACCGGCTCAAATTAACCACTGCTTGTATCCACGGAAGACGTTCTGAGCTCCAGGGATCTTTCGCTTTCTAAAGATGTAGTTGTGTTTTATCAACATAAATCTCGTCAAGAAAAATCACCATTATCTAAAAATATCAGTATAACTGTGCTATTCTTGTTTGTTATGTTCGTATCGACGACCTTCAGACGGATTTATATGACATTTAGTGGAAAGCTGTGCACACATCTAGATTTTGAAACTGTTATGTCACCGCCTTTCAGTTTCATAATATATTGCTCATGTACATGTCCGTCGGACGATATAATTGATTTCACCTGTTGCTCTCCTTAGAGCCCATATTACCGATAGTAAAAATGTGTTAATTAAGCTAGTTGATCAATTGCAGTACAAAAATAACATTGGTAACCAAGGGTAATAACAAGCTAATCCACTAATTATCGCTTAATCAACAAATTTATTATTCGTAATACCGGGCCTTATTTAGTAGCTTTAGAATCCTCCAAATATCCGTAGAAATCCTTAGAAATCATCTTTATGGTCAACAGCTATAAGGTCAAGAGTTTGTCAGTTGTTTTATCGAGTTACTTGATTTGTTTACTATAATTGAATGTTGTTTTAGATTATTTCTCTATAGTGTATGAATTATTTAGTATATTTACTTGACGATAATATTATTATCATTATGACGATTGTTTTAAAATTATAATTATAATTTGTTGCTTTTATTATACTGTGTTCAAGGGGCAACCGTATTGTCTGCAATGTTTTAATGAAACCCACATATACGAATTTTGTGACTTGTGACTATTTTTGAAAAGTCGGACAATATCGAAAACATCTCTGGCGGCAACGTCGTAGTGCATTCGCCGGCGAAAATCGGCTTACCGTATCCTATTTCGTTCGAGTCCCGCATAAGGCATGGGTTTTTTGTATACGTCCTTTCACCATTCTTCACTTCATTGTTTCATTATCACCCGCTCATTCCTACCCCCGTATAACCTAGCTGTTGATGGGGTCGTTAAGCAGCATTAAAAAAAGAGAGGGAAAGATATAGAAGAAGGATAAATGTAGAGAAAGGAAGTGAGGGAGGGAAACATATAGAGGAAGGAAAGCAGAGAGAGAGAGGAAAAAATATAGAGAAAGAAGGGGAGGGAGGGAAATATATGGAGAGAGAGAGATAGGGAAATGTAAGGAGAGAAAAAAAGAGAGAAGGAAGGCGAGAGAGAGATAATAAATAATTAGTTAGCACGGTAGAGGTGCCTGTCAATGGTATCAGCGTGTGAAAACACCAAGGTGCTGTGAGATGGCCCTGGGCTGTGATTGGTCCGTCAGAGGCTATTCGTACGTCCACATCGCCGTTCTGGCCAATCAGGTTGTGGGAGCGTGTGTTCGACTCCCGTCTGCTGCGTCAGGTACTTCAACAACGCACTGCACTGATAAAAAACATCTATTGGCGGCGAGGAATGATGAGGAGAAAAGTGTTTTTTTTAGGTGTTCTTGGATAGTGGGAAGGAGTCGGTCGTGGCCTGTTGTTAATGAACTATCCCCGGATCAACCTGAAGGACAGGGGTGTATACCACGATGAATCTCTGATAGGATGTTCGATCATGGCGGGAATCGAAGCCCGGGCCCTTGTGTGACTGAATGATTTTCATTTTCAGCGTAGTGAAAGATATCAAGATATACTGCCAATGAACCTACATGTGACGCAATGTTGACATAAAACTTCCACCCCATTACTTGATTGTATCACTCTTTTCTAATCCCTTCACAAGTTCACCTTTAGCACGTATAGTACTTATGCAGACCGCTATAGATGACACTGCGGGCATGTTGGATTGTGCTGCTACTGAGCATTCACCAGGGCCGTTCCTTCAGTGGCGAGTATATAGGTACTAATTGCAGACGTGGGCGAGGGAAACGGAGGGGATTTATTCTTGTTTAGCCATAAGAGCGAACTGTCTTGGTGGTATATCTTTCATATATTGTGCTTCAGCTGATTGCTAAAGCAATTCCCCCCTCCCCTACAGGAACACGTCTCGAGATGTTGTTGTTGTTTGTCAGGGGATCGAACCCGGGAATGTCGAATCTCGAAGCTCCAGATGCTGTTAGACTGCATCTTGTCAACATTTCATATCTTGTACATTTACAACATCTTGCTTGGAAACAACACAATCTAGCTATCAGAAACACCCGTGTGCAATATATCATAAGAATAGCGTGGCTTCTAGACGATCGAGGGTTCACAGGCTGGGTTAGAAACATCCGTGTTCAATACCTCATAAGAATAGGGTGGCTTCTAGACGATCAGGGGTTCACTGGTCGGGAAAGAAACACCCGTTTGTAATACATCATAAGAATAGCGTGGCATCTAGACGATCAGGGGTTCACAGGCTGTGATAGAAACACCTATTTGCAATACCTCATAAGAATAGCGTGGCATCTAGACGATCAGGGGTTCACAGGCTGTGATAGAAACACCTGTTTGCAATACCTCATAAGAATAGCGTAGTATCTAGACGATCAGGGGTTCACAGGCTGATAGAAACACCTGTTTGCAATACCTCATAAGAATAGCATGGCATCTAGACGATCAGAAGTTCGGTGGTTGGAGACTCCTGTGTATAATATCTCGTAAGGTTACCATAGGATGTAGACGAAAGGGTGTTCCGGATTTGTTTGGGATAAAAACAGTACTATTCGTATGCATGCTACATGTGCACGTGTTTTTTACCCACATGGTCGCTATTGCACGGGATTTGAGATATTGCTTTGTTTGATAGATTTGTGACAAGACAGGGGATGGGGGAGGGGGCGTGGTTATGAGACGGGGGGCCCGGGGGGGGGGGGGGGGGGGTATTTCATTAGCGACCAACACTGGTGAATTCTGAGGTAAAGATTTTTTTTTTAAATAACATCGAAACTTGATACAAAATCATTGTTCCCCTATTACATATTTTATTTATTCATTACAGATTGTTCATAAAACAGGTAATGGTTACTATATCTAATGAAATTACAATCAAACATCCTCGATAAAATTGAACTTTTTTAATTTTTTCTTAGCTCTCTTCTTAAATCACCGATCTTCGTTATATTCTTGATATCTTCTTCCAATTCATTAATTCATTCGTTCAATTCATTAAGGCTAAGGATGAAAGAGTATGAAGAAATGTATGAGGATGAGGAAGAAGGCTAAGGAGGACCATTTTTTCATTTTCGCGATTCACAAGCAATTTTGTAGTCTAATAATGAATCATTATGGATATTTTCGAATTCATTTCAATATTTGAATCATTATGGACATTTTTTAAGTCAACTTTGCGAATTCCCACCCTCGTCCCCAAAGCCCCACAGGGAATTTGTTGAAATATTTTGGAGTGTAATAATCGAACCATTATGGACATTTTCGATGATGTTTTTACTATTACCCCCATCAAAGTCCCGAGGGAATTGTTGAAATATGGTCATTATTTAAGTGATTTTGGCGATTCTCAAACTGTTTATATTTTAGTTTTTGAACCATTATGGACATTTCCAAAGCTATTTTAGATATTTTAATCGAATTCAATTTCGAGTTATTTTTGCGATTTCTCCCAGCAAAATATTTTGTATTTTGTTGTGTGTTCATTCGTACGTCTACATAACATAATATAATATAAGTTATATATTTTTTCAAAGAAGGTTTATTATCGGTGGAACGCAAATGTCGATTTGTATATATACCCCCTGACGACGACACTGCCTGAATGACGGTTCAGTGTGCTGGCCACTCGACCACTCGTCGCAGTGTTGAGGTAATGCCCAGTAAAGCTAACTGCCAGTGGCGCGATGCTGTTCGCCACTGCAACCTATGTGACCCCGAGGTCAGTGGTTATCACTGCCAGCTGATAACAACTGTGACGTAATAGCTTGACCAAGCCTCGTTGCCTCAGTCCGCGCATGCGCGCCTCGGTTGTGCGCAGGGTGTACTCAGGTAGATCGAGTTGCTACAGTTTCATTCAGGTCAAATACAATAACAACAACAATAATAATGATTGATAAAAATAATAATATCGGCGCATACAGCTCAGTGGTTAGGCCCAACACGCTCGCTTCATGTAATCCGGCAGGTGAGGGGAATATCGGACCTGGTTCCATCCCCGCCACCGTCCGTCTTTATACAGTTTTTTTCGTGGTTTTCTCTATAGTCGAGGTGGTTCCCGCTGGGATGGTTCCCACATTATGGGCCACGACCGCTCCATTCCTGCTATTCTTCCCATTACTCAATCAAGCTTCATCTCATCATCTCATTAATCGTTCATTCGACGCCAATAGATCTTAGCTATCATTACAGTACGTCGTTGAAACCAATATAAATAAGTATAAAGATGACAATAATAATAATACAGTCGAACGAGGGGTTAACAACTCCTGAAATTCGGTGTATACTTCCCATGAAATCCCCTTGAAATCACTTGGAATCCCTTGAAATCTCTGACATCACCTAAAATCTGAAATCAGGTGTTCCCAAAATTTGCGAGTTGTAACCCCTCGCAGTCGAATTGGGTTGTGACACCGACATTTGGCGAGAAACAGTCATTTCATCCTCTACATATAACGAATAATAATAATAATAATAATAATAATAATGATAATAATAACATTTAAGAATGAAAGATTGTGACTGTGACGCCAACCGAACAAACTTTGGACTTGCACATACATTTTTGCTTCGCCGCTAGCGAGAATTTTTCTGCAAATCAGTTATTAAATGGGACTAAAAGTGACCAATGGGAAGGCTACGATTTGTGACGTCATGCCTCAGTTGCCCACCCGTGCTATGATATGATAAATTCATTTTATAATGGGTTTTACGACGCACTCTACTGGTGACTGCGATCTATTGGCGTCGGTGAATGATATATGAGATGATGAGATGAAATGTGATTTTATTGGGTATTTTTGCATAGTTGGAAGGAGCTGGTCGTGGCCTGTTTTAACCATCCCAGTATTGATATGAACGACAAGAGGGGAACCACGAAAAAACCCTGGCAGGTTCGTCGACCAACGTGGGATTCGAACCCCGGTCTCCTGAATGACGGTTCAGTGTATTACCCACTCGGCCACACGTCGCAGTATGATATGATGAAGTAGCGTGGACCAAGCATATGTCTGTGTGGTGCTACTGGTAGCATTCAAAGTTGAAGACTTGGCAGACAGTCCAGGCAAGCATCCATCTAACCGTCGACTGAAACACAATCGCTGAAATGATTTTCAGCACTCTTAGCGGTGATTGACGATACTACAGGGTAAGGGGTGTGGGGAGGGTAGAGACAAAGGAGTGGGGATGAATCTCAATTTAACGTTGGGTGAACTGTCTTTGTATCTCTTTAGTCTATGCCATAATGAAAGATTTTTCACCGGCACATGCAGCGCAGTGGTTAACGCGCTCGCTTTATGTGATCCGGGAGGCGAGGGGAATTTCGACCACAGTTCGATCCCCGCCGCCGACCATCTTTACAGGGGTTTCTCATGGTTTCCCTTTGTAGTCTAGGCTAATGCCGGGATGGTTCCTACAATAAGTCGGCCATGACCCCTTCCTTCTCACTATCCTTCCCATTATCCAAGAACCTTCATCTCATCATCCCATCATCTCATTAATCATCCATCCGACGCCATTAGATCTGCGCTATCATAACAGTGCGTCGTTAAACCCTTTGCAGTCTAGGCTAATGCCGGGATGGTTCCTATAATAATTCGACCATGACCACTTCCTTCCCACTATCTTCCCATTACACAAGAACCTTCATCTCATCATCCCATCATCTCATTAATCATCCATTCGACGCCAATAAATCTGCGCTATCATAACAGTGCGTCGTTAAACCCAATATATATAAAAAAAGATTCTTCATTCTCGTCTAGTTATTTACATTGGACGTCTTGAGTAGCCTATACCTTATATATTTAGTCGATGCTAAGACTGAGTGTTGGCTCCGCTGGTTCGCTCGGCACGGTGTTGTGCCTGGTGTCAGCGGTCGCCGTCAGCGATATGCGACCCGAGCAGCCAACACCTGTGGAACAACAGGTGACGTCACCACTGTGGGAAACGCGCCGTCAGCAGCTCGACAATGACGTCATCCGACATGTATTGCGGGTTGTTCACAGTGCTGTGCGATAACTACGTCATAGGGTGGCAGCGTCTCCCTGTCCATGGGAGTCGATTTAGGGCCCATATTACCAATAGTAAAAATGTGTTAATTAAGCTAATTAATCAATTGCAGTACAAAAATAACATTGGTAACCAAGGGTAATAACAAGCTAATCCACTAATTATCGCTTAATTAACAAATTTATTATTCGTAAAACGGGCCCTTAGCGGAATATCAGGTTTTTGGTGATAACTTTTGAAAGGTGTAAGATATCGAAATTCTAAACACTAGGCAACGCTATCTATCAAGGAATAGCGTCTTTACAAGATGATGATTTTTTTGTAGAGAATGCCATTCCATTTGGTACATATTAATACTGAATGACAAACCAATGAAATTTTGAGAATGCTTGTCGAATGATGAGGAAATAGGCCTATTCCTGTTTATTAATTGATTAATCTCAAAATTAAGGTACTGTCTCAACACTAGCCGCCCCGGTGGCTAAGTCAACTATCGCTAGCGGTAGTAACTGAAGTCACCGTTGGGCGTGGGTTCGAGTCCCGCATAAGGCATGGGTTTTTGTAAGCGTCCTTTCACCTATCGTCACTTCATCGTTTCACTATCACCCGCTCATTCGTACCCCCGCATAACATAGCTGTTGGTGGGGTCGTTAAGCAGCATTATATATATATATATATACTGTCTCAAATCGTATGGTTCTCGACTGGTACGATTTCCAATCTGCATCACTTAGGCTATATGTTTTTAAATTGATGTTGCGAGTTGAGAATCCAGTTGAGACCTAGCCAAAATTAGGCCCGGTTAATCTAATATTTGTTTCGATATCAATATTCAACCAATCATAACGAATCGACTGATAAAGATTCATAATATTTTCATCATTACGAAGTGACGAAGGATAGACTTTTGATGAAATATGTAAATACATGAAATATTGGTCGTATACGATTTGTTCGGCACACTACGTGCTTGTCAACAAGTACAAAACAGCTGAGATGAACTTACGAGTCCCTGCTGCAATGTTTCCTGAGTCAGGGTCACCTCTGACCTCTCTCTCTTGTGTCCATGTATACCTGAGTGAGAGTGAGACAGAGAGAGAGTGAAAAAGAGGTGGAGATGAGAGAGAGAAAGAGAAAGGGAAATATATAGATGAAGAATGGGAGAAAGAGATGAAGAAGAGAGAGAGAGATAGAGATAGACAGGGAAATATTATATAGGAAGAATGGGAGAAAGAGATGAAGGAAGAGAGTGAGAGATAGAGATAGACAGGGAAATATATAGAGGAAGAATGGGAGAAAGAGATGAAGGGAGGGAGAGAGATAGAGATAGACAGGGAAATATTAAAGAGATGAAGGGAGAGAGAAGAGAGTGAGAGATAGACAGGGAAATATTATAGTGGAAGGATGGGAGAAAAAGATGAAGGGAGAGAGAAGCGAGAGAAAGAAGAGAGTGAGAGATAGAAAGGTTGAGAGGAAGGAAGAGAGAGAGAGAGAGAGGAAGATATAGGCCTATATAGAGGAAGTATGGGAGAGAGTGAGAACGAGAATATGGGGGCGCTGACGAGCGTAAACCAGAATAAATTCGACTCAATTTTGAGACTTGGGCTTCACGATCCTTTTCAGTGGAACGTGGATATAGGGTTCAGGTAAGGTTGGACACCCAAACCCATGTCACACAACCGAGTCGACTTTATTCCGGTATTCACTCTTCAGGCGCCCTGAGAATACTTGTAGCAGTATCTTAGCGCGATGTGGAACGGATCGTCGCCACTGTGCGGGTCCAACGCGTGTGATTAGCATCAGTCGACTGCTATCTTGACACGGTAGCGACTGACCGCACGCCGCTGTCGCCTTATCGCCCATGCGGTCTGTTATCACAGTGGTGGAAGGTCTTAAAGGTCACCGTTCAAGTCATGTGATTGGGAAGCAGTGTTGCCGCACTTTCAGTTGGCCTGGGCTCGATACCCGGTGTATATTTATAGGCCTTGTCGCTCCAAGTTTTCAACTCAAAAACTGTGAATTGAATTGATCTGTTTTATATTTTTTGTCACATAAAATTCTCGTATATTTTTATATTTATAATTTTATTGATTTTTCACTTCGTTTCTCGCGAATGAATTTCAAGTAATCAAAATTTGTCTTATATTCAGTTCTTGAACTTCATTTCTTGAAATTTGAATGTTTCAGTTTTATTCTCATATGTTTCTGTGAATCCCTCTCACAATATGTCGATCATTCCTTGTGAATGAGACCAATTTGAATTAATTTTATCCATCATATCGCCCCCGCGGAACATTCAGCAAACACACTGCTTCAGAAACTGCGAACTTCGAATACTAGGAATCGAAATTCACGAACAATTCGATAATTCTCACTTTCAAAACTCTTATTATTGGACATGAATCCTACTGAAATCACTTGGAACCCCCCTGATATCTCTTAAAAAATCTCATGAAATCTCATTGAAATCCAGAAAAGCTTTTGAAATCCCTTTAAATATATGGAAGGTACTGAAATCCCTGCTGAAATCACCTGAAATCTTGAAATCTGATGTCAGGTGTACACCAAGTTTGTGGGCCCCTCGCATATTTGTTGGTAAAAACACCGAAATCACGTCAATTAGAGGCCTGTGGAGTTTCCGTGAGAACAGTTTGGTTCCCCTCCCCCCCCTCCCCCACCCAACGCACAAGATGTATTCAGGGTTGCGTCGACTGGGGTAGCTTTTGAGAGCGCCGATTGGAAGTTTTTCAAAAAGCTTATCACCAAGACGGGCTGATACTGCACAGGGTCCGTTACGAGATTTTTTTTGCATTCGGTTAAAACAATAGCTAAAAATCACAACAATTGAGGCCACCCCTGGCAAGAACCCGATAAGTGCACATATCATACTTTTGCAGATTTCACTGCCAATCGCTTTATTGATGTCTTCTTTATCGACCAAAACTATGCTAGTGTTTATATTAGCTTCCAGGTGGTAGCAATTCCCAGAAATTGAAGTGATTGTGTAGCTAAATCACAGCAAAACAGCTGTGACCGACTGAGTCTTGGCTGTACGTCGATGCTTATGCCGGCTATTGTTTAGATTTGGTTTATAACCTTAAAGTTACCTGTTTTAACTGTACATAATGGAGTCTAATGAATCAGATGCAGAGGATGATCCAGAGTTTTTACAAAGGTTTGTTTATAATATCACCCAATTTCCAAAGATTTACTACACTTTTACTTTCAAAGGCATTTATCTCAAAACTACTTTCATGGAACTTATCTGGTTCTTGCAGGGGGGGCCTCAATTGTGTACATTTTTTTCTTTCTGTGGTCAAATTGAGAAAAAAAAATAACCTAAAACAACCATGCGTTCGAATCAATAATTTGAAGTTTTTTTTTTACTAAAAGAAAAAAGTAACACCGTCGGGAGTCGAACCATACACCTTCAAAACGCGAGCCAGCTCTGCTAACAGTAGCGCCTGCCTAACGCTTCTTTATCATACCGTAGCAATCAAGTCATGACGTCACAAATCGTGGCGTTCCCATTGGTCACTTTTGAAAATCGAATTGCAGAAAATTCTCGCCGCCCGTTACACGCTGTGGGCCCTTACCACGGTGAGGGGCCCGTACCACGATGTGAGGGGCCCTTTACACGCTGTGGGCCCTTACCACGGTGAGGCGCCCGTTCCACGATGTGAGGGGCCCGTTACACGCTGTGGGCCCTTACCATGCTGTGGGCCCTTACCACGATGTGTGGGGCCCGTACCACGGTGTGAGGGGCCCTCCACCTGACATGGTTCGTGGCGTGACGATTTGATGAAGTGATCGCATGACTAGCTCATTAATATCATAGGTGTTAATCACACTAGTTACCAACTCGCCGTGGATGCCAGATCTCTCTCTGTCTCTGTCTCTCTCGGGCCTGAAGCACGCTATAATCAGAGCCTCGGTCGCTGCTTGTCACCTTCGATCCGATCCGTAACCGTCCTGTTATTTCATGGATATGACATCAAGAATATGACAGTTGGCTGAGGGACGATAGTCACAGCCGAACAGAAATGAGGCTCCTGAAATGCCTCATGCGGGAATCGTCTGGGTGCTATAAAGAGGTGTCAAGTATCCCGACCCTCTGCCGTCTGGGTCTTGTAGTCTCATAAGAGGGGTGCTAGGTCCCGACCCTCTGGGTGCCATAAAGAGGTGTCAAGTATCCCGACCCTCTGCCGTCTGGGTCTTGTAGTCTCATAAGAGGGGTGCTAGGTCCCGACCCTCTGGGTGCTATAAAGAGGTGCCAAGTATCCCGACCCTCTGCCGTCTGGGTCTTGTAGTCTCATAAGAGGGGTGCTAGGTCCCGACCCTCTGGGTGCCATAAAGAGGTGTCAAGTATCCCGACCCTCTGCCGTCTGGGTCTTGTAGTCTCATAAGAGGGGTGCTAGGTCCCGACCCTCTGCCGTCTGGGTCTTGTAGTCTCATAAGAGGGGTGCTAGGTCCCGACCCTCTGGGTGCCATAAAGAGGTGTCACGTATCCCGACCCTCTGCCGTCTGGGTCTTGTAGTCTCATAAGAGGGGTGCTAGATCCCGAACCTCTCTTCTGGGTGCTAGAAAGAGGTGCTAAGTGTCCCGACAATCTGCCCTCTGATTCCTGTAGAGGGGTGTTAGGGCCCGACCCTGTGGGTGCTAGAAAGAGGGGCTGAAAGTGTCCCGATCCTCTGCCCTCTGGGTGCTAGAGGGGGAGCCATGGTACCACCCGAGAAGGGATCTAGTGATTGGTTACAAGGTGTATTGTGGACATATTTAGTTTATTAACACCTACTGTTATGGTTCAGTGTTGACTACCAGCCGCTTGGTTGTGATCCTCTGATAACAACCTTATCGACGCCATTTTATATATTATATTAGAGTCGATCTCTCGCTCTCTCTCTCTCTCTCTCTCTCTCTCTCTCTCTCTCTCTCTCGTAATTAGCGTGTAGTTATCTGTGAGTATGTAGATCTCTTCAAGAGTTCCCGATAAGGCACCACGTGAGACGAGCGCCCGTGTCGAGTGCACGTTATATGTACTGTCCAGGTGTTTCAAGGTGACGGCTGTTCCGGGTTGTACTTGTTAGCGATGTTCAGATCGAATGGATAAGGCGAGGAAAACGCAGTACAGTGCACTGGCATGAGTGCGCGAGCATTGAGAAGCTCCCGCAACAAGTGTCATCTATAGAGTTTCGCTGGTGTCTGTCTGCGTTCAACCGGTTCCGCAACATGCGGGAACGGTCCACGACATTCTGGGTGAGAACGGTAGGTCCGATCGGTGTCTCTCTGGAGAATTTACGCGTCATTGGGTTAGTGCGTAGTGAGGCTGTGCGTTCAAGGTATATGCAGTGCGATAGTTATAGCAATAGTAGTGATAAGTATAGTAACAACAGAGAGAGAGAGAGGGATACCCCGCGTTTTAAAACGCGGGGCTAAGGCTAGTATACATATATGTTTCAAATCGTTTTCTCGGAAATGCCACGTTTGCTCTTTTGTGTAGAAATTGAGGTGTCATCGGGGACCAGAGACAAGGTCAATGGGACCGCAATTTCTTCACAGGAGTGAGGGACAAGGTTCCCGATGGGACCGCAATTTCTTGACAAAAGAGCAAACGCGGCATTCCCGAGAAAACGATTTGAAACATTATCCAGTCCTCGAGAACATCTGTTACAACATATTACGGTATATAGGAAAGTGGGAAGGTGTCAGTCGTGGTCCAGTATGAACCTGGATGACAGAGCTAGGGAACCTACGATGCACATGATGGTCTACCATGGCGGAGCGCTCTGGTCAATCGTTCTGGTCCCTGGCCGTGCCGTGCCATGCCGGACGTTCCGGACACGGCAGGAAGTGTGCGAGCGACGGAAGCGGTTAACAGACTTCTTGTGTCGAACTCAGACTAGACAGATCGGGGACTAAATTGGAATAAAGATACTCGATCGTGTGACATGGGTTTCGGGGTATACTTTTCAATGGAATGTGGTTAGGGTTCAGGTATAAGGTTGAACACTCCAACCCATGTCACACAACCGATTATGCTTTCTTCCGGTATACGCTCTTCAGGTGCCCCCGAACGAGCGTCATAACAAGACTCCATTTGACTCTTACGGCACTCTGTTTTCGTTCTACTTAGGCCTACGCTTTCATATTGTGTTAACGAAGCGTTGTGATGATATCTAAGATATTGGCGTTGAAGAATGATTAATAAGATGGCGAGATGAAGATTCATCTCGGCGATGAAATCATGTCAAGTAATAATACGTAGTATTGATCGCAATCGAAATTCCGGTTATAATTTACAACCCTGATTCAAATATACTGTGTTACATAATTTGGAAAATAGTACATTTTCAAGGTTAAATAATAGGGAAATAACTGATATTTGAACTGATATGGGCCTATCTCAAAATTGAGCCTGGTTATCGTATTTTTTTCGACCCCACCAGCAGCTAGGTTATACGGGGGTACGAATGAGCCGGTGATATGAAACGGTGGAGTGATGATTGGTGAAAGGACGTTTACAAAACCCTGCCCGACTCAAGTTTCTACCGCAGTGCTATAGTTGCCTGAGACTAGGGGGCGGCTGAACCTTGTTCTGATATTACCATCGAGCACATTTACATCAGAACCATTGACCTAATATATATTAGACTGCGCGAGACGCATCAAATAACACGTGCAAAGTGAGGCATTGATGGCTTGTCTGACCGGCGGGGAAATACCACGTGACACGGGGAGAGATTGAGAGCCGGGTGCATGCTTATACACAGCGATCACGCACAACACTGTTTTATTTTGATTCTCAGAAGATACTGAATACAATAAGGGGGGTGTAAGTCACATGAAAATACGCAGACATATATGCTGATTATCATGAAGTACATTCCTCAGCAGAATTGCCACATCAGTCATAGCAATCAATGAATTGCCATTTATCTGGTTTGTCTCGGGGCTCTGCCCGCAAGCAAAGCATGTAACGAAATATTTCCAGTCAGGCTGCTGTCACCGAAGCACGTGACTTACGTTTGCACCCCGCAGACCCCGCGCCACCAAGTATAATGGCCTCGGTTTTTCCATCCTATACGTTCTCTATCCTTATAAGCTCTATGATCTGAACGAATTGACTGATGAAGATTTGTGATTCGTTCATTAATTACTACATGCCAATATGACGGAGAAGCTTGAACAGCTTGCGGCTATCTCTTGGAATCTCATAAGTAGTCTTATCTCTGTCCGCCGTGACCAAGCAAGTATCTGCTATCTCTGTCGCCTGAAGAGGATAGGCGCTTAGCAGTGCAGTTCTGACAACATCTCGCTATGGGCAAGCGAACCTGTCGGGGGCAATACGTAACCAATATGTAGTGATACCAACAGACTTTAGCAAAACATAAAGAAGGTGTACCTACCGGCACATGCAGCGCAGTGGTTATCGCACTCGCTTCATGTTATCCGGGAGGCGGGGGGTATTTCGAACCCGGGTCGACCATTTTTACAGGGGTTTTTCGTGGTTTCCCTCTGTAGTCTGGGCTAATGCCGGGATGGTTCCCACAATATAGGCCACGACCTCTTCCTTCCCGCTTTTCTTCTCATTACCCAAGAAACCTTCATCGCATCATCCCATCATCTCATTAATCATCCATCCGACGCCAATAGATCTTCGCTATCAATACAGCTTGTATCGTTAAATCACAATATAAATAAGGTGTACCAACTCCTATACTAATAACATGGCAGGCATATGTGGTGTCTTGCGGTCAAATCAGAGCCAACGGTCCCATTTGCCTGTCGCGATTTAGCGAATTCTTTTTTGAACCAGATGTAGATAAGAGTAGCTACGGTACCGATGACATTGTTGAACTTATACAACATCTATTATTTTCGTGAAAAACTGATGCCATCTCGAACACAATAATTCTACTGAGCTGTGTATAGCATTGTTGAGCATTGTTGTTTTGTATAGTTCGATCTAAAAGCGATAGTTGCGCTATAGACAAGTGGGACCGTGGACTTGAATTCTGACCTCGGAAATATTTCCCTTGGAATACGCGAGTGGGTACACCTTCCTTATATTATGATAACGTCAGGCCGTCCTCGTTAGCTCAGTCAGCTGAGGCACGCTTCAGAAACTAAAGTCATCGTTGGTCTTGGGTTTGAGTCCCGCATAAGCCACGGGGTCTTGTGAACGTCCTTTCACTTATCATTACTTTATCACCAGCTCGTTCATGCCCCACAACTAACCCATCTGTTGGTGAGGTCCTTAAGGACACACTAGTCGATCAGGATCAGGAGTGACTCATGGGCTCTAGCCGAGAGGAAGAGAGAGAGATAGGAAGATAGAAGGAGAGAGAGAGAGATAGGGAGATAGAAGGAGAGATAGAGAGAGATACATAGGACAGATAAAGGGAGAGAGAGAGGGGGGAGATAGAGGGAGATTGAAGGAGGGATAGAGAGTGATACTTGGGACAGAGAGGGAGAGGAAGAGATAGAGACAGACATTGAGAGATAAAGAGAGACACATAGGAAGAGAGAGAAAGAGGGAAAGGGGGGAAGTGTGTCGGGAATGGAATGCAGGCTATTCCTATGCTGGCGTGGGACCAATGCCGCGGACCTGATCGAATAATCCGTTTCATAACCTCAAACACTTGCTGGGGACTCATTGTTGCAACACTGTAGAAAACAGCCCGATGGTGATTCCTTGTAGTCACTTGAAACGTGTATCACAGCTATCGTACCGATAGATACGCAACAGCATCCCAGAGCTGTGTAACCAGGAACAACCAAACGTGTGCGGTCACCGCGGTACAAATTACACTATTTGCTTCTCTAACGCACCAGGCGCCTAACGTTTAGTTCCAATCTTCCTCTTCTATTGTTTCAATGCCACCAACAGCTGTAGTAATGTTGAAGTTTCTTCTGTTCACATGGAAGTCTTCTTCTCATGGGCGTCGGCAGGAAGAAATTTAAGGGGGGCCAAAATATCCCAAATTGGAAAATGCACAAGTCCCAATGGGAGTGAGGGGAGAGGGCTCCCCAAGTGGATTTTTTGAAATTCCATCGTTTTATGGTGTCTTGGGAGGTCTTGTGACTATTTAATTCGCTTATGATTTTTATAGAGAAAGAAGACAGATAATGTTGAATTCTATGCGAGTAATTGATCCTATTCATCTTTTTGAATATTTCGTCATTCAAAATAGCCAAAATGAGTTATTAGAATCTGATTGGTCTGTATGATACCAGTAAATAAGAAAATAAGAATAGCCCAATAAATCATATTCGTCAGTCGGCGAAGGCATAGCCTTCCCCAGTCACATCAGACTCATGACCACCCGCGTAACAAGACATGTTAAAATATGTCACCGGTACAGTCGGTACTTACAAAGTTTCGAAAAACATCATTGTTTAGAAAAAAAAACATTTCCCAAATAAATTTCTGCCTGGTCCCAGGGAGGGGCAAGTGCACCCCCTTGCCCCCCGCTGCCGACGCCCATGCTTCTTCGTAGAAGATATCTCACACACAAATCGGAGAAAAACAGTCTATAAGTTAACAAGTAAACTTCGAGAATCACATTGGTCAGATTCACAATATAATGTGAACTTGAATCACCATGCAGAACTGAAAAATCCAACAGGTCACCCTCATGTTTTCATTTTTCTCCTGTGCGCTATTCTCACTGGGCTTTTTGAAACTATGACACGAGTTTTCGTAGAAGTGGTGCAACCGATTGCACCTCAAAAGTATACAGTATCGAATTAGATAAGGACACTTGTGCACGCCAAGTTTCAACTGAATATGTATTTTTGTTTGACCTGTGGAGCGAGAAAAAAACGTATTTTCATTTCGAGTACGGTGAATGTGAGTCTTTCTCATCCTACTACTCACAGCCAGCGTGTTGCGAGGCGCCGTGTTCTGGTGGAGGCGCCGTGTCGTGCCGACGGTCTGTTTACTGTCTTCATTGTCCCGGTGTCTCGTGTCCGGCAGCTTAGGTGACCATTAGCTCCGCTGGGTTGCATGCTCCATCCGTAACCGTTTTACGAGATGGCGAAGAGAGAGGGGTGGGGAAGATCGTGTAGAAGAAAGGGGAGAGAGTAGTGAGTGTGGGGAGAGATAATTTGTCTCAGTTCAGACGATTTTTTCAATGAGTTGACGAGTGGTAACACTGAGTCATCAGGACATTATCCTACGGGTTATTCTGGGTTTTATCCTGTCGTGAAGAGGAGAAAGAGTAAGAACGGAGTAGAATTAGATAAGGACACTTGTGCACGCCAAGTTTCAACTGAATATGTATTTTTGTTTGACCTGTGGAGCGAGAAAAAGAACGTACTTTTTTTTCGAGTACGGTGAATGTGAGTCTTTCTCATCCTACTACTCACAGCCAGCGTGTTGCGAGGCGCCGTGTTCTGGTGGAGGCGCCGTGTCGTGCCCGACGCGTCGTGTTACGTCTTCACTTGTCACCGTGTCTCGTGTCCCGGCAGCTTCAGGTGACCATTAGCTCCGCGTGATGCATGCCTCCATCCGTCACCCGTCACGAGATGGAGAGAGAGAGGGAGAGAGGGGGGGCTGGGAGAGGGGAGAGAGACAGCTGAGTGTGGGACGGAGAGAGGTAATTTGTCTCAGTTCAGACGATTTGTTCAGATGAGTTGACGAGTGGCTAACACACTGAACCGTCATTCAGGAGTCGATTAGGCCTATCCTGGTCGATTATCCTGACAGGGGTTTTCTTGGTTTATCTCTGTCGTTGAGAGAGGAGAAAGAGTGAGAGAGAGCGCGAGAAGGGGAGAGAGAGAGAGAGAGAGAGAGAGAGAGAGAGACAGAGAGATAGTGAGAAATAGAGAGAGAGAGAGAGAGAGAGAGAGAGAGAGAGAGAGAGAGAGAGAGAGAGAGAGAAAGAGAGAGAGGAGAGATAGTGAGAAATAGAGAGAGAGACAGAGAGAGAGAGAGAGAGAGTAAACGAAAACTGCCTGTATTAATAGTGTGTAGCTGGCTACACTCCACAGCTGTATGTAGGCAAGTGGTTGCATCTTGATCAGTGACGGTCGTCCGTCTCGCCCACCCTCCAACACTACGGCCGGGTGTTCCGAGCCGTCACAGTGCGGTAGCCGTGATATCATAGCGCGGGGAAATGGGAGAGGAGGGTGGGGGGTAGGCGCCGCGACGCCAGCCCCGACGCCTCTGACAGCCATTTCACCCCCAGTGACCCCCGCCACCCCCTCTCACCCCTCTACACACTAACGCACAGTGGCAGAGTGCTCGAGCGCTCGGACCTGTGTTGAGAGTAGACGAGCACAGCACTTGCTGATCGACAGCCTCGCGTCAGGTCAACAGCAGCTGCTAGCCTCGCGTCAGGTCAACAGCAGCTGCTAGCCTCGCGTCAGGTCAACAGCAGCTGCTAGCCTCGCGTCAGGTCATCAGCAGCTGCTAGCCTCGCGTCAGGTCAACAGCAGCTGCTAGCCTCGCGTCAGGTCAACAGCAGCTGCTAGCCTCGCGTCAGATCAACACGTGTTGATCAACAGCAGCTACTCGCCTCGCGTCAGGTCAACAGCAGCTGCTAGCCTCACGTCAGGTCAACACGTGCTCATCAACAGCAGCTACTAGCCTCGCGTCAGCTCAAGTCGAGTGCTCTCTCCCACGCCCACACACACACACACATGTATAACTAGGAAAACGCAGAATGTGCGTTGTGAGATGAGCGTAGAAGTGTGGGAATCTGGAATCGAAAAATTTTCTGTCAGCTCAATCTACATCTACAGACCTTGGACTACTTCAATCGCTGAAAAACACTACCTGCAACTTGTTGCTATTTATAGAGCAGCCTGTCGCATATACAAATGCATTACATGTTTCGATCCTGATATTTGATGAAATGTTTACTTTTATTGCGTTTTCTTCGTTACGTCTCATCCGATTGTTGTGCAAATTATTGAAAATATCTACGATAGTTGTTTTCATATTCTGTATGAATTTGAAAGCTTTTGAAAAAATTTCGTTTAATAGTATTTTCCCCTTCGGTTATTCTTGAGGGGATTTTCCAAACTTTCCAAATTTTTTCCGCGAAACCTTTTTACCGATTTCTCTGAAAAATAATCGCAACCTATTCTGGTGTGACACCAATATGTAGAAAAAATTTCGAGTTGATTGATTTTTTTCCTGACCTGTATGCCACCGCGTACAAAATTACACACACAGAAAAAAAAAAAAAAATCGGTACATGGAATGAAAATCTTCGCTACGCTCATCTTATATATATATATATATATATATATATATATATATATAGGCCTATATATATATATATATATATATATATATATAGGCCTATATATATATATATATATAGGCCTAAATTATCTATATTATAAATTTATAAATATATATCAAGTTCTATAAGTTATACAAATTATATGTTATGGAAGTACGTGTGGTAACGGTGTCTTGTAGTGATGGGAGGCGGTGACATCCGACGCTCTCTCCCCCCTGCACGCCTCACAGCCGCCCGGCAGCGTCGCTGAGCGTCGCGACGCCCACCTGTAGCTGCCCCCCCCCCCCCCCCCCCCCTTTCTGCTTACTACCAACACTTGCAGCACGTACAGAACCTTTGGTTCAAGTCATGCAGTGATTTGCTCTCGCAACCACTCGTCCATCCTCCCTGTATCATCCAGTCTCGCCGCCCTCGGTAGCTCAGTCAGCTGAGACAACGCTTCAGAAACTGAAGTGACCGTTGGGCGTGGGTTCGAGCATGGGTTTTTGTGAATGTCCTTTCACTCGTCATCACGTCATAGTTTCATTATCACCTGCTCGCTCGTACCCCCGTATAACCTAGCTGTTGGTGGGGTCGTTAAGCAAACATCGGTCAGTCATCCAGTCTCTGTCATGCTTAGGCAGGTCTCAGGTCAGGTGTTATTTACATGCTTATGATAACATTATCATTGATTCGTCTAGTTTTGTACCAAGAATGAGACATTTGAGACAACCTCCGTCGCTCAGTCAGCTGAGGAACAGCTTTAGAAACTGGTGTCATGTCTTATTTGTTATTGCTCCTGCGCACTGTGGAACCAAATATTTTAAATGAATGATTGTGACTGAGCAAGAAATGCATATTGTTACCGAGATGATACGTGCTATCGCGTTGAAATTCCTACACGTTCTCTCTCTTCCTCTCTGTCTCTCTCTCCCTCTCTCTCTCTCTCTCTCTCTCTCTCTCTCTCTCTCTCTCACTCTCTTCCTCCGTCTCTCTCTCTCACTCTCTTCCTCTCTCTCTTTTCCTCTCTCTCTCTCTCTCTCTCTCTCTCTCACTCTCCTTCGTCTCTCCCTCTCTCACTCTCCCACTCACCCGTCTCTCTCTCTCTCCCTCTCCCCCTCCCTCTCTCTCTCTCTCTTGCCATCTTTCAACCAGCTCAGTACCAGAAGTCTCAGAAGTCCGCTTGGGAACACTGAAGAGCGTATACCGGAATAATGTCGACTCGGTCGTTTGACCTGGGTTTTGGGATACTTTTCAATGGAATGTGGTTAAGATTCAGTTAAGGTTGGACACCCAAACCCATGTCACACAACCGAGTCGACTTTATTCCGGTATACGCTCTTCAGGCGCCCCAGTGGGAATTAGTGCGGCCAGGTTGGCAACGGCTCGCAGATCGCACGCAACTAGCTATTCTCATAACGCGTGAAAGTTTACACTTATTTATAAAACCTGCGGATATTTTCACAACTTTTGTTGGCAAACTTTTCGATGCAATCAAATCTTATAGGCAATAATGCTACTACTGTACACACACACGCTGACACACACACACATATATATATATATATATATATATATATATATATATATATATATATATATATATATATATATATATATATATATATATATACCGGCACATGCAGCGTAGTGGTTAGCACGCTCGCTTCATGTGATCCGGCAGGCGAGGGGAATTCTGAACCCAGTTCGATCCCCGCCGCCGACCATCTTTACAGAGGTTTTTCATGGTTTCCCTCTGTAGTCCAGGCTAATGCTGTGACGGTTCCTACAATAAGTCGGCCATGACCGCTTCCGTCCCACTATCCTTCCCATTACCCAAGAACCTTCATCCCATCATCTCATTAATCATCCATCCGACGCCATTAGAGCTCAGTTATCATAACAGTGCGTCGTTAAACCCAATATATATATATATATATATATATATATATATATATATATATATATATGTATATATATATATATATATATATATATATATATATATATACGTTTGCTCTTTCGGGATAGAATAGCAGTCCCTTTCGGTACCTTGTCTTCTCTTCCTCTTCCAACGTTTTGGCAGGGTCTGACGTGCCATCATCAGGGATTCTTCTTTGAAGTTCGGCGAACTTCAAATACATATTATATTTCATCCTATATCATCTCATCGAACATTCATCCGCCACGAATCGATCCAAGCCATCATTACATCAAGTCATTCAGGAGACCGCCATGATCCTTGGGATAGCTCCTCAACAACAGGCCACGGCCGACTCCTTCCCACCATCCAAAAAACACATACCAACATGACATCATCCCGAGGGGTTAACAACTCCTGAAATCAGGTGTACACTTGCCCTGAAATCCCATGAAATCCCATTGAAATCCCTGAAATCACCTGAAATCACCTGAAATCACCTGAAATCCCTGAAATCCCTGAAATCACCTGAAATCACTTGAAATCACCTGAAATCCCTGAAATCACTTGAAATCACCTGAAATCCCCTGAAATCTTGAAATCTTGAAATCTGAAATCAGGTGTACACCAAATTTTCGAGTAGTAAACCCCTCGCATCATCCCATCCTTTCATTCATCATTCGACGCCAATAGATCTCGTTGATCAGCCCATGGCCCGATGTGAACGCCACGTACACGCCTGTCCCAACGAGTTGCGTGCGTCCCAGGTCCAACAGGTGTCCTGACCTTCCCCAACGTTTATATATTATATATATATATAATATATATAATATATATTATATATATATATATATATATATATATATATATAGGGTCTATATATATATATATCCCAGGTCCCAGGTCCAACAGGTGTCCTGACCTTCCCCAACGTTTAATTAGCCGATTACACGGTGTTATGTCATGGCACCACAATAACAACAAACAAGAGTCGGGTATCGGCCGATAAAGAGGGGTTCTACCTCGGGTCGATGACTGATAGCGGGTGCGAGCTGGTTGTTTGTTATCGACTGAGCCAGCGGGCTGACAACGCTTTGTTAAGAGTCCATGGGAGTCGATTTAGTGGAATATCAGTTTTTTGGTGATGACTTTTGAACGGTGTAAGTCTAATAACCGATTGTACCAAGTGATGATTGAATATTAATTGGTTAATCATTACTTAAGGTTCAAATATAGCATATGTATCCAAGGGTAAGAATTAACAAATTAATTTGCTAATGTTTGCTCAATTCACTAGTCATCATTTGGCACAACTGGCTCTAAGATATCGAAATTCTTAGAAAGAAGAAGCATAGTTATTTTCAATACCTTCAAAATGGTGTGAGTAATAACCATTTATCTAAAATCGCCTGATTGTCAGGCGTATAAGCTTGAAAATACACATTCGTGAAGCCTATACCTGACAATTATGCGATATGGGATGAATAGTTATTACTTACAGCATACGAAAGGTATTAAGAATATCTGTGTTTCCTCGGTTTTAGAATTTTGATATCTCATACCGTTCAGAAGTTATAATAAAAAAACTGATATTCCGCTAAATCGACTACTGTGGACTCTTAATCAGTTTTGTCTCTTCTCCCACTTTTTTTTCTGCTGTTTAACGACCCCACGAACAGCTAGGTTATACGGGAGTACGAATGAGTGGATGATGATGAACGAGATATCTATAAAATACAATCGAAAACAATACACATCTTGTTTCATATAAAATACTTCATTCGGTTACTATCGTAGCCGCGATTCCATCTCTGCAATAATTTTCTGCTATTTCTTCTATCTTTTTTATCGATGAAAAACATTTTATTTATTTATATTCATATTGGGTTTAACGACGCACTGTTATGATAGCGCAGATCTAATGGCTTCGGATGGATGATCAATGAGATGATGGGATGATGAGATGAAGGTTCTTGGGTAATGAGAAGGATAGTGGGAAGGAAGCGGTCATGGCCAATTTATTGTAGGAACCATCCCGGCATTAGTCTAGACTACAGACGGAAACCATGAAAATCCCCTGTAAATATGGTCGGTGGCGGGGATCGAACTGTGGTCGAAATTCCCCTCGCCTCCCGGATCACATGAAGCGAGCGCGTTAACCACTGCGCTGCATGTGCCGGTCTTATCTACATCTAGTTCACAAGGGAATCCGCTAAATCGCGACAGGCAAATGGGACCTTTGGCTCTTGATTTGACCGCAAGAAACCACAAATGCCTCCCTTGTTATTAGTATTATTAGTGTGTTCACCTTCTTTATATTAAAATCTATCATTATATTAATTCTTTATTGATATTATTGATATCAAAATTATTATTTCATTATTATATTTAATTAATATATTAAATCCAACGATAAAATCTGTTGGTATCACTACATCGGCTTGTAATTGGCCGTGTTCTAGCATGGCGTCGACATGGCACTGAGATCTAGACCTGTAATTAGTGCCACTGTGTCCGTGAGGGGAGCTCGAACCACCCGCGCGCTACTGCTGTGAGATAGGGGGACGGTCGCTCGCAACCTTCTCCTGGATACCAGTGTACTAACAGACTTATCGTGCCAGTTGATTAGCCACTCAGGCAGGTGGAAACAACTTACGTCACTTCTCACATGGAAGTAATGTTCTCTCTCTCTCTAACACTCTCTCTCACTCTCTCTCTCCCAACCCTCTCCCACTCTCTCTCTCTTTCTCACCCTGTCTCTCAATCTGTCCATCTCTCTCCCCCTCTCTCCCTCACCCTCTCACTCTCTCCCACCCTATCTCTCGCTCTTCCATCCTCTCTCTCCCACCTTTTCTCTCCCACACTCTCTCTCTGTCTCTCAATATCTCCATCTCTCTCCCCCTCTCTACCTCCCCCTCTCTCTCTCTCTCTTTCTTTCTCTCCCACCCTTTCTCTCCCACTTTCTCTCTCTCACACAAACTCTTCCTCTCTCTCCCTCACCCTCTCTCTCTCTCTCTCTCTCTCTCTCTCTCTCTCTCTCTCGCCCTTTCTCCCTCACCCTCTATCTATCACCCTCTCTCTCTCTCTCCCCTCCCTCTATCTCCATCTCTCTCTCTCTTTTCCCCTCCCTCTCTCTCTCTCACACACACTCTCTCATACCCACTCTCCTCTCTGCCATCGTCTGTCATGCATCAAAGATGTCTGTTGCAATGAGGTATCAAAGGAGAAACTGGAAAATATTGCGTTTAAAAATCAGTCCTAGTTGCATAACGACGACAGTGATTGACGTGACTTGACGGTTTCCAAGTCAAGGTGTGTAGGTATCGA
Organism: Brachyptera putata; assembly: GCA_907164805.1. Classification (NCBI taxonomy): domain Eukaryota; kingdom Metazoa; phylum Arthropoda; class Insecta; order Plecoptera; family Taeniopterygidae; genus Brachyptera; species Brachyptera putata. The sequence continues at coordinate 5,666,979 of OU015473.1, forward strand.
GTGCATTCCACCTCGCTCATCTTACAACGCGTACTCTGGAGTGAGTTCACCTCAGTGGAGAGTTGGGGCCGAGTACATAATGAAGTACGTTAGGCGTGGATGTGAATGGGGCTCGTGTTTTTTTTATGATGCTTAACGACCCCACCAAGAGCTAGGTTATACGGGGGTACGAATGAGCGGGTGATAATGAAACGATGAAGAGATGATAGATGAAAGGACGTTTTACAAAAACCCATGCCTTATGCGGGACTCGAACCCACGCCCAGCGGTGACTTCCAAGTTCGAAGTTGGCCAAGTATGGGCATCCATAAAAAATTAATATTGATCAATCAAACATCCCAATACCTGTGCAGCGCATACAAATAAATAAACCAACAAACAGAGAAAGACCGGCACATGCAGCGCAGTGGTTAACGCGCTCGCCTTGTGTGATCCGGGAGGCGAGGGGAATTCCGAACCCAGTTCGATCCCCGCCGCCGACCATCTTTACAGAGGTTTTCCATGGTTTCCCTCTGTAGTCTAGGCTAATGCCGGGATAGTTCCTATACAATAATTCGGCCATGACCGCTTCCTTCCCATTATCCTTCCCATTACCCAAGAACCTTCATCTCATCATCCCATCATCTCATTAATCATCCATCCGACGCCATTAGATCTCAGTTATCATAACAGTGCGTCGTTAAACCCAATATAAAAATAAACAGAGAAAGATACATATCGGATCCAGAGGAAGTCTTCGCTTCGCTGATCCAATGATGTTGATATGTTATATCGCTCGAAAGTTATCGCCAAAGAAGTGAAGTTTCGCCGAGTCTCCTCCCGTGCGCTGTTAATAGACGTATATTCGCAGCTGCTCCAGGAATAGCCGGGCACTTGGCACCGCATGCACACGGCGCCCGTGACGTCAGTCCTACGTCATGGCTGACGCGTCACGCGGCTAACCGGGCGCCGTCGATCAGTGCTCTCGTCATCGAGACTTGGTCGATTGGTGAACTCGTTTTTTTTAAAAATATTAGTCCTTTAACCGTTTTTTGAGTTTCAGAATTGGGACAAAGGTTGATATATATCAAATGAAAGCTTGCGATGTTTTTTTTTCATATATTATATATTGGGTTTAGCGACGCAATGTAATGATAGTGAAGGGGGATTGGTAGACTGTATTAAAATTCAACTGCACTAAAAGCCAACTGACCATCTCATAGTGAAGATCTAATGGTGTTGGATGGATGATTAATGAGATGATGGGATGATGAGATGAAGGTTTCTAGGGTGATGGGAAGGATATTGGGAAGGTAGCGGTCGTGGTCTATATTGTGGTAACCATCCCGGCATTAGCCCAGACTGCACCACGAAAACGAAACCACGAAAAAAAACTGTAAAAATGGACGGCGGCGGGGATCGAACTGGTTCTGTAATTCCCCTCGTCTTCCGGATCACATGAAGCGAGCGAGTGAATGTGCCGGTTCGTCATTCTCACCATACGATCATTTCAATTGAATATAATTGGTTCTACTCTTTCAACTTCTTAATGGATTCTGAAATAATCTGAAAAAATATATAGGCCTACATAACTATTATTTTCTTCGAATCGACAGAGCCGATTTATGTGAAACTGTCGAATGATGTGTACCTCTATCATTCTCATATTAGAATTCCGTGAAAATTTGAAAGTATAAGAAGAGAGTATCACTTTACCAAAAAAAAATCTATGTGGGTTCAAATCGGTTGTTCTGAAAAGTTTTTTTTTGCGATTGTGCTTCACATGATGGAACATTGATTCTGATGATGACACATTCACATGCCAAAAGTTTCATGACATTTCACGTTTTTGTTTGATCTGAGGAGCGCGAAGATTCTGTTTTTTGAATCTGTGAAATTGAATCTTATTCTGGCTCATCCAAGTTAGGGGCGCCTGTAGAGCGAATACCGGAATAAAGTCGACTCGGTTGTGTGACATGGGTTTGGGTGTCCAACCTTACCTGAACCTTAACCACATTCCATTAGAAAGTACCCCAAAGCCCATGTCACACGACCGAGTATTGCTATTCCAGTATTCGCTTTTCAGCGTTTCCATTATCATTCAATGTATTTTTCAATTATTTCAACATTTATTTGATTTTGATGTATCTTGATTTCTGATTGCTCGTGTCTGTAACCGGGCATTGATGACGTGAGCAATAACCAGAGAGAAACATTACAACCGAACTCCGTGGCTCATTCAACTAAACCACTGCTTCAGAAACGGAGTTTCAAGTCCCACATAAGGGATGAGTTTTCATAAACGTCCCTCAATTTATCATCACTTGATCGTTTCATCATCACCCACTCATTCGTACCCCCGAATAGCCCAGCTGTTGGTGGGGTCGTTAAAGGGACAGTAAACAGCAAGCCGAAGCGAGTTGTGACGTGTTGTTTGTTATGAATGGCAAGCTGTGACGTCACCTAACGGTGCTTTGTTATCGTTGTGCGTACTACAGCTCGAGACGGCCGGTCGACGACCCGAGGCTCCCGGCCGGTCGAGCTGTTGGACGAGGAGACGGGTGATGAGTGTTTGTGACAGGATAGCGTAGGTTAGTAACACAACATGAGGTGCGAGAGAGAGAGAAGAGAAGAGAGAGAGAAAGAGAGAGAGAGAGAGAGAGTTAGCATTGCATCAGTCTCTGAACCGTTTCATTGTTGCTCATTGCACAGCGCTGGGAAATCAAGCAGCATACGTGTTCCAAGATTAGGGAGTGCGAGAGACAGAGAGAGATAGAGGTTTAGGGTGTATGGGAGGGAGAGAGATAGAGAGCATACTCAACTTTCGTTTTCTTGCCCATTGACGTCACGGAATAAAACGTAAAATCTAGTGGGCTGTTTATTGGAAGGATTTGGAAATCTCCATTCAGGATCGTTACATCATTATATCTAGATGGCCCACTCATGAGTAATTAGAGAGAGTGGTCATGAAGGCTGCGGCGACCATGTTTTTGCCAATTAAGATATCCATTCCGTTAATTATTACCAATTTCAATTTGGACTAGCCTCCGATACACTGAAAAAAACGTACACCGAAAAAACTTGGAAAATAAAAGATAATTCGTCGATACACCGAAAAAACGTTCTTCGATACGAACGATATTTTCATACATGATAGTATTTTATATTTGTTGGAGGGGAATAGTCTCCCACCATTTAAATCCACCATCGCAGCTCCACCCTCAATCGTCCTTCTACTCAGGTCTTGCCTGCCAGTACAGTCACCCTATAAAATAACTTTTTCGCTGTACGATTTTTTCGGTGTACGTTTTTTCCAGTGTACCGACGCATCCTCTAAATAAGTACGTTTTGGTGTGAGTTATTTGTGTTGTGTTGATATTATTCACCTGATGGTTTGATAATAATGCTCCTCGTTTGTTTGTTACAGGTAAGTTGCCGTGGACATGTGCTCGATACAGGGGACTACTTGACCGATCGTGCGGCCGAGTGAGTAAGGAAGAACATAATCACGGTCTAGAATAGGAGAGGTCGTGTATCGAAGCTATTTCCTACGTTCCAACAGTGATGATAGTTTCACCAAAATCCGTGCGGAACGCCAGGTGATAGGAGGCCAGTCACGTGGTCCAGTTGACGTTTAACAGCTGACGTCTTGCCGCTAACAAAGACGTACATTTGGTGCGCGCATGCGCAGAGCGTGGTCACTGGCCTCTTTTCGCCTAGCGTTCCGCACGGTTTTTGGTGGTACTAGCAGCACTGTTGGTACCAGCCGAAATCGCTTCGATACAATACCTATATTATAGTCTAGACCGTGATCACAACTAATAGTCGACAAAGTTCCAATTTTAATAGACCTGTTGAGATAAAAATGTGAAACCAATGGACCATACTGTCGTGGCCTGTTGTTATAGGGAACCATCTCAGTATTGACCTGAACGACAGTGGGAAACAACGAAAAACCCCTGTCAGGATGGTTGACCATGGCGGGAATCGAATCCCGGTCTCCTGAATGACGGTTCAGTGTATTAACCACTCGGCCACACGTCTCAGTTCGATAATATAGCCATTGTACCCGAGTTGCTAAATATTGGTAGGTATTCAGTGACCTGATATTGCCTACCCTGCCAGGCTGATAAGCATGCGCTGCTGATATGTCGGTGTAAGCGCCCTCGATAGACCTTGGACGCTTATCAAAAAGCACTGTCAGCTAATATGTGTACTGCCTGTCCATTGTTGGTCTGCCGCTAGTCGGCCGATTGGATTGGGGAAGTCATCTCTACCCTTACCAACTCGACTTCAGTCAACAGCGATTGAGTTGTTTTCACATTCACTTGAGCAGTTTCAGGCTAGTTGGCCAAGTCAGTTGGTGGTTGTGACAACTGGAGTTGATTTTGTGTGCCGTGTATGAAGCCTTATTCATGGTAACACGGTTGTACGTTTTTTCCGTCCAGGCAAGTCATGAGATCCAGTCAGAAACGATCTCTGATGTTTCTGATTGGTTCACAAGACTTATCGGGACGGAAAATACCGTGTGACCGTGTCATTGTGGAGCAGGTGGATCCAGACATCTTGACGTGGTGTGGGGGCTTGCGTGACCCAATGATCTCCAGAGCTACCGTCGGGAGCAATTTATTTGCTCCCAAAAGGGTCACCCATGGCGATAAGGTCTGGAGTGAGGGTCCAGACCAAGTTCGGACCGTCTCGGTCGAGTGGAAGCCTTTTGGTGACCGGAGTATATGGAGGGAGTACTGAACCTTGCGTTTGTATTTTATTTCGTTTTCTTGTCGCTTTGCTCTTCATCTATCATGTTCTTTTCTTTCCTTTTATATCACCTCATCTTACTTTCCTAGCTCTTCCATATGCTTGAACATCCACAAACGTTGACAACTGTGGCAAAGTACACGAATAGGAATATAGGCGCAAAATGACCTCGCTGTAAACCCTAAAACTAACTAACTTGGGATTGGTGGACAACTATTCGTGACCTATAAACGTACGTTGCAGGAGTGGTGCCCTCGATGGGCCTTGACTAATACACCGCGTGTAGATAAAACCGTGATTACCAAGCAAAGCATTATCGTTGAAGATAATTTGTATTCGATATTGTATTGTCCTACATAACTTCTGTCACTCGTGCAGGAATCAGTGATTTCTATCATTGATATAGGTCATATTCAAATTATTTCGTTTTCCTTTTTACCGTAGATTGTAGGACGAAGACAATCCACACCTCCAACCTGTCGCCTATCTCTGCCGCTAGTGAGACTTGCCAGCCGCTACTCGAGCTGGCGCTAGTAGTTTAGAAGCCGTCTCGACCAATCAATGACACACTACTAGCGCTAGCTCGAGTAGCGGCTGGCAAGTCACACTAATAGCAGAGGAGGTAGGCGAGGGGTTGGAGGCGTCAACTGACTTGGTAGTACATCAATGGTCTATGTGTTCACTACACAGTTTTCTCTATAGTAACATTCGTTCGTTTGACACCTGTTCAAGGAATGTTCGCAATGTCCGAGATCCCTGAAAATATGGGGTTCAAAAATTTAGGAGAACTTGTATCTATAATTGTCTCCAGACGGTCGTCCACCATCATAACAAACATATCTATCGCCGTTATATTCGTAGAGCTGGGATTTCCAGGAAATATTGATATTTTTTTCGACTGGCAATGCAGCTACATCTTTTGTAAACGAGTTGAATCCTTGAAGTAGCCGCGAGGTGATGGAATTATATCGATTATTCAGTTGGTATACGACTTTCCTTATCAGTGGATGCTATTTTCACAAGTAAATTTGACTATAAATCATCAAAAACATTTCTTATCAATCAAAATCTGATTGAATATTCGTAGATTTTTCATTCTAGATCATTTTTGTATTCGTTGTTCGTGAAAAATGATGAAATGAGTGGTGATAAAATAATGTTCCGTCACATTGTCCACGGCCTCGTGGTCGCAGTCTCCGAGCCGACGAGACGCGAGTTCGACTCCTGGGGCCGCGTGTCACGTGCTATCGGTACAGACAGGAGGCAGCGGACCGGCCCGTTGACATGGCAACGCACTGCATTACCGACACTGCAGAGCTGTATGTGTTGCGGGTTGCGTCGGTCGGCGGTTAGATCACTGCATTACCGACAGTACAGAGCTGGATGTGTTGCGGGTTGCGTCGGTCGGCGGGTAGATCACTGCATTACCGACACTGCAGGGCTGGATGTGTTAAGGTTTGCGTTGGTCGGCGAGTAGATCACTGCATTACCGACACTGCAGAGCTGGATGTGTTAAGGTTTGCGTTGGCCAGCGGGTAGATCACTGCATTACCAACACTGCAGAGCTAGATGTGTTGCGGGTTGCGTCGATCGGTTGGTAGATCACTGCATTACCGACACTACAGAGCAGGATGTGTTGCGGGTTGCGTCGGTCGGCGGGTAGATCACTGCATTACCGACACTGCAGGGCTGGATGTGTTAAGGTTTGCGTTGGTCGGCGGGTAGATCACTGCATTACCAACACTGCAGAGCTGGATGTGTTGAGGGTTGCGTCGGTCGGCGGTTAGATCACTGCATTACCGACACTACAGGGCTGGATGTGTTGCGGGTTGCGTCGGTCGGCGGGTAGATCACTGCATTACCGACACTACAGAGCAGGATGTGTTGAGGGTTGCGTCGGTTGGCGGGTAGATCACTGCTTCACCAACACTACAGAGATGGGTGTGTTGAGGGTTGCGTTGATCGGCGGGTAGATCACTGCATTACCGACACTACAGAGCAGGGTGTGTTGCGGGTTGCGTCTTTTCAGCATCGTTTCAATAGGCTAATGCTACTAGTGATTTCAAACTCCAACTGGAAAATAATGATGAAAAAAAAATGAAAATGTTCAAACTTTTGAAAAATTTTATGAAAATTTTTGTGAGAATTTACATCACTAATCATTCATCAAATTGAGACGGGGGTGCCAGCGGCTAGTCTGCTGAACCGTTATTCAGGAGACCGGGGTTCCACTCCCGCACCATGGTCGACCATCCTGACGGAGATTTCACGTGGTGGTTCAGGTCAATACTGGAATGATTCCTCACTGACAGACCACGACCGACTCCTTCCCACTATCTAAAACACTTCAACCGTTCACCTCATCATCCCAACATCTTACAATAACCATTCTCCTCCCACAATAGATCTTAGTCATCAATTTTATTCATCGTTTAATCCAATATGAATAAAATGAAATAACGAAATGAATCATGCATCCAACAATAGATGTTAGTCATGATTCCAGTGCGTCGTTAAACACAATTGACTAGTTATGTAAAGGATGTCGGCCTCGTCTTCTTCTTTGTACGCCGCGTAGATGCACGCATATAGCCTGTGTGCGGTAACCAAGGGTTACGCAGGCATTGGATAGAGAGAGCGGGTTGCCTATGGATACCGTGCGAGAGAGCGAGAGGGCGCGGAGGCGGCGAGATGGATGCGTCAGAGTTCCAGTGAAGCGGCTTGCCTATGTAACCGGGACAAACGTTTGCGTGGTCCTTATAGAAGTAGGCTTGCCGTTTGGTTGACGTTCGATTCGATCTCGTTTGGGAATATGCGATACATTCGATGTCGAAACAATGTTCGATATTCGATTGAATTAAAGTTATACACTCGAGACGTTTCATGTAAGTTACTTTGTGAGAAACTCTTTAATTATTTACTGAAGTTACGTCATTCATCGCTACACATTCTTAGAGCGCTGCTAGCAGTCAAGTTGAATACTTGGCAAACAACCAGGCAAGCATCCATGTTATCGTCGACTGAAGCACAATCGCCGAAACGATTTTCAGCACTCTCAGCGGTGATTGACGGTACTACAGGGTGGGGAGAGTAGAGACAAAGGAGTGGGGATGAGAGTGGGGATGAATCTTAATTTTAGGCGTCCCCAGTCACCAGAGGGGAAAAAGTCCCATCAGGGTGATTATTTTTGAAAATATTGTGAATGTGTATTATGGATCGACCGTATTTTGGAAGGTACTTCTCTGGATGGTGTGAAGCAGTTTCACAACAATACGTTCATCCGGAAAGCCACTACGATAATGTATATGCTTTAGTTGATACTGAAAATGGTCACAAAACATGCATCTCGCGTTACATACACCATTTGATTACTTCTTGAGGTATTTCACCGTATGAGGTATCGATGTGTTCGTAAAATAACTGGCTATGGGCATAGCTAAAACTAAACAGTTCAACTTCATGCGTTCGGCACACAAGACCAGGGAAAGCCACGCAATTTTTTTTTCGTTATCAAGGTAACCGGAACTATTTTTATTTTTAACAAAATGGCCAAAGTTTTGGTGTTGAAATTCAGCTTAGTTGATAGAGGAAGGTTTACCCTACCAATGTACCAATTTTCATCTTGATGCTAACTATCTACTGGTTTTCGTGTATGTAACCGTCCAACGTATTTTTAAACTAGTTTTTCCGATCTTTTCTCGGAATTTTCAACTTTATTTTCAATATCACATTTTTAATATACTATTTTAACCTTGATACATCAATAAATAACCAAATATTTGATACATTTTTGTGGGTGGGTTTCCCTTAATGGCAACTATCCAATGTTTTTAGTGGTTTAACGGTTTACCGTATTTTTCAACAAGTTTTTCCAACATTTTCTCGGAATTTTCAACTTTATTTTCAATATCACATTTTTAATATACTATTTTAACCTTGATACATCAATAAATAACGAAATATTTGATACATTTTTGTGGGTGTGTTTCCTCTGCCATTAATGCTAACTATCTACTGTTTTGCATGTGTTTTTTTCAACTAGTTTATCCAAACAAATTCGGAATTTTCAACTTTTTTTCCATTTCAAATTTGTAATATCCTATTTTAACTTTGATACATCAATAAATAAATAAATATTTGGTAAATTTTTGTTGGTGGGTTTCGCTGAGCGCTAACTATATCCACTGTATTTCGTGTGTTTAACGGTTTAACGTCTCTTTCAACTAGTTTCTTCAAACTTCTCTCGGAATGTACCACAATTTTTTTTCAATTTCACATTTTTAACCTTGATACATCAATAAATAACGAGATATTTGATTCATTTTTATTGGTGGGTTCCCTTTAATACTGCTGGCCGTGTGGCAGCACGCTGCAACGCCGTGGCCAATTACCTCTATTGTGCGAGTTGAAGGCCATGGTTATTGCCCTAGGTCCGGGTCGCGCGCCGCTCGGTGGTCTCTGCTATGGCCCAGCGTGAGCGGTCGGGGGGTTCGAACCGGCTCTATGCGACACGCTTTGCATGGTGTTTGGGTGATCGTGATAGCTCGCAGGAGTAAATACTTGACAACCATTTGCTGCTTGTTGATTTAGCTATATAATACGAGCAAGGTGTTTACACAAATAGATAAGTTCATCGCTACTATTTTTTTTGGTGAGCCAGTGTAATATTGAATGAAAAGTTCACATTTCCAATATAACTAGGAAAACGCTATAGGCCTATATGCGTTGTTAGACGAGCGGATAGTAATAGTATGGGTAAAAATGGGTGAAAACTGCTTCGAGTGGTACCAATTTAGCACATTTTATGTTTTTTCTTCAAAATGGCTGACCCGATCAAGCTGAAAATTTCCAGAAATGTGTATCAAAATGTAATTCAACTTCACGCAAAATTTCATTTTTTTGGGAAAATGAATTTTTTTTGCTGTGTTATTCTAATGGGTATTTTTGAAATTTCTAAAATTCATAAAAAAAAAGTTACCACCCACCGTAGTTAAGGGGGTGCATGCACCCCCTTAACAACAGGCCATGCCCGACTCCTTCGGCCTTCCCACCATCCACAAATCACCGAATAAAAATAACCTTTTCATCTCATTCATCAATCACCAACGCCAATAGATCTTTGCCATCAGCTCAGATGCGTCGTTAACCCGCCATGTGTTCCCACGGCGGTGAAGATCAGCTTGTGTTTGCAATGATTGGGTCGTTGACTCGTCTGTGGTCGCATCGCGCATGCGCACGACGGGGTTAAAATAGCCTGGATCAAATGATTGGCTAATCGGCACGGCCGGTTAATCGGGTTCATTTATCTCAGAATCTATCGTATTTGAGGTAATTGGGAAAACGCAACATAAGCGTTATTATTACCAGTGCTTTTTTTTCAATGCTGCTTAACGACCCCACCAAAAGCTAGGTTATATGGGGGTACGGATGAGCGTGTGATAATGCAACGATGAAGTGATGATAGGTGAAAGGACGTTTACAAAAAAAACATGCTTTATGCGGGACTCGAACCCACGCCCGACGGTCACTTCAGTTTTTGAAGCGTGCTTCAGCTGACTGAGCTAACGAGGGCGGCGCTTGATTCGTAAAATTTCCGTCCCAATGGAGCTTTGTCGGCGTTTTTTTTTTTTTTTTTTTTTTTTTCCTGTAAACACTGCACAGGTCGACATGAAACTTTTTCTGTATACGCAAACTTATCCAGCTTAGAACTGTGTAGTGCTAGGGTTAAATCGGTAGGACCATTTTTGAGAAACATCATCTCAAAGTTTCTAAAAAAACCCCATAAGATTAAACTGCGCGGAAAAAATTGAAAAATAAAATCTCGCCCGTTATGATTCAAATTTTCCTCAAATGTAAACACGAAAATGATGGACATTATTGATTTTTTTTTCTTGTAATCGTTTTGAAGAAAATAATGTAACTGATGTTTTTTATTCATTGAATATATAGAAATAATAGCAGAAAAATGTCGCAGTGATAGATGCACGGCTCCCTAGATTCGATAGTAACCGAATAAAATATTTCTTGTATGGTAAGGTATGTAGAGTTTACGATTATACTTTATGTAGATATCTCGCTCATCTTTTTTTTTTTTCTAATGTTGCTTAACGACCCCACCAACAGCTAGGTTATACGGGGGTACGAATGAGCGTATGATAATGAAACGATGAAGTGATGATAGATGAAAGGACGTTTACAAAAAACCATGCCTTATGCGGGACTCGAACCCACGCCCAACGGTGACTTCAGTTACTACCGCTAGCGAATTGACTTAGCCACCGGGGCGGCCCTCGCTCATCTTACAACGCATTTCTGCGTTCGCCTATAGTACTACAATATGATCAAAAGGAAAGTCATTGCTATATCGCTTATTTGTTCTACAGTTGCACAGAAATATGACGCCGTGGGTGGGTCCCTCATAAACACTTGATCGCATAAGAGTACGGTAGTTATATAAAACGCTTGACCAAGGTCATTTTCAAAATAGAATGTAAATGAATATCTGTGAAGGATATTACTTATATACTCATCCAAAGCAAGCTTTCGTCAATTATGACGACGCGTTTCATCTTATTTTAATTTTTATTGGGTTTTAACAAAGCATTGTAATGATAGCCATGATCTATTGGCGTCGGATTGATGGTTAATGAGATGATGGGATGATGAGATGAAGGTTCTTGGGTAATGGGGAGGATAGTGGGAAGAAAGCGGTCGGGGAACCATCCCGGCATTTGCTTGGACTAAAGAGGGAAACCACGAAAAAAACTGTAGGCCTAATGATGGTCGGCGGCGGGGATCAAACCGGGTCCGAAATTCCCCTCGTCTCCCGGATCACATGAGCGCGTTACATCTTTCCTCCCAATTTTAATAAGTGTGTCTACACATTTCATTTCTAGGTAGACCTAAATGCCGGGATAGTTCTATAAAAAATGTCTAGACCGTTGCCTTACCACTGTATACGTCCCAGTACCTACGAAACCTTTGTATCATCATCCGACGCCAATAGATCTCAGATGACTATACAAGTGCGTCGTTACACAATATACATGAATACATACATTCATATTAAATGAATAAATCGCCGCCCTCGGTAGCTCAGTCAGCTATATAGGCACCGCTTCAGAAACTGAAGTCAGTTCGGGCCACAGACAAAAAAAGCTGTGGTCGGGCGTGGGTTCAAGTCCCGCATAAGACATGGGTTTTTATAAACGTCTTCCACTTATCATCACGTCATAGTTTCATAATCATTCGCGCATTCGTATCCCCATATAACCTAAGTATTGGTGGGGTCGTTAAGCAAACAATAATCAATCGATCATTGAATCGTTGTTGTTACTTGGTTATTTCATATTCGTGTTTTGAACGTGAATTTCAGTCAATTATTGTTACGATATCGCCGCCCCCACCAAACAGTTGATTGTTCACGCCACTGGTTCCGATACAGCGGCGTGAGTCGAGATATCACCGTGTTGAGAATAGATTGTTTTGTTGCGCGTCTTTAACTCTTCATTAGCCTCGATGACGACACACCGTTACCCGGGATACACTCTCTAATTAATCGACACTTAATTAAACCTCTGAAGCGCTCCCCCTTCCCCTCCCCCTCTCTCCTTCTCTCTCTCTCTCTTTCTCTCCCCTATCTCTTTCTCTCTCTCTCTCTCTCTCTCTCTCTCTCTCTCACTCTCTCTCTCTTCTCTCCTCTCTCATCTCTTTCCTATCTTCTCTTCTCGCTCTCTCTCTCTCTCTCTCTCTCTCTCTCTCTCTCTCTCTCTCTCTCTCTCTCTATCTCTCTCTTTCTCTCGCTCTTTCTCCCCACTTTCCATGTAATAATGGACGTCTTACGAGCATATTAGGTAAGAGGATAGAACGGATCAGAATCCAGACAATCTTAACGGAGAATAAAATTATTGGAGATGATGAATTGAAATGTAATTAGTGAGTCTGATAACTTCTGTCCTCTGACAGGTCAAAAGTGAATATTCTTATTAAACTTGGCACACACAAGTGTCATCATCTTCCTCGATACGGCCTGCGTTCCGAAACATTCCGAAACCTCCAGAATCTACTGCAAGCGTACTGGATGCATTCCAAAACCTACTCCCAGAAATTTACTGAGCGTTCCGAAACCTCCAGAATCTACTGCAAGCGAACTGGCTGCATTCAGAAACCTACTTCCAATAATTTACTGAGCGTTCCGAATCTTCCAGAATCTACTGCAAGCGAACTGGCTGCATTCTGAAACCTACTCCCAGAAATTTACTGAACGTTCCGAAACCTCCAGAATCTACTGCAAGCGAACTGGATGCATTCAGAAACCTACTCCGAGAGTAAATTAATGAGCATTCCGAAACCCTCCGCGCCAGTAAATTCTGCGTACTGGAAACACTGGAACAGTTTGCCCCAGTAAAACCAGTGAAGTAATAATGCCCTCCAATGGTTGATGCTATTAGTTTGTTCACATCCAGACAAATGGAAGTGTATATATTGTTGTAAATATAAGGCTGGTAAACTGCAACTGGATAGATGTTAGTTGATTGGAAATGTATTTAAGGTTGATGTGCATATACATTTTTGTACACGTTGTTTCCAACATTTTAGTGAAAGACAATAAGCCGTCCATCTTTCTACTTTCGAATTGTACTGGGTGCGTTCCATCATTGAGGCCTACTGGAAACAAACAATTCTACTGGCAAGTACTGTACTGCAAGTGAGGCCAGTAGGTTTCGGAATGCACCCCATGTATAGTTTAGAAGCGCAATCAGTCGAACCACTCCTAGGAAAAATGTTCTCGAAGTTGTAAAAACCTTATGCGAATATCCCGAGAAGGAGAAAAGGGAAAAATTGTGTACTCTCAATGAATTCAAAATTTTGAGATTCAAACACTCGCATAATACAGGTTATTCCAAAGTTTTTTTTCATTTTATATCGGGTTTAACGACGCACTGTAATGAAAGCGGACATGTATTGGCGTTGGATGATTAATGAGATGATTGGATGAAGAGATGTAGGTTTCTCGAGTAATAGAAAGGATAGTAGGAAGGAAGCGGTCGTGGCCTATATACGGGGAACCATCCCAGCATCAGCCTAGACTACCAGGTCCGAAATTCCCCTTGTCTTCAGGATCATGGATAATATTCTCTAGAATATTCTCTAGAATATTCTCTTGAGCATATTCTCGGGTTGCATCACTATAGCCATGATAGGCCTACCCGAAGTGTCCTGCCATTACCATAGCAACTGAGACAACTGAGGTAACTGGGGAAAGCCTGATGCAGCAACGTGTCGACAATACTTACCTGTTATTACTATAATAAGATGACGAAAAAAAAAAGTGCGCTATCTGCCCACTCGAAACCACCGTTCGCCGCGTGTTAACAGATAGGACGAGACATCCGGTCGGTCATGCATGAGTGATTTCCGTGAAGGTCCTTGCCAAAAAGCTGCTATTAAAGGTCATAGCAATCTACGCGTTACACTGTGACTTTTGACGAGTCGAGTGATGCGTCGACCGGATGTCCCCCCCTATCTCGTAGCATTGCTTCCCGGCCGTCTCGACCTGTCATACGCAGGCCGGCCGTGACGTCACCACAGCGGTACATGACCTAGCACAACTCTGTGTTGCTCGCGGCTCTGGCCTTAGAGTGAGAGAGAGAGAGATTGAGGCAGAGGGAGAGAGAGAGAGAGAGAGAGAGAGCTATTTACGTGTAATCGTAAATTCCAAGAAGATCATAAAACCGACCAATCGGGTGCGATATGTGGCTGTGTCGACCAATCAGAGAAGAGCGGAAATGATTGACATTGTTATGTTAACGATTGAGGCTCGAGGCAGCCGCTCGTATGTGATAGGAGATACGAGAGACGGTCGATCGGGTCGATCTTGGAATAGATTTCATTATTTACACTCGCTCTTGACAAATGAGTACATATGTTGTAGGTTTTAGGCAACTTGACGGCACGAAAACATATCGACATTAGCATTAGATCGATTAATCTGTGCGGATTTGTCGGATGTTTCCGCAATGAGACAAGTAAACGGGTCAACTCTCTCTCTCTCTCTCTCTCTCTCTCTCTCTCGCTCTATCTCTCTGTCTCTCACACACACTCTCTCTCTCTCTTTCTCTCTCTCTCTCTCTCTCTCTCTCTCTCTCTCTCTTTCTCACACTATCTCTCTCTCTCACTCTATTTCTCTCTCTCTCTCTCTCTCTCTCTCTCTCTCTCTCTCTCTCTCTCTCTCTCTCTCTCTTTCTCTCTCTCTCTCTCTCTCTCTCTCTCTCGCTCTCTCTTATCGCCCGAGAGGGAGAGAGAGAGAGCCGGAGTTGTTTTTCGCAGTTCATTTATTTAACCCATTTAACATTATCTGTTCCATGTGTGAGTATTACGCTGTATTTGACAGACATGTTTTCGTAGATCGCAACAATGTAGGTGTGTCTCTGTCTCTCTTCTGCTCGCATACCAGAGCCACCATGACCTACCGCAATGAGCACGCGGTCTCTCTATCTCTCTCTCTCTACTTCACGCTCGGAGGCAGGTTGGCCACGAAAAAAGCTCATCCGACCAAACCGTTGTACTTGAATAATTTAAGACAAATTAATTCTGGAAAAAACTGAATCGAAAATCATTGTATACGTGAATCTTAATGAAGTATACGTCCCCAGCTACCATATGGGAAAAATTTCCAAAAAGTTTGATTATTTGCGAAAATATTGTGAATGTTCATTATAGATGAACAGTATTTTAGAATGTACTTCTCTGTACGGTGTGAAGCAGTTTCACAACAATACGTTCATCCGGAATAATGAAGGGGCGCCTGAAGAGCATATACCGGAATAAAGTAGACTCGGTTGTGTGACATGGGTTTGGGTATCCAACCTTGACCGAACCCCAACCACATTCCATTAAAAAGTACCCCGAAGCCCATGTCCCTGATCGAGTATATCGGTAATGCCTATACGGTTCTGGACACCAAAAAATTAATTATGATTTCTGAAAATCAGATGATGACTCAGACCCTAAAATCATGGTAGTAAATATCGTCATTATTCATCCTAATCAAGTTTCGGGGTTGTGATTTCCTTTAATAAAGGCTTAATTTGTAAATAAAAATGAACCGGAACGCACTCCAAAGTAAATCATCTCTTTTACTTCCTTTATTCGGTTAATTCCCCCTCCCAACACCTCTACAAAAATGGCATGAAAAAATACAACAGAATGAAGATTTGGCTTTAATACGTATTTAAAATAATGTATTCGAAATTTTAATGATCTATATTGAACGATAATCATTTATAACAAATATTAATAAAAAAAATCTCAGATTAGGAAAATATTTATTCATCAATAAAAATTATATTGCAGGAAAAAGAATTAGTGAAGGAATAAAAATCCACCCTATCGTTGATTTATCATGATTTTGAAACTGGAACGTGCGTACCGGTTTCAATAAAAGAACCGGAACGCCGATCTGGTGCGTTCCGGCACAAATGAACCACCTATACTGCCTTCAAGGCTTGTTTGATTATAATTTGTTTATTCTAATTTCATTCAGTTTTTCAGTCGATGTGGCTAGTTGTATCGATGTGGTCGCTAACTGCTGTCAAGTGCCTGTAATCAAAATACTTGTAATGCGACCGTGTGATAATTTGTAATATCACTTTTTGGTTTAGATTACATGAATACCTAAATACGTGTTAATGTATTGATGACGTAATAGGTTCATTGAACTCCGAGAACTTTATCGTAGGCTAATTGCTACAATTTCAACCTCTTGATTAGTAATTCAAAATATATTTAACGTCGCTCTGTGTTTATAACTTCGATCTATTGGCGTCGGATGATATGAAGGTTTGTAGGTAATGGGAAGAACAGTGGGAAGGAAGCGGTCGTGGTATATATTGTGAGAACCATCCTGACAGAGACCTAGGCTACACACTGAAACCATCCATGAACCTGTGTGAAGATGGGCGGTGGCGGGGATCGAACCGAGGCCTGGTCCCGGTCGCGACTTCACAATCCCGTATTGGTCCCAGTGCAGGAGTTACATTCGATTCAA
This sequence comes from Brachyptera putata, assembly GCA_907164805.1. NCBI lineage: Eukaryota > Metazoa > Arthropoda > Insecta > Plecoptera > Taeniopterygidae > Brachyptera > Brachyptera putata. Next base: position 5,683,765 of record OU015473.1, read on the forward strand.
TTATTGAGAAATAAATAGTAGAATATGTTTAGTAATAAGAAGTAAACGGAAGTAAAGTAATAACGCAAGTAATAAAAAAAAGTAAAGCAATAAAATAACTGTTTATCTCATATAGGCCCCTATCATAATTTTCACGCGTATACGGTTGGAAAATATGTTTCTTTTAACCGTATACGCGTGACAATCAGGCGATTTGAGATGATTAGTTGATACTGACGCAAACTCGGAGGTATTTAAATCAGCTGTGTTTCCTTGTTTTTAGAATTTCGATATCTTATACCGTTCAAAAGTTAGCACTAAAAATCTGATATTCCGCTAAATCGACTCCCATGGACTCAACTAATCTTTCGTCAAACTGGCTCTTAGATGGTATAGGCCTATGATGGATTTTTTCATATGTAGGCGTAGTTTATTTTCGGCTAGATTTGTAATAAAATCATTTGTTTAATGTGTGTGTGTGTGTTCGGGTGTATTCGGGTGAGTTCGGGTCGCTAGTGGCCGACCTCGGGTACCGCCAACATTTCGTTCACCTTGCCTGACTTTGCATTGTCCTTACCTTCCTTCTCCACACGCCTCTCAACCGAAACGGTTCCTTCGTGTGCCGAATACTGACCTCGACCAACTCCTCGTCGTTACTGCGTCGTTCGCGGTCGTTCACTCGTCCATATCGACGCTACTGCGTCGTTTGTGGGACGGTATAACTTGTCCATCTCGAGGTTCTGCGTCGTTACTGGTGGGTAACTTGTCTTTCTCGTCGTTAACGCGTCGTTACCGTCGTTAACGCGTCTATCTCGTAGCTGCTACGTCGTTACCGGTCGTTACCGGTCGTTCACTCGTCCATATCGACGCTACTGCGTCGTTTGAGGACGGTATAACTTGTCCATCTCGAGGTTCTGCGTCGTTACTGGTGGGTAACTTGTCTTTCTCGTCGTTACTGCGTCGTTACCGTCGTTAACGCGTCCATATCGTCGTTACTCCGTCGTTACCGGTCGTTAATTAGTCCATCTCGTAACTACTGCGTCGTTAGCGGTCGTTAACTCATATGTATCTGAGCTGTCACTCGTGAAGGCTGTTTGTATGACGTAGTTCATTGCCTGTTGCGTGGAACCGTCGGAGTATGAACCCTGAACTACTGAGGGAAACCACGATGCGCAGGATGGTCGACCGTGGCAGTAATCGAACCCCGGTCACCTGATTGACGGTTCAGTGTGCTAGCCACCGGCCCACCCTCCTCAATATCTGAATAGTACATATAGTGACGTAAACAATAAATAAAATGAAATACTTGATCAACATGCACTTGTTGTCGACCTGGATCCTTAGGTCAGGTCAGGTCAGGTCAGGTCAGGTCAGGTACCGCGATGGCCACTCACAATAACGTCCTGGGCCTAGCTAGCTCCAGGGGGGCATTCCTGTACAAGATAAACCCAGTTTTAACTTAAACCTGTGCTAAACGAGATTGAAAAACCGGTAACAACCCTCTAAAACCGGACTAAATCGTACTGGAATGCATCCACAGAGGGGGCATTCCTGTACAAGATAAACCCACTTTTAACTTAAACCTGTGCTAAACGAGATTGAAAAACCGGTAACAACCTCTAAAACCGGACTAAATCGTACTGGAATGCACCCACAGAGGGGGCATTTCAGTACAAGATAAACCCAGGTTTAACTTGAACCTGTGCTGAACGTGTATTGAAAACGGTAATAACCTCTAAAACCGGACTAAATCGTACTGGAATGCACCTACAGGAGTTTATAAGGACTTGGACTGATTTATAATTACTAGTAGAGCTAAGTACCATGGCAACATGTCCAGTATCAGTGTATTTCCATTGTTGTTAGCACAAAATTCCAGCACTGCTAGCTCACTAGCACCTAGTCCAAGTCCTAGCACTGCACTTCAGATGGGCTAAAATTGATCACATATGAGCGATCTAAGACCTTGTTTCACCTTTGTTATCATCCTTATTGCCATGGTATTTAGCTCTTCTAGAAAACATTGTCCGATCAAAGTCTCTTGGAACTAGTTGGGGGCGCGGTAAGGGTCCAGGAGGTCCAGCTATTGGCACATGCGGCCGGCACCTTGGGCCGGTTGTTGTCGGATGCGCTGCAGGCCTTGAGCGGTGTAACAGGCCCTTGATTCAAGGGAGGCCCGGTTTAGGGGCAACTCCTGGCGGCAACCACTTGCTTGCACGCAGTTGCGCAGAAAACTTCTCATTCTCTGTAGCAGAATTGCATATACATATATGTTTTTATTTATATTGGGTTGCACGACGCACTGTACGGATAACAAAGATCTATTGGCGTCGGTGGATGATATATGAGATGATGAGATGAATGCATGTTTATTTTATTATGTGTTTTTGGATGGCTTGAAGGAGTCGGTCGTGGCCTGTATAGGTAAAGAACCATCCCAGTATTGACCTGAACGACAGAGGGAAACCACGAAAAACCTCTGTTAGGATGGTCGAGCATGACGGGAATCGAGCCCCGGTCTGCTGAATGACGGTTCAGTGGGCTAGCCACTCGGCCACCCGTCTCAGTCATATTTATATATTTTTTATTGTATTCATTCATTTTAATACGAGACTATACCATGAATATACGACCTGATTTGAGTATGGCCTGTATCTATTTTTGATCTAGAAATCACTTTACAATAATTGACGTTTTGTTCCACGTTCATATGAATAACTGTTGAACACAATTAGCATGGAATACTTAATATAGAGTACAAAAATGTACAAATTATTTCTTGTAAAATGGGTTCCTTATAATCGTATTTCAAATGTTAAGTGTCCAAAGTGACACTGAACTACTTTTTTTTTTTTTTTTTTTTTGCTCTACTCAAATTTTTATAAACTGTATACTTAAATTAAAAATTCGCCATTGTTGAAATAAGAATAGTATTCATAATAAACTGCCACCAAACGAATGGTCCAAAGCTGTAATGAAATGAATGAAATGAAATAAAATGAGAATAGGGTAAGTTCTATCATAGCAACCAATATTAATAGATGCCAATTGTTGAATTAGGACTGTTCATATAGGCCTATTTCGGAACTTATAGGCCAGGAAAACTATATTCTGATATTTTTAATTTCATATTAATTTGTAGAAATGTATATTATTGTATTATTTACTCCAAGTGTGAAGTAAGCAAGTTCGCACAACGACGTGTTACGTAACCAAGGGTCATCAGTCGATTCGTGCGAATGATGGGCTGTCCCCCGATTGGCCAGCGGAGTGACATCGGAAAAACCCAGTCAAGTTTGCTCGCTGAATTAACAGCACTGGGTAGACTTATCAAGTTGCTCTTTTGACTTCATTTTGTTTCAAAAATAATAATTCTTATCGATCATTTTTATCATTTTAATCAATAATCATCAGTGTGATTGGAAAATGATAAAGGGGTAAATCCCATCTCCATCATTGAAAGAAAATGCTTATCGATTGAAATTCATTACTTCAATCTATTTTAATAATCTGTTGAATAATGAAAAAGCTTGAGTTTTGAAGGTTGCTATATAAATGATTAGGAAGTATACAGAATTTGGCCCGGTTAGCCTGTCATTTGTCTCGATATTATCATTAAGCAGATGGAAAGGCAGCGACTGACAAAGGTGCATGATGTTACCATATGCCAGAAACCTTCAAGGCGGATCTATCGTCAGGAGGCGAGAATTTTTCAGCAAGTCGGTTTTCAAATGGGACTAAAAACATTAGTTAAAAATCAAAACATTTGTGTGGATATTTTTCTTTCTTTCTATGGTAAAATAAAAAAAAACCTAAACCACAATCCTGGGCTCGAGTCAACATGTGATAATTATTTTGCTTCAAAAAGAAGTAACAGCTTCGGGAGTCGAATCATGGACCCTCAAAACATGAGCCAGCCATGCTACTAGTAGCACCACACATGCTTGATTAATGCTACTCATCATATCGTAGCAACTGAGTCATGACGTCCCAAATTTTTTCCCATATAAAAATGTCAAATTACTTATTTGAATGTTTTTATGTGGAAAGTGTATGAAATCTTTGTAGGCCTACAAAATCTGATAATTTAATGATTTATTGTAGAAAATGTATGAACATGTTTTAAAAAAAAGCATTTCAATATTTTCATATTCAATGTGTATGAAAACTTTCTACAAATTTGTTAAATTGATTCAGTTAATGATTTATGGTATTGCAGAAAATTCACGATTGTTTCAAAATATTCTTAAATCTACTTTTCATGTAATGATGATAATAGGCCTAATAATAAAAATGCTAAAGGTGATATAAATAATATTTTGATTCAAAAAATGATAATAATTTATTAATAATGATGATTTACTAATTAATAATAATTTTGAATAATAATTTATGTGTGATTTTCATGTAATAAATTCAAGAAAAAGTTTAAAAAATGTGTTGTAGTTGGCTAGTTTTTAAGTTGGCCATGTATGCATAAGTTCAAGTATGGCTTGGTCGATCGTGTGAAGATTCGTGGGTCTTTTGTTCGTTCGGCTCAACGAGTTTTACATTGAGGCAGGTCGTTCACTTGGCCTTCACGCCCAGCCAGCTCTCGAGTTACCGTCCCCCCTATCCCACAACACTGGCGCGCGACCGTTTCGACTCTTCACGCCCGGTGCTCGAGCACCCAAACTACCATCTCCACATGTTGGTTGCGAGCGACCGTCCCCCCTATCTCACAACACTGGCGCGCGGCCGGTTCGAGCCTCCTCTCGTCTTATCGGAGTGACGTGGGCACACTGATGACGTCACACTACTAATAACTTGATAACTTGGTTACATTATTAGCGAACACACATCGTCCCATTCGGTTCCAACAGTCAACTGTAAAAGGCCCATTCACGATTAAACTTAACCGTAAACTTAGGAACTCACACATTCAAATTGTTTGTCATAAGGTATTTCTCGTTACTGTTCACGACAACATTGAACTTGATACTTAAGGCCCATTCACAATGCGACGCTAACTTGAACTTCTAACGTAAGCGTTAACTTATAAAATGTTTGGCTTAGGGGAAGTGACTTGCCTATCCACAATCCATGTCGCTAACTTATTATCGTAAGCTGTTAACTTGTAAGCTACCAAGGTCCAAGCTTTCGCGTTACAAGTTAACGTTCAACGTAAGAAGCAACCAATCAGAAAGCCGAATCGATCGACCTCGAAGAAGGGCGCGGGAACTGGAGACACCGACAACAGAACAGACATTGTGATTGGTTGAAATTTGAAATTGTGATTGGTTGGTTTCTAGCGTATACGGTTACTTGCTGGTCTATTGTGAATGAAGATTTCAAATATTACGATAGCTGCTTGAGTTAACGACTACGTATACGTAAAAGTTTAAGTTAGCGTCGTATTGTGAATGGGCCTTTAACAGTAGCAGTAACGTAGAAGTTTGCATACTCCAAACTTAATTTCTCAAGTTTACGGAAAACGTAGGAATCGACCACTTGATTTTTTATATTAAAAACATATTGACCATTTATTTTATACAGATCTTCCGGTTTTCTGTGGTATCAAATTGAAAAACAGCAACCTTCTTCATAACCCTATTCTCGAGATGCCATTTATAGATATTTTATTGATATTTTCATTTCCAGTACAATACTTGAGCTGCCTATTAACAAAATACTTGCACCCAGGTTGACGTAACGAAACCAATCCAAATATTCAATCCGTGTTCAATACATATTCAATACATATTCAATCCGTGTTCAATACGTATTGAGGATGGGTACGAATGACGCCGTAAAACCAAGTGTTGTTGTTACGCGGGTCTGCTACTTGTTGAATGTGTCGACGCGACGTGACCTAGATGTCGACACGCCCGTTCGTCCATGTGCTGCATGCACGGCTGTTCCGTTGTTCCCTGTGACGTGAGCAGGGCGACGACACAAGTGGTCGCGGCGGACGCGGTTGAGGAAGTAGTGTCGAGATGGCTGGCGCTTGAGAGGAGCTATAGCCAGACCGTGGGAAGGGGGGCGTAGAGGAGAGTATGGTATGCTAGGGGTGGCACATCTTACCTTATCAGATCATCTTATCCTAAACGCCTTCAATTCCTCAGCTCAGGATTAATTATGATTCTTATTTTTTTCCCGGTCTAGGCCTAATCGAAAATTATCTATATAAAAGGCTAAGCGTGTCTGTCTGTCGGTCTGTCTGTCTGTAAGGATGGTGATGATCGCGGGGCAGGGAGGTGGGGGGGGGGGGAAGGTGTGGGAGGCATGGATGACGGGCGGAGAAGGGAGGGAGAGGAGGGACGCGCATCTGGAGGAGAACGGAAGGTGCGAAGGAATTTACGCGTCATCGGGTTAGTGCGTAGTGATGCTGTGCGTTCAAGGTATATGCAGTGCGACAGTTATAACAATAGTACTGGGAAGTATAGTAACAGCAGAGCTAAGGCTAAAACGCGGGGCTAAGGCTAGTATTTATATAGGGTTCCAAATTTGTTTTTTTTCATCATTCTAAGAACGTAACACCTATATTTTTTATCCGAAATATAGTTACTGAGACGAGTGGTCGAGTGGCTTCAGAAGCCGATGTTCGATTCCCGCCATGATCGATCATCCTGACAGAGGTGCATCGTGGTTTCCCTCTATCGTTCAGGTTCTTACTGGAATGGTTCCTTAAAAATACGCCATGACTGACTCCTTCCCACTATCCAAAAACAAATAATAAAATAACCTTTCATCCCATCACATAATACCTCATTAAAACAGCCAATAAATCTTGGTGCGTTGAACCCTATGTAAACGGAATAAAGAAATGAATGAAGCCTGCGCACTCTTGAGGCTGTGACATGAAACTAATGGCTGTGTGTTTTTGTTTGTTGCAGGTATGTACGATCGAGCGATATCCGGTGCTCCTGAGCCTGTTACAGTGAGTCCTCCCCACGGTTATCCCAGACATCCTGTGAGCTGGAGGAACACCTCAGCCTCTCACATGTCAGTACTACTCGTATGGGCCCGTAAGAATATCTCGTTCCAGTCTCAAAACTACAACCCTGAATCACGATCTAGTAGTATAGGCTTGTATCGGGGTACATTCTGGACTGCTAGCACCAACAGTGCTGCTAGTTCCAATAACATCCATGCGGTACGCTAGGTGACAGGAGGCCAGTCACGTGGTCCAGTTGACGTCTTGCCGTCGAGCGTGCGTGCACGCGTGCGCAGAGCGTGGCCCATCGGCCTCTTTTCACCTAGCGTACGGCACAGATTTTGGTGGAACTAGCAGCACTGTTGGTACCAGTCGAAATGTCTTCGATACGAGACCTATATACCTTTCTAGACCGTGGTGTGAACCCTAAATACTATCAGTCATTCGGCTTCAGTCCGTTGACATGGTGAAGGAATAAGAATTCTATCTGCTCCCAGCGTTTACTGACAACTACCCTGATACAACCATACAGTGGTCAACACTCGCATTCTTCCAATAGGGAACTTTTTCGATTCGATGACGGTTGAAAATGAAAAATTTCGAATATATTTCAATCAATATTCGACATAGCTTTCGATAAAGTTTGAAATTTTCGTATCGATCAACAACATTGCAATTAGAGGTGAGCACAAATTCGATTTAATCGATCACACAAAGAATCCGATGAATCGATTTCAGTTTGAAAAATCTATTTTCTGTTCTTTTACATTTGTAAAATACCGTCTTTTAAATAGCCTTGTGTGTGGCAAGTTGGTGCTGGCTGGGTGTGAGTCGAGTTCAAGGCGATCAAGCTAGGCCATGAGCCATGACCAACTCTTGACACTTCACTTGACGCTCTTTACTCCTCCACAGTCAAGGTCTGATGAATTTTGGTTTCTTGGCTGAAAACCAGAATGACTTGACAACACCTCAAATATTAGATGGAGATTCTGTTCACTGTTTATTGTTAGTTGAGGATGTTTTCAATCAAATTGGTAGGCCTAGACTAGGCCCAATCCAAATTCCTTCGAAGATAAATCTACCCCAAAAATAATAAAACACAATGAAAACCCAAAAATCTTTCGACATCTCGGTACCACAGAAACCGATATCAATTGGGTCTAGACCAAGGAGGTTAGATTACTAATATAATGATATAAATATAATATCTAATATAATTAGATAATAATTATTAGTAATCTAACCTCCTTGGTCTAGACCCTGTGTAGGCCTAGGCTACTTTATGTGATGACTGATGAGGAAGTGAAAACTAGGATCTTTGATTCATTTTCGAGGTCGAGTAGCCGTAGCCAATGATTTAGGTTATTAATCAATAACATTTATTTCATTTAACATTGTCTATTATTCATGAAATCAATTGGGCAACAACTCAATCCAATGTCAGTATTGAGACTTGTTAGCTGCGTTTATTATTGAACAAACATTGATGGCACTGAATGCCATATAATAACATATTATAAATTCATCTTGCAAAAGAATTAGTCGTAGCCGCCCCGGTGGCTAAGTCAATTATCGCTAGCGGTAGTAACTGAGGTCACCGTTGGGCGTGGGTTCGAGTCCCGCATAAGGCATGGGTTTTTGTAAGCGTCCTTTCACCTATCATCACTTCATCGTTTCATTATCACCCACTCATTCGTACCCCCGTATAACCTAGCTGTTGATGGGGTCGATAAGCAGCATTAAAAAAAAAAGAATTAGTCCTATCAATGCATAGACCCCATGAGACCCGAACCGAGATTCTCTATAGCTATAGAGCACCATGTTTAAAAATAAATGTATAAATGAAGTAACTATTCAGTATTTTAGTGATGTATAGAGCAGAGGGTTATGAAAAAAGTGGATCTGTTTACAGGAACCAAATCAAATCATCTCACGGTGTTTACTTTCCAAAATATTAAGAACGCATCTTCCCTTTTGTGTTATACAGCTCATTCTGTTTCTGTGTTCTCATATATAAACCAATGTTTTCATAAGCCTTTGCTTGAGACACTGTTCGAATACTTATAGCTTCTTTATTTATATTCATTTCCCAACATATTGCTATAGCTGTTGACCCGCGCCCCAACTGTGGGCGCCAAATGTGATGAAACTCCGCATGGCGGCTGCCACACTCGCCGCGTTGTTGACCTGCTATTGGCTCGCCCACAACGGGTTCACAGAGCTCGCTGTGACGTCACAGGTTCACGTCACTGTTGTAAGACGAGCGAGCGGAGACTTCCGTTCGGTCCAATCGGCGCTCCACAGGTTGCCAGGGTGCGAGAAGTTTTCTGCTAGTCAGTTTTTAATGGGATTAAAAGTTACCAATGGGAACGACACGATTTGTGACGTCATGACTCAGTTGCTATGATATGATGAAGTATCGGTAGACATGCATGTGTCTGTGTGGTGCTACTGGTAGCATAGATGCCCAACGTATTGAGTGTCCATGGTTCGACTCCCGACGCTGTTACTATTATTATATATATATATTTTTTTTTAGCAAAATAACTTTGATATGTTGACTCGAGAGCAGGGTTATGGTTTAGTTTTTTTTTTCCATGGATACCAAGGAGTCAAATTTTACAATAACGATGGTGTTTCAATTGTTTGTAACAGTAACACTCAGCGTTTTTGCTATCGATTTTTATACCTCACAGCGTACTGTTGAGTAAATATAACTCACAATATATTGTGAAAGTTTGCTACATCTATCGACAGTATTTTACAAGATATGTACATCTCTGAATAGTGTGAAGCAGTTTTTTTATATATAATGCTGCTCAACGACCCCACCAACAGCTAGGTTATACGGGGGTACGAATGAGCGGATGATAATGAAACGATAAAGTGATGATAGGTGAAAGGACGTTCACAAAAACCCATGCCTTATGCGGAGCTCGAACTCACTCCCAGCGGTGGCTTCAGTTACTACCGCTAGCGATAGTTGACTTGGCCACCGTGGCGGCGTGTGAAGCAGTTTCACTACAATATAGTCAGTCCGAAAGTCACCGCGATCGTTTATATATTATGTTGACAGTGAAAATGTTGAGCTTCGGGTTTAGAAAATATAGAGTTCTCTAAAGGTTACAATCTTCGTGTAAAAATTCAGAAATTGATAATTGTGAGTTTGAAAATTCTCATTAACATAAAGTGGTGAAATATGAAGTGAAAAAATGTTTATCCAAAAACACAATTAAATTTGAATGCTAAAATATTGTCGTACAGATTTGACAATTGTATATATGAGTTCGGCTGAGCGGTTACCATGGTGTCTAGATTTCAATTACTTTTCCTATAAAATATCTCTCTCAACTTACAACGCTGCCACCTTTTCCTATTTCACGGTATAGTGGCACGCTTCTCTCAAAGGCTGTTATTACCGACATGGCACGCGTCTATCAAGGTCTGTTCTTACCGACACGGCACGCGTATCGTCGCCGCAATGGGCTGTTTGTGATGCAACAGGTTAGCACGGGGTGTTGTGTAACAGGTAGTCTCTCTGTCTCTCTCTCTCTCTCTCGCACTCACGGCGCAGGGGATGGCATCTCTTATTCACTACGTATCGGTGTTACGTGTGAAGAGCGGATTAAAGGTAGTTGAGCTGTTACGTCTGAGATTGCATCCCCAGTGAAGGATGATGCGGAGAAAGGAGGATAGAGATGTCGTTATGGGGTCCGAGGTGGGGTGCACCCCCCACTTATTGACATCTGAGCCCCACCAATAATTTATTCTGCTTTGAAATATAGATATGAATGTTGTCCGACGAATAAACACAATAGAACATTTTGCTGGGAAAAATTGAGAAAATAACTTTGAGAATGTTCATAATGGTTCATTTACTTGACTCCAAAGCTGCTTGTAAATCGCAAAAATCACTATGAAAATGGTTATATCTCAATAAATTCCGTGCTGGGCTTTGGGGGTTGGATGAATCGCAAAATTGGCTTACAAAATGTCGGTGATGATGTCTCCAAAATTGCTTTTGAATCGCGAAAATGAAAAAATGACCAATTATAAACAATTCACTGTGGGGCTCCACAGTGAGAGCGTGACTGGCGTCCAGCTGGGGGTCATTTCATTTCACCCCCCCCCCCCCCCCCCCTCCAACCCCAATTCGCAAATCCTTTAGCGACGTTCCTGAAAGGGACGCTGCAATGGTAACAGCAAATAGCTCAAGCACTAGGCTGAAAACAAGGATTCACATCCAAGTTAATTGTATGCTCTCTTATTAGACGAGCTTTAGCGAGGATTCAATTTGACATACTGAAAAAAATTGGTGTTCGTTTTTATGTTTTTTCCACTGGTCAAATGGCTACAGCTATCAACTTCAAACTTTTTTTCAATATGGTTCCTCATCTAACTCACATCTGTATAGTTTTGTGTCATTATCGGGTGGTAACTTTTTTTTTTATGAATTTTAGAAATTTCAAAAATACCCTTTAGAATAACACAGCCGAAAAAAAATATATTTTTCAAAAAAAATGAAATTTTGCGTGAAGTTGAATTACATTTTGATACACATTTCTGGATATTTTCAACCCGATCGAATCTGCCATTTTGAAGAAAAAACATAAAATGTGCTAAATTGCTACCACTCGAAGCAGTTTTTACCCATTTTTACCCATACTATTACTATCCGCTCGTCTAACAACGCATATATGGCGTTTTCCTAGTTAATATGACATTCTATTTCTGTGAAATCAATTAGTTTTTGCTGCTGCGGGGATCGAACAGGCTCGTCTAGACGCTCGCTTGCAGAATTGTTTACCCAGACAACGCATGTCGCGGTGCGCTGGTCAGGATTACAATGGGCGGAGATAACACACTATAGCTGTGTCGTCACACATTGTCTAACCCGAATTATTATCAGTGCTGAGAATTATTTCAAAACAAATTAATACGTAAATGAAACGTTATATAAAGATAAAAGTGTCTGAGAGTGACTTGACATAACCTAAAAAAACAAATGAAAAGTACACATTTTCTAGAGTACACATAATATGTTACGGAGGCGTAAGTGATCAGATGGAACGGCATATAACATGTTGCAGAAGTAATGAGCAATACCGTGTACAAACATCACATTGTTACATGCAGACTCGCGGAGGCGCCGTAGCCGTAACATGATAGAGGGGTAAGGATTAACTCAAAATTTCGATATTTTTCATCGTTCAGAAGTCATCACCAAAATACTGATATTCCACGAAATCGACTCCCATGGACTCGTAACTCGCTCGCTTCATGTAATCCGGGAGGGAGGGAAATTTCGGACTCTGTTCGTTCCCCACCGTCGACCATCTTTACAGGGGTTTTTCATGGTTTTCCTCTGTAGTCCAGGCTAATGACGGGATGGTTCCCACAGTATAGGCCACGACCGCTTCCTTCCCATTACCCAAGAAACCTTCATCTCATCATCCCATCATCTCATTAATCATCCATCCAATGCTATTAGATCTTCGATATCATAGCAGTGCGTCGTTAAACGCAATATGAATAGGAAACAAGGCCTGGAGCTGATCGAGGTTGTGTCTAGCTGATAGCCGACTGCCGTGTCGCTCTGTGGGAGGCGCTGTCACATGATCACCTAGCAGTCACACGGTCCAGGTGTGGGCCTCGCGTGCTGACAGCGTGATCTCTCTCTCTCTCACTCTCTGCCTCTCTCTCTCTCATCTCTCGCTCTCTCTCATCTCTCTCTTTTTCTGTCTCTCTCTTTCTCTCTCTCTCTTTCTCTCTCTCTCTCTTTCACTCTCTCTTTTTCTGTCTCTCTCTCACTCTCTCTTTCTCTCTCCCTCTCTCTCTATTTCTCTCTCTCTCTCTTCTCTCTATGCCTTTATCATTTAATTTTGTTCCAATACCATCGAAACTTGATACAAATTATTGTTCCCCGATTAAAAGCTATGGATGAGAGTAGCATCGTTTGGACGAAGCACCTTACCCCCTATACACTAATAATATTAGTCAATGTTTTCGTTAGCTTTTATTTAAAGAATAATGGAAGAGAAATATATATAGAAAACCTATACTTTCATTACTACACTCGCATATTTACTTATCATTATCATTCATTTTAGAACCCGGCATTTTTTCTCGTTTGTGATGTAGACAATACTCGACTCTGTTCATATTTCTATACAGAATCGGTAATGTATACGTCATGCCTCACGGTCTTTGGAGTGCCAAAATATTTTTTCCCAATTTCTGAAATTGAGATGATCTCTCGTTTCGTCTGTAATCAGGGTAACAGATATAGGCCTAGTCGGTGTCCACTAAAATCTTGCTCCGGGGTTTTGAAGTCCTTTAACAATATCAGTGTTTTCACCGTATCAGAATGTTCATAGCTCATACCATTCAAGGGGATTGGGACCCGGCTATCCTGCCTGTGTTGAATCAGTCATGTTCATGTAGGCCTACCTTTTTCTCGGAATGGTCCATTCAAAGTTCATATAGATTGTTTCGTCATGTTGTTCAGATCTTTGTCTAAACTTGAGAAGCGATTTTGATTCGAAAAATTATTTCATGGGTTTTAATATTTTTTTTCCAAAAATTCCAAATTTTTCGGATTTATGACATTTCATTGGTTTCATTCATTTTCAAAACCCTCTCATGAAGTACCTTGCCTCAAGTTTGTATAATACATCTACGAATCTTATGTGAAATTTTGAACAGATTTGGTCGAAGAAATCGTGAGGTAAAGGTACATTATTACTGATGAATTGATATTCCAAATAACAATGCATTGAAAAGTGGTAACATTTAGTCGAAGCAGGCCTAAGCATATCGGAATAGAACTACGCATGTAACTGAAAATAATTCCTGAACCCAAAATATTATGAATATATCCAAACAAATTATATACATATTATATTTGTCACACTTCAGAAAAAAATGATGTTAAAAAAAAATCGGAATAGAACTGCGCATGTAACAGAAAATAATTCCTGAACCAAAAATAATATGAATATAGGCATATTCAAACAAATTATATACATATTATATTTGTCACACTTCCAGAAAAAATAATGTTAAAAAAAAATCGGAATAGAACTGCGCATGTAACAGAAAATAATTCCTGAACCCAAAATATTATGAATATATCCAAACAAATTATATACATATTATATTTGTCACACTTCTATAAAACAAAAAAAAAAAAAAATCGGAATAGAACTGCGCATGTAACAGAAAATAATTCCTGAACCCAAAATATTATGAATATATTCAAACAAATTATATACATATTATATTTGTCACACTTCCAAAAAAAAATGTGCCCAAAAAAGCGAGTTCTGGGTCTTCCAAGCTATCGCCAAAATACTGATATTTCTCTAAAGCGACTCCCATGCCCTCAGTGTACGTAAAATCGTCCGCCAAGGTGTGTAGAGATTTGTTTATGAGCGTATATAGCAGCAGCGTGTGTCGAATGCATGAAGAGCAGTTGCAACGATCTGGTCCAGGAGGAGGGGGGGGGGAAGGGTGGTGAAGGGGTAAAGGGGTAAATGGACGTTTTGAGGTGAAAAAAGGTTTTTTGTCCTATATAATCGCAGGCAGTAAGCGCAATGCTGACATCCGACTGACAGGCCATTGTGCCTTGTCCGAGGGTTTCACTCCCACGACCCTTGCACTGACCAGGGCTGCCCAAACCGACCTCCCCATTTACACTCGCACCCAAATAACCAAGTCGATTGTTCGTTTATTTGTATTGGGTTTAACGACGCACTGTGCTGCTGATAAATGAGATCTATTGGCGTCGGATGATGGGGTGACAGAGATGGGCAAAGATACTTACAGAATGTATCTTATAATAGATAGAAGAAATAAAATACAAAGTATGGGGCCTATACCTGCAATAATAAACGATGTAAGATAAGATGCAGAATACGTTTATTATAAACCATTATATTCAAATGCGAGATACTTGAACGGTAAAGCGTTCTCAACAGCTGTTCTTTCCCAAAATTAGCAAAACCATTATTGTAATTTTTAGGCAAATTACCGTTACAGTGCATCGTTAAACCAATATAGAAATGTTAAGGCGTCTCCAGTCACCATAGGGAAAGAAGTTCCCACCAGGGTGATTATTTCTGGATATATTGTGAATGTGTATTATGGATCGACCGTATTTTGGAATGTACTTCTCTGAATGGTGTGCAGCAGTTTCACAACAAACATTCATCCGGAAAGTCACTACGATAACGTGTGCTTTAGTTGATTCTGAAAATGCTCACAAAACATGCATCTCGCTTCGGGCTTAGCTGAAAATGAACAGTTCAACCGTATGCGTTTGACACACAAGACCAAGGAAAAGCATGCAATTTTTTCCTTAAATCGAGATTTATTTGCATCAAAATGGCCATAGGTTTGCTAATTAAATTTAGCTTATAGATGATAGAGGAAGGTTTACCCTACCACCGTATAAATTGTCATTTAATATCTATCCTGCTTTTTGTGTATGTGAAGGTTTAACGTATTTTTCAACCAGTTTTTCCAAAACAAATCTCGGAATTTTCATTTTTTTTTAAATTTCAAATTATTAATATACTATTTCAACCTTGATACATCAATAAATAACGAAATATTCGACACATTTTTGTGGGTGGCCGGTTCTCCTCAACGAAAATGGAGTGTATGCAACATCCTAGGTGCAGCGATGAGTCGTGGCCGCCCACTGGTGTCGCGTCAAGCCGCGTCAATTGCCGCGTCAAGTCAAGGTGATCGGACGCGCAAACATCAGACCGAGGGCCGAGGGAAAGTGAATAACACGACTCGAAATAGACTCCTCTCACCGAAAGTGAAAACACGCGACGATCATCCGTCCCGTATGGGGCCGGTCGGTTGTTCCCACCAGATTCCACTGCCTTCCTTCTCTCGAGTAGGTTAATTGCACCAAGGTCGCCGTGCTTGTTGTGATCGCACTTCTGTGTCACAACAATGGCACTTGTGACGTAGCTAGCCGCCATTCCTCGGTGCGACACGCACTTGAGCCCGACGTAACAAACACGATTAGTACCGTTATTTTTGTAGAATTGTTCTATTTTTAGGATGTTGCGATGGCTATACGTACCAAATCTGGGAAAATCCATATCTTCGAAAACCCAAATCTCCGAAAAAATAAATATTCGAACTGTCTGAGAATTGGGTTTTCTAAGACTTGGCCAGTCGAGTAAACGAAGTGTCGGACAAATGGGTTTTCTGAGATTTTTTTCTTCCAAGATATGGATTTTCTAAGATTTAATTTTTTGAGGATTACATTAATTTTGCTGCTATTTCCATTGTTCAGGACCCTTACAGCGACTGTCACTTATTTTATTTATTCATTTTGGGTTCAGCAACGCACTGTACTGATGACTTGAGACCTATTGGCGTTTGTGAATGATATATGATTATGGGATGATGTGAGATAGAAGGTTATTTTATTAGGTGTTTTTTGGGATAGTTTATACTATCAGTACTGGAGTTATCAACTTCATATTTGATGTTTGTTGAATAAGTTACTCATTTTAGAACTGATTCTTACTTTTTGGGTGGTTAGATAGACTTTGTGGTGCCTCGTTCGAATGATCCTACCTTGTACACTAAGAAGTGTGGACCAGTGGATGGCACACTGAACCGTCATCCAGGAGACCGGTGTTCGATTCCCGCCATGGTCGACCATCCTGACAGGGTTTTGTTCGTAGTTTTCCTCTGTCGTTCAGGTCAATACTGGGATGGTTCCTTAGAAACAGGCCACGACCGACTCCATCCCACTATCCGATAACAACTAATAGAATTACCTTTCATCCCATCATCCCATCTTCTCATATATCATTCACCGACGCCAATAGATCGTAGTCATCAGTAGAGTGCGTCGTTATCCCAGAATGAAAAAAACATAAAAAAATGTAAATCAAACGAATTATGAAAATGAATGATTGTCGGTAATTGGTTTCTGGACACCCCTAAAAAAGTGAAACTATCTGTCATGGCGCGCGAGTGAGAGAGAGAGAGAGAGAGAGAGA
Organism: Brachyptera putata; assembly: GCA_907164805.1. Classification (NCBI taxonomy): domain Eukaryota; kingdom Metazoa; phylum Arthropoda; class Insecta; order Plecoptera; family Taeniopterygidae; genus Brachyptera; species Brachyptera putata. The sequence goes on from OU015473.1 coordinate 5,700,694, forward strand.
GGAGACAGAAAAGGGTTTTTAGCCAAAAGGGGGTGAAGGTTACGAGACCAGCATGCCCGTTGCTGTGTCGAGACATCCGAGTGTGAGTGTTGAATAATAGGGCGGACGGGCGGTCGAGAGGGTCACCGGACAAGTAGACCATTGTCATGTTATTCGCAATATCTCCCATTGCTATAGTCCTCGCCTTTCAACATAACACACCTTTCGACTTATACAACCAACTTTTGTGCTTCTTGCACTCGACTTTCTAGTCGGTATTTCAGCAATGACTCTGATTCCCATATTGCCCCTGGTCCCTGGCTCTTGGTCCCTGGCCCGAGGTGTTAACAACTCCTGAAATCCGGTGTACACTTGCCATGAAATCCCATTGAAATCTCTTGAAATTTCGATGAAATTCCATTGAAATCTCTTGAAATTTCGATGAAATTCCATTGAAATCTCTATGAAATCTCTTGAAATCCCTGAAATCTTGAAATGAGGTGTACACCAAATTTGTGAGTTGTAAACCCCTCGCCCTGGCCTCGAGAATGCTTCTGAAATTCGGTTTTTAAATGGGCCAAAAAACATTCGTTGAAAATCAAAACATTTATGTATAGATAATTTTGTTTCTGTGGTCAAATATAAAAAAATCAACCTAAACCATAACCCTGTGCTCAAGTCTAATAGTTATTTCGCTAAAATAAAAAAAAATTGCGTCTGGAGTCGAACCATGGACTTTCAAAACGTAAGGCGTCTAGGCTACCAGTAGCACCACACAGGCATATACTTGCATAACGCTATACTTGATCATATCTTAACACGGGGCGGTGACTGTCATGACGTCACGAATCTTGGCGTTCCCATTGGTCACTTCTATAGTTTCATTCAAAAACCGACTTGCAGAAAAATTCTCGCCCTCGGTCCCTGGTCCCTGGACTCTGGTTCCTGGTCCATGGTCATCTCTTGTTCAAGACCTGGTAGAAATCGCTTTCATTCAGTTATCAACTCAATGAACCATCGTCCAGGAGACTTAAGTTCGATTCCCGCCATGGTCAACCATCCTGTCGTGGTTTCCCTATGTGTACAGGTCAACATTGAGATGCTTCCTGAACAACAGGCCATGACCGACTCCTCCCCATCCATAAAATCCTACTAATATAACCTCACATTTCATCTACCCACCATCCCCTTGATCATTCACGGACGCCAATAGATCTCAGCCACCAGGACAGTGTGTATGGCGTGTGTCTCGGGTTGGAGCTCGTGCCTGGTTGATTGCGTTTATGTCTGGAAGTGTTGGAAGTGGAAATTTACCTCAGGGGGGCCTACTGAGACTGGCGTTATTTCCAGTTTCATCAAATTATGAACAAATTGTACAACTCTTGTCTATGATTGTTTTCAATCATTTTTCATTGGCTGCTACATTTAAACCGCGTGAAAGCTTCAATTGACCGAGTTGTCGTCGATTGCAGTTGGATCGCGATACGTAAGAACACACAAGAATACAATATGTCTGAGTTGGCCATCTTAGTTGGCGATTGTGACGATTTTAGTCGTCCCTGTCTCTGTCACTCTAACGAGTGAGGGGTGAGACGCGTGGTGATTGCGTGGGAGGTTTGCTACCACCCGGCTTACAGAGGGGGTGGGGGTGGGAGAGCACCCTTACCGTGGGAACAACCCTTCACCTTGCAACCCTCAATACAGTAGCCTCCATCGGTCGGTTCAGAAACACGTTTCTTGCACCACGGTTTGCGTGAGACCTCCTAAACATTCGTTCATGGGCCTATTCGGTTTTAACGACTGATGGTAATGGTAACTACGATCTATTGGCGTCGGATAGATGGCTAATGGGATAATGAGGTGAAGGTTTCGTCCGAAATGGGAAGGAAACGGTCGTGGCATATATTGTAGGAATCATACTGGCGTTCATCAAAGGGAAAATAAGGAAAACCTCTGTGAAGACGGATGGACTGAGACATGTGACCGACGTGGTTAATACACTGAACCGTCATTCAGGAGATCGGGGTTCGATTCCCGCCATGGTCGACCATTCTGACAGGGGTTTTTCGTGGTTTCCCTCTGTCGTTCAGGTCAATACTAGGATGGTAGGTCAAAACAGGCCACGACCGACTCTATTTAACGCGCCTCCACTATTTAAAAACACCTAATAAAATAACCTTTCATCTCATCATCCCATCATCTCATCATTCACCGATGTCAATAGATCGTAGTGTAAAGCAGGGTTTCCAGTTCCGATTTTTTCTTGTCGTCCGACACGATTTTCCCACTGCCCAATCACAAGCCAGTATTCAACTAAAAAACATGGCGGTTCACGACACCGTTTCGGTACCGATTCGGTGTCGTGATTATTGACTCAACTCCAACTTTTGTCGTTGAACCCAATATTTAAAAAAAAGGACGATGGATGGGGGTCCAACTGTAGCCCATAACGAAAGAAGTACGTATTTCGTTTTCGCCATATAGTGTGCGATTCATTTGACATCACAAATTGGATGTTTGTTAGTAATAGTACGTAAATATACAATATCGTTCAAGGTCATGTTTTACACTAGGGGTCTTGTTATCAGTCATTTTGTCCGACCTATGACCTGACCTGTTGCCCGTGTAGCAAGTTCCGCAAGAGTCCTGGTGAGTGTACGTCACGCCCATCCATCGAGTGACTAATGAGTGTATGATGAGGTTGATTAGCGTGTTGAAGCCTTGGTTAGTCGGTTCATTTCCTCCAAAGGGACGTGAGGGGGGGGGGTGAGACATGTGGGGCTTCACCCCCAATGAGGCGGTGGGGTTGGGGGGGGGGGGGCAGCCACAATCAGACGCGTTCAATAACATATCTATTTGGATTTGATTATTGTTTTCTTAACGACCCCACCGACAGCTAGGCTAGACGGGGGTACGAATGATCAGGTGATTATGAAACTATGAAGTGATGACAGGTCAGAGGACGTTTACTAAAATCCATGCCTTATGCGGGACTCGAACCCACGCGCAACGATTCGCTTCAATGTCTGAAGCGTGCCTCAGCTGACTGAGCTAACGACGGCGGCCCTATTTATTGAGGCTTGCCGTTCGGTTTCGATATTTTACGTACATCGATTCGATATCGCATTGGTATATTCGATATTTTATACATTCTATATCGAAACGGTGGCCAATGTCGATAGTATAAAATAATGATAACTGAAAGAAGAAAGGAACATTTGTTTAAAAAAATAAATAAAAAATCGTAAGATGATACACTGTTTCTCGTTTATCAATGGATAAGCAAAAGCGTTCCCGAACAATGTAACCACTCATTTACTGGAACTCTGGGGGTGGATTGCAAGAACGAAGTTCAACCTCGGTCTACTTTAAACGCCGTCTTAGTACAAAATAGCATTGCCTCTAGTGTAATGCTATTTTGTACTTAGACGGCGTCTAAAGTAGGCCGGGGTTTAACTTCGTTCTTGCAATCCACCCTGGGTTGTACGGTGTACGAATGAGCGAGTAATGATGTAACGATGAAGAGATGATAGATGAAAGGACGTTTACAGAAAACCAAGCCTTATACGGGACTCGAACCCGCGCCCGACCTGACTTCAGTTTCTAACCCTAGCGATAGTTGAATGCGCCACCTGACTGAGCCAATTTAAACTTCAAATCACCACGCAAAACTGAAATATGCTAGTATCCAACCGCATGTTTCTTAGCTCCGGAGAGAGTCTGTATTGGGAATTAGCATGAGTTGGGTATCCTTTGATGAGCCAATCTGGAAATAACAAAATAATATATAGTATTGAAAAAAAATTATCAATTCTGTTAATAACGAAGTTGCAAACCCCAATGTGAACCGAACCTTCCCCTCCCCCACCACCCAATTTCCCCTCAACTTGAAGTGCTTACTCATAACAATATTCTCACTATATTCTGTGAATTGACAGATGACAATATCATGTATATACATGATCAATCTGTTTTTTCTGTTTTTTGGTGATTATCTTAACATTTTATTCTGTTATTTTCGAATATTTTAGTATGGATATTAACTTAAATCAACTCTCAACAGTTCAGCGTTCATCAAGTACAAAATATCTCAGATCAAAAAAAAATGAACAACCAAGAAGATGACTCTTCTTACAATCAACAATAGAATCAAACCCCCTCAATATTGTTATAATATACCCTGATAAGGGCTTGACGAATAAGCTGGAAAAATGGCACCGAAACTATTTTCACCACACCTCTATGCAATACAATATTGATGAGTACGTCGTTAAACCCAATATTAATCAAATTACCATTCTATCGTATCTTGTATTTTTCCCCTCTCTGTCCAATCAGTGACCTCCATTGTTCATCCTCCTGCTTAGGTCCAGGATTATAAACTTGTAAGCCGCTGGACACTCGTTCTCCAGAGACTTGCCCGGCTCCAGGATGTTCCAGGAGTCCCTCAGGAGTTGACCGCGGGGAGAAGTTAGCTGACCAGCGTTTAACGTCATTAACTCGCAATTAGACCGTTTAATAAACCGTTAGCAAGCAGTCTCGTGTGCTTGGGGCTTAATAACGCACGGGACTGGTTCTAGCGAGATATCAGTGTTTTGGTGATAACTTTTGAACGGTACAAGTAATCAAAATACTAATAAGGGGAAGCGGATATTTTTAATACCTTCGATATGGTATGACTGGAAACAGATTGAGGTACGTATCGCATAATTTCCGAGCGTATACAGCTGGAAATGTGATTCTTCAGCAGTATATATATATACTCAAGAATTATGCAATATCAGCTCGATAGTTTTTTTTAGAGTCTATATACCGTATTTAAGGTATTAAAAATATCTGTGTTTCCTCTATATTCGAATTTTGATATCTTACAACGTCAAATATTATCACCAATACACTGATATCTCGCTAATTTGATTTCCAAATGTACATTTAACTAATATACGGAAGGCCAAGAGCCGTGTTGACACTTTTATTGGTTTTGTTTTTCAATTTTACAAGGAGAGACGGATGTACAGGGAGTGACAGAGAGACATAGAGATAAGCATAGGGTAGAAGAGACGGGGAGGGACAGGGAGAGATGAAGGGAGGCGGGGAGAGACAGGAGAGAGATGGATAGATGGAGAGACAGGAAGAGACAGGGAGAGACGGATATGATAGAAGAGACAGGTAGAGCAGTGAGACGGGGAGAGACGGGGAGGGACAGGGAGAGATGGAGAGAGACGGAGAGACGGAGGTAAGGAGAGGGATGTAGAGACAGGGAGGCATGGCGAGGGAGGGAGAGACGGACCGAGACAGAGATACGGAGATACAGAGAAGGACGGAGGGACAGGGAGAGCCAGGGAGAGACACGGGGAGACAGGAAGAGACGATAGACGGTTATAGAAAGGGAGAGACGGAGGTTGGCGAAGAGAGAGATGGAGAGAAGAAGTGACAGTGAGATACGGAGAGAGACAGGGAGTACAGGGATAGACAGTGAGTTACGGAGAGACAGGGTGAGACGAAGAGGAGAAATAGGGAGAGAAGGAGAGGAAATCATTTGCAACAGATGAATTAATACGCAACACTTTCTCTGTTGGCGCGGTCCTGCATGGTAGCGGTTAGATAAGACGAGCTTACGGGGGTTCCGATTACAGGTGGCGTGAGGGTTCCGTGGCTTTAGGGCAGGCAACTTTCTTCTACGCACTTATCCCGCTATACCCGTCAAGGCCAACAGACGTGCTCCATCGTTTATATATTGCACTGTCAGTGTTGACCAAGTTATATTGGCGTCAGTGAATGACGAATAAAATGATTGGAAGATGAGATTAGAGGTAATTTTGTAGGTGTTTTCGGATACTGAGAAGAGATCGGTCGTGGCCTGTCGTTGAAAAACTAGACAGTTTTCACCTGAACGACAGATTGAACCGCGATGTACCTCCTGGATAACGGTACAGCGAGCTATACTTGTCATCACTCGTATAGTAGGTCCAGGTTCCTTCGGACTGGACTGGACTGCAAAGCGGTGCCGGGTGAAAATCCTATCTCTGTTAATAATGCCTGTATACACTTCAAATTTAGTTCATAGTATTTATCATAGACTAGAGAGATACAAAGACAGTTCATCCAACATCCAAATATAGATTCATCCCTACTCCTTTGTCTCTACCCTCCCCACACCCCTTACCCTGTAGTACCGTCAATCACCGCTGAGAGTGCTGAAAATCGTTTCGGCGATTGTGCTTCAGTCGACGATAAGATGGATGCTTCAGCTTGACTGCTAGCAGCGCTTTAGGAATGTGTAGCGATGAATGACGTAACTTCAGGTAACGATGAAAGGGTTTTGAATCTCGTCAAGTAACTCATCACATGGACGTCTTGAGTATTTCTTTAGGCAATGGTACATCTCTCTCTTTTTATTTAATACATCCCTGGACAAGCAAGAAGTCGTCGAGGATCATAATAATAATAATAATAATATATATATTAGGTACATTTTAATAATAATAATAATCCGATTCACAATATAATTTGAAATGTATTCACCGCGCAGAATTGAGATAACCGTGAATACAGTGTGATGTTTCTTAGCTCTGGAGAGAGTGTGCATCAGGAATTAGCATGATTTGCGTATAGCCATGATCCAAGGTTACACCCAGTAATGTCCGGATCAGCGCAATGCTCGGTGCTAACAAGCCAATCAGCTAAATGCTGGCTACATAAACTGAGAAATACGATTTATACAATTATTTCAACTATTTCCTCAAGATGCAATGTCCCCCCCCCCCCCCTAATTGGTTATATGTATTAATATATCTATTACTTGAACTACCCCCCCCCCTCCACCGCATTGGTTATGTATATAATATTTCTATTACTCGAGCTACCACCCCCCCTTCCCCCCCCCCCCCTCGACGGCGAGAATTTTTCTGCAAGTCGTTTTTTTTTGAAAGTGTCCAATATGAGAACGCTGCGATTTGTGACGTCATGACTCAGTTGCTATGATATGATAAAGTAGCGTTATGCAAGCATATTATGTCTTTGTGGCGTACTAGGAGCATAACCGCCTCATGTTTTGAGGGTCCATAGTTCGACTCCCGGCGCTGTTACTATATTTTTAGCAAAATAACTATCAAATGTTGGCTCTCGCATTTAAAATTCTCTCCCCCGATGAGATATTATCCCCAATATATCCCCGATGTATCCCCTATGAGATATTTTTTATTCGATCACTGAGTATAGGCTGTCTTTCACTCTCTCTCTCACTCTCTCTCTCAGTCTCTCTCTCTCTCTCTTTCACTCAAGAGCAAAGGTGGACGCATACTGCTCACCATTGTGTGCTTTCTGCTCCAATATTCGCGACTTCGGTCTCAAGGCCGGTATACCTGGTGACCAAGGGGTGGACATCCGCGCCACAACCCTTTCTCTCCCCCATCCCCCTCCCCCACCCCCTACTGCCCTGGGTCCAGCTGCTGCTATAGTCCTGGTCACTCAAGCTGACTCCTCCAGGACCGGCCACCGGATCTTTTTTTTCTCTCTTCAATGTTGCTTAACGACCCCACCAACAGCTAGGTTATGCGGGGGTACGAATGAGCGGATGATAATGAAACGATGAAGTGATGTTAGGTGAAAGGACATTTACGAAAATCCATGCCTTATGCGAGACTCGAACCCACGCCCAACGGTGACTTCAGTTACTACCGCTAGCGATAATTGACTTAGCCACCGGGGCGGCTACACACTTTGTTTGTATAATGTATATCCAAGATACATTTTGTAAGTATCTTTCCCCATCCCTGACAACAATGACATTACAGGAGGATTGGACATGTTGCCATGGTAGGTAACTCTTCTAGCAGGTATCAACCAATGAGAGTCGTTGCTGTTGGTGTAGCAAATAAAGCTTGCCCTTCTTGAGGAGGGCTAAGTTTTTGTTCTAACAACAATGACAATACAGTACGACAGGACATGTTGCCATGGTAGGTAACTCTTCTAGGAGGTATTAACCTATGAGAGTCGTTGCTCTTTGTCTAGCTATAGGACGTAGCACGTAAAGCCTGAACTTCATGAGGGAAGGGCTGCGATTTTGTGCTTACAACAATGACAATACAAACTACAGGAAGACCGGACATGCTGCCATGGTAGATAACTCTTCTAGAAGTTATCAACCAATGCGAGTCGTTGCTCTTTGTCCAGCTATAGGACGTAGCACGTAAAGCCTGAACTTCATGAGGGAAGGGCTGCGATTTTGTGCTAACAACAATGACAATACAGTACGACAGGACATGTTGCCATGGTAGGTAACTCTTCTAGGAGGTATCAACCAATGAGAGTCGTTGCTTTTGCTCCAGTTCCATCACGTGTCAGCTGAAGAATCACGTCGTGTTTTGGCGCTAATGCGTCTCGGATACCCGAGGGGTTAACAACTCCTGAAATCCGGTGTACACATTGCCATGAAATCCCGTTGAAATCCCCTTGAAATCCCTAAAATCACTTGAAATCCCTCGAAATCACTTGAAATACCTTGAAATCTCTGAAATCACCAAATTTGCGAGTTGCAAACCCCTCGCGGATACCAACACACACACACAGTTCACTGTTTACGCTAGCTTCTACTCTTGTTCATTTCTTTTCTACTGATATTTTGATCCGGAATTTTTTTCTCGATCTTCCCCTTCTGAAAAATCTGCCAGAACAATTAGGCTCGTTTGTTAGGCTGCTGTAAGTACCCGCCATTTGCTATTCATGTGTACCAACCCCGGCCCCCTGTATACCAGCCACACGTCGCTCCAGACCCGTGATTGATACCTTATTAACGACTTGTTATTGTAGATTACACTCTTGTTTTGGTTTTTAACTGTTGGTAAGAGCTCGCCGTGGAGGTAGCTCTCAATGCCGTTCTATTGGTACGCCTTCATTATACACGTATTACCGAACAGCTATAGCAGTGCTGTATAATTAATAACAAAACGAAAATATCCTTTCTCTTTCTCTTTTTCTTTCTCTCTCTCTCTCTTTCTCTTTTTCTCTTTCTCTCTCTTTCTCTCTTTCCCTCTCTTTCTCTCTTTCTCTTTCTCTGTATCTCTCTCCCCTCTCTCTCTCTGTCTCGCTCACTCTCTCTCTCTCTCTCTCTCTCTCTCTCTCTCTCCCTCTCTCTTCCTCTCTCTCTCGCTCTCTCTCTCTCTCTCTCTCTCTCCCTGTCTCTCTCACTCTCTCTCTCTCTCTCTCTCTCTCTCTCTCTTTTCGCTCCTCTCTCTCTCCTTCTCTCCCTCTCTCTCTCTCTCTCTCTCTCTCTCTCTCTCTCTCTCTCTCTCTCTCTCGCACACCCTATTTCTTACGTTTTAATCGATTTCAACAGCACTATGATTAATGTATCCTATCGTTCCTTCTTTCATGCACTCTTCCTTTTTGCTCCTTCTTTTCTCGTACCCCCTTCCCTCTCACCGCTCCCACCCCCGTCAAGTTTTGTCCCGCCGCCGAGCACTGTGTTGGCTGAATGCAGCTTGTAAGTGCTCGGACAAGAGCCGGGACGAACGTCCGTTCCGCCCTATCTTATAGCACTAGCGATCCGGGTGTCGAACCACCAAACACGTGGAGTTGGCAACGTAGGTAGATGCAAGTATGGCAAAGTGGTCCTAATTGTTTCAACAATACAACAAGAAAATAAATAATTTATTATTGTATCCTATCCATATGTACGATCTTGAAATACTGTGAATATTCTGACTGATCAATATATATATTTAAATATATATATATATATATATATATATGATACGATTTAAAACTTCAAAAATCGCGACCTCCCCCGGTACTTGAACGCGGGTCTCCAGATTGCCGGTCTGACGCGCTACCAACAATATATATATATATATATATATGTGTGATCATCAAACTTCTGAGAAACGATCCAATATCGAGATGTGTGGGATATTTTAGCCATGTAGTAAAAGATACGTCTCGACCGGGAATCGAACACACATATATAAATATATATATATATATATATATATATATATATATATATATATATATATAAAAAAAATAAATATAGATGTATATGTACCGGTTATGTGAATAGCTGTAGACATAATATTGTGAAAGTGTGTGTTGCGAGGGGATCGCGTTGTGTAGTCGGTGGAGGTGCCGCGTCATGCTCGTCTCGTCGAGCAGGGTGAAGGGGTGTAATGTCTTGAGGGGGAGGGGGGAGGGGGTGGAAATGGCGGGAAAAGATGAGAACTGCTCCATTAATCTGTCTCGCGTGGCGCCCGCCGGCCACCCGAGGGAACAAAGCGCCCCCTCTCTCTCTCTCTCTCTCTCTCTCTCTCTCTCTTTCTCTCCCGCCCTCTCTTTCTCATCCCGTTTAAGGTGAAGAGGTGAAAGGAAGAGGAAGTGTTGTAGTAGCAGGAATGCCAACTCTGCGTAGGAAATTGTAAACTAATCCATTGCCAACAATACAATTGTAAACACTTCCCAACTGAATAATTTTTCGTCTGCTCGTGTCTCAAGACTTTCCATTGGAAATATTGTTACAACAACAATACTGTAAGGTCAGGAATGTAATCAAATCTTTTGATTGCATGGAATCAATGAATTCCATAGAATCGAAATCAGCTATGCTACCAGTAGCACCACACAGGCATATGCGTGCTTAACGCTACTTTACTATATTGTAGTACGGGTCGGTAACTGAGTCATGACGTCACAAATCTTGGTGTTCCCATTGGTCACTTTTAGTCCCATTTAAAAACTGACTTGCAGAACAATTCTCGCGACTGGGGACCCCTTAATCTCTGGATGAGACCCCATCACTCGTGTGTTTGCATTTCGTTAACCGTTCCAACAAGTCCCAGTCGAGAACATTACCTATTCCAAGACTTGATCAACTCAAGTCTCGTCATTAGGCTAAACACCTTTCTTGTTAATTTCCACTGACTCGTTTAAAAACCAAGAGAAAACATTCGTTGAAATTATCAGCCTTTTCAGGCGAACAGTCACACAGATTATCATATAACGAGTGTGTGGGGGGGGGAGGGAGAGAGAGAGAGAGAGAGAGAGAGAGAGAGAGAGAGACAGAGAGAGAGAGAGAGAGAGAGAGAGAGACAGAGACAGAGACAGAGACAGAGACAGAGAGAGAGACAGAGAGAGAGAGACAGAGAGAGAGAGAGAGAGAGAGAGAGAGAGAGAGAGAGAGAGAGAGAATGAGAGAGAGACAGAGAGACATAGCGACATAGAGACAGAGCGAGAGAGAGAGAGAGAGAGACTGAGAGAAAGAGTGAGAGATAGACAGAGAGAGAGACAGAGAAAGAGACAGAGAGAGAGACAGAGAGAGAGAGAGAGAGAGAGAGACAGACAGACAGACAGACAGACAGACAGACAGAGAGATAAAGATATATAGAGAGAAAGTGTGAGAGATAGACAGAGACAGAGAGACAAGAGAGAGAGAGACAGAGAGAGAGACAGAGATACACAGAGAGAGACAGAGACAGAGAGACATAGAGACATAGAGACAGAGCGAGAGAGAGAGAGAGACATAGAGACAGAGCGAGAGAGAGAGAGAGAGACATAGAGACAGAGAGAGAGAGAGAGAGACTGAGAGAAAGAGTGAGAGATAGACAGAGAGAGAGAGACAAGAGAGAGAGAGACAGAGAAGCACTGTCGACACAAAGCGAGTGTCAGGCGCCTGTGCAGTCATTAGGTCCACTTCATTAGCGGCATTATGCAGATCGGTGACAAGTGTTTAGAGCTGCATTACCGACCGAACCGTCCAGGTGTGCCCTATTCACAACCCTCATTACCATTAACCGAGTCGTTAAGGAGAACGCATGATTAACGAGCCGTTAACGTGTCGTCATCTGACGTGTCAACTTGTTCTTGCTGAGAGATGATTCTAGTGACTGGTAAAATATGTTAATTTAATATGTGTGTGTCGCCATAGCAACTTGGCTCTTTATGATGTCAGTGGACAGCGTATTGTCCCAGTAGGCCTACCTGTAGAGCATACAACGGTCATTGAATGAGCGAGAGCGAAGACTTCCATCCCACTATTATGGAGCTTTGTCGTTGACTTTTTTTATATTGGGTTTAAGAGTCCATGAGAGTCCATTTAGCGTTCATGATGATGACTTTTGAACGGTATGATATATCTAAATTCTGAGAACGAGGAAACACAGATATTTATAATACCTTTGAGGTGGAGTAAGTAACTAATAATTACTTATCTTGAATCGCCTGATTGTCAGGCGTATACAATTAAAATACACATTTTTTAACCGTATACGCCTGACAATTAGGCGATATGAGATACATAGTTATTACTCACACCGTCTTGAAGGTATTAAAATTATGTATGTTTCCTCGTTTTCAGAATTTTGATATCTCATACCGTTCAAAAGTTATCACTAAAACACTGATATTCCATCAAATCGACTCCCATGGACTCTTGACGATGCACTGTAATAATAGCGAAAATTTATTGGCGTCTGATGGATGATTGATGAGATGCAGGTGTCTTGGGTAATGTAAAGGATAGTGGGAAGGAAGCGGTCGTGGCCTATATTGTGGGAACCATCCCGGCATTAGCCTAGACTACAGAGGGAAACCACAAAAAATGTAAAGATGGTCGGCGGTGGGGATCGAACTCTCCCGGATCACATGAAGCGAGCGCGTTAACCACTGCGCTACATGTGCCGGTTAAACCTTTTTTCTTTGTTATTTTTTGTTATCACTACACAGATCGCAGAGTTCGTCTGATCGACATCAAACTTTTTATGTAAAAGCGGTTTTGGATCAAATCGGTTGAACCATTCTTGAGAAATAGCATGTCAAAGTTTTTGAAAAACCTATAAGCCGAAAAATTGGAAGAATTAAATCTTTTCAAAATTCAAATTCTCATTGATTGTGAGAACAAGAAAGTAACCATATTATTACAGATTTACAGATTTACAGATTTAAAGAATCGGATCAGCCGTTTTGAATAATCTAGGGCAATGCCGGAAATGATTCCCACAATATAGGACAAGACCGCTTCCTTCCCACTATCTTTCCTAGTACCACAGTTGAAGGAAGTTTATAAGCTTCCTTTATATCTGTGCTATTACCTAAGAAGCTCATCTCATCATCTCATCATCCATCCGACGGAAATAGATCTGAGCTCTCATTCCAGTTTATCGTGAAGCCCAATATAAATAACTATAGGCGAGGGGTTAACAACTCCTGAAATCAGGTGTAGGCCTAAACTAATTGCCATGAAATCCCCTTGAAATCACCTGAAATCACCTGAAATCCCTGAAATCACCTGAAATCACTTGAAATCCCTTGAAATCCCTGAAATCATCTGAAATCCCTGAAATCACCTGAAATCACCTGAAATCACCTGAAATCACTTGAAGTCCCTGAAATCACCTGAAATCACTTGAAATCCCTGAAATCCCTGAAATCAACTGAAATCACCTGAAATCCCTGAAATCCCCTGAAATCACCTGAAATCCCTGAAATCACTTGAAATCCGAGAAATCATCTGAAATCCCTGAAATCACCTGAAATCACATGAAATCACGTGAAATCCCTGAAATCACCTGAAATCCCTGAAATCCCTGAAATCATCTGAAATCCCTGAAATCACTTGAAATCAACTGAAATCCCTGAAATCTTGACATCTGAAATCAGGTGTACACCAAATTTTCGAGTTGTAAACCCCTCGACTATAGGCAAACGCAGAATATGCGATGTAAGATGAGCGAGATATCTATTCAAAGTATAATTTATAACTCTTCACACATAGATTCGTATAAAATATATTTCATTCGGTTACTATCGAATCTAGGAAGCCGTGAATCCATCTCTGCAACATTTTTCTGATATTATTTCTATCTATTCGATGAACGAATTATCTATTCGATAATCACACGAGAGAAGAAGGACTCGAACCACCCGTGCGCTAGTGGTATGGGATAGGGGGGACGGTCGCTCGGAACCTTCATCTCTCGTGAATGTAAAACGCATATAAATATTTACTCGTTGAAATCAAAGTCGATCATTCTTGTCGGCCGTATGCAAAGAGGTTAGTATCCCAGTACCCCCCCCCCCCCCCCCCCCCCCCCCCCCCCCGCCATGCAAAGAGGTTAGTACCCCAGCTGTGGTCGCGTGACGCGGCTTGAAAACACTGTATGTACGCGCTGAATTAAACATCACCCCTCCCTCCCCTCCTCACCCCCTCACCCCCTCAAGTGATTTGTCAAGCTATTAGACGGCAGGGGTTGAAAGCGCGACCTAAACACTGCTGCTCTGTATATCTATTTGAGAGTGCTTGGGAGTTGATGCAGCGCAATTCTGGTTTCTGGTTCAACTTTTGATAGATTTAAAGGACTTCCCAACCTTGAAACTGGATTTTAACGAATAGTGATGATATTTATTTTCTTAATTTTAGAGAAAACTAAAAACGTTATCACAATTTAAGAAATTAGATTTTTTGGCCTCCAGAGATCATGAGTATTGACGTGGTATTGACGTATTCTTTATAGAAACATGAACAGAATCGAGTAATGTCTACGTCACGAATCAGAAAACGGGCTGGGTCCTGGCGGAGGACAAATATATTTATTATAATTCCTGAAATTGAGATAATAATTTCTCCCGAACTCCGTTGTTCAGTCAGCATATAGGTTATACTATAAGTTGTAGATAAAATTATTAATGCAATCAAGTAAGCAATCAAATAAGGCAATTCGTGCCAGGGGAGGGGGGGGGGAGTGGGGTAGTATCGCCTACTGTAACCAATGGGCTCATTACCCTATTATCTGTAATTACGGTCATGGAGGATTTAATAATGCATTACTGTATTGTTGTCGATATCATTGACAGAGACAAATCGTTCGTGATCCAATTGCAGACCGATACTTACTGGTAGAATACAGTTCCTACAACGTTCTGCTCAATTATCAATTCACATTTCTCATTCACACGGACCCGGATTCAACATCGAATTAAAGAACAATTGCAACGAATAGACACTTTTATTTTCAGAAGTCAATGCGCATGCGCTCACTGCCTTCTAGAGGTCGAGATCGCTGGTATTGCATTCTGGGTGTTTTAGTAGGCTTACTGTAGAAAAAATCGGTCCGACACCGAGATATAGGTCTACTAGGAAAACGCCATATATGCGTTGTTAGACGAGCGGATAGTAATAGTATGGGTAAAAATGGGTAAAAACTGCTTCGAGTGGAACCAATTTATAGTACATTTTATGTTTTTTCTTCAAAATGGCTGACCCGATCAGGCTGAAAATTTCCAGAAATGTGTATCAAAATGTAATTTCAACTTCACGCAAAATTTCAATATTTTTTTGGAAAATATTTTTTTTTCTCCGCTGTGTTATTGTAATGAGTATTTTTGAAATTTAGAAAATTCATGAAAAAAATGTTACCACCCGATAATGCCACAAAACTATACAGAACTAAGTTAGATGAGGAACCATATTGAAAAAAAGTTTGAAGTTGATAGCTAGTCGTTTGACCTGTGGAGAACCCACAAAAAAAAACATAAAAACGAACACCGATTTTGGATATTTATGCTTTATTTGGATATGTATGCCCCTGAGCGAGACGTTGTAGGAACTGGGAAACATTGCAATCACGTCAGTTATATCTTATTGAAGTTAATCCATGTTTTGGCCCTTGCAGTGAATCTAGGAACGCCTCATCAGGCATTCCCTGTGAGCTTGTTGACGCCGTGGCTCGAGCCCCGTGCACCGTGGCTACAGTCCCGCGACGTGGCTGAATAATGCACGCTGATTGGCTGTAATTGAGCCGAACGTCGACTCGAGATGTTGACAGGAATTGATGACGTTTGATTTGTCACCCTCTCGTGACGTAGAGTTCGGGTATACTAGGAATCACGGGTAGCGGTCAATTTTGTTTTTATTATTTATATTGGGTTTAACGACGTAATGTTATGATAGCGCAGATCTAATGGCGTCGAATGGATGATTAATGAGATGATGGGATGATGAGATGAAGGTTCTTGGGTAATGGGAAGGATAGTGGGAAGGAAGCGGTCATGGCCGACTTATTGTAGGAACTATCCCGGCATTAGCCTAGACTACAGAGGGAAACCATGAAAAACCTCTGTAAAGATGGTCGGCGGCGGGGATCGAACTGGGTCCGAAATTCCCCCCGTCTCCCGGATCACATGAAGCGAGCGCGTTAACCACTGCGCTGCATGTGCCGGTGGTAGCGGTCAATGAATGGTTAGAATTGTGCTAGCACACAGGTCAGGTACTATTTCGAGAATAAATATGATTCCCTATTCGACAATGAAAGTGCCGCCCTCGTTAGCTCAGTCGGCTGAGGCACGCTTCAGAGACTGAAGTGACCGTTGGGCGTGGGTTTGAGTCCCGCATAAGACATGAATTTTTGTAAACGTCCTTTCACCTATCAACACTTCATCGTTTCATTATCATTCGCTCATTCGTACCCCCGTATAACCTAGCTGTTGGTTTCTGGCTTTGTGACTGGGTTCGAATGTTTACATGGTTGGGTCCAGGAAGGTTGGACGTTCAAACCATGCCACACACTGAGTCAATATTCCGGTATATGCTTGCAGGCCCCCCAGTACTAAATAATAATCGAATTGTGTTCCAAACAATGCGTCATAGTGTCTGTATTACCATTAGGCAAACGCAGATGTGCGTGTGGTTGATGAGCAGGATTTTAAAGTAACTATATAACACTCGTCATACCGTGTCATATAAAATGAACTTTTTCGATACCAACGAATCTAGGTAAGCGTGAATTAACAATGCAACATTTTTCTGCTATTATTTCTATCTATTCGATGAATAAAAAACATGTATTACATTATTTTCATCGAAACGGCTGGTCCAAATTGCATACACATTTTTAATTATGTGTATAATTTCCGTGTTTACATTTGAGGAAATTTCGAATTATATTGGAGAGATTTTATTTTTCAATTTTTTCTGCCCGGCCTTATCTTATGGAGTTTTCAGAAACTTTGAGATGATGTTTCTGAAAAATGGTTCAACCGATTTGACCAAAAAATTACAGGGTTCTAAGTTGGATAACGCTCATCTAATAACCAGGGCTAAACTTTTCAAAACCGGCTAGCCACGCCTGGCGTTTCATCTTCTTCCTTCGTTACCACCAGCTACCTCCTCAACTCTCTGTCCTCCCACTGTCTGTCTCTGGTATTCATCATTATTATTTTTCGAAAGTATTTTCTCGGAACAGTTAATTCAGAGCGGCCGATACGTATCACTGTCACTGCCTTAGCAGCAAACTATAGGCAATAGTTTCACATCGCAGTAGTTATTTTGTCAGTAGGGAGGGAGAAGGAGGGGAAAAAGCTGTTACAAGGAAGGTTTGTATTTTTATGAGGTCAGCGGTTGCCAGAGATTTCAATCTCCGAATCTTGTTCGATTGAGCGCCGTCGCGACGCCTGGAGGAGAGAGGCCACCCCCCCTCCCCCCTCCCCTCCCCTTATCACTACTCGTGTGGACATGTGCGATACCTGAGACGACTATCTTAATCACCTCGCGAGATGTTTCCGTTGTCGAGCGTCTGTCTCGCGTATCGGCCAGCAGTGACGGTCGGTCGTGTCGAACCCCCAGGCGGGCGTGTTGTAATCGGTTATGGCGAACAAGGAAAAGGTTGGTTGGAAAAGTTGAACTGGCAACACAATCAGTTGAATACCTAAGAAGTGAGAAGTAGGAATTATTTAACTTATATCGGATTGTTTTCGTAGTTGGGTCCAGTTTTACGAACTGATTGTTAGTGGATTAAGCAATAGTTAGTGGATTAACTTGATTATATGTGCTATTTCCATACCTTTAACTAATGGTTAGCGGATTATTACTTGGCTAAAGCCCTATATTACCAAGTCCAGTTAGCCTTTATCTGAGATTTGGTGATAAGAAATAACATGGATAACCATGGTGATACCAACTTTAAACTGCCAGTTAGAGCTAATTCCACGTTGGTAATTCTAGCAATTGGATTCTTAAAACTGGCTCGTGAAGAAAAAACGGTTTATACCTGTACACGTGTGATATGTAATGTTGGGGTACAAACCCAGTATTTTGATATAATTATATTTAAATTGGGTTTAACGACGCACTATACCGATGGCTTT
Organism: Brachyptera putata; assembly: GCA_907164805.1. Lineage (NCBI taxonomy): Eukaryota > Metazoa > Arthropoda > Insecta > Plecoptera > Taeniopterygidae > Brachyptera > Brachyptera putata. The sequence goes on from OU015473.1 coordinate 5,718,802, forward strand.
TAGATATATTGACGTTGGTTGATGGACAGATGAGATGAAAAGTTATTTTAGTATGTGTTTTTGGGTAATATAAAGGAACCGATCGTTGCCTCTTGTGTAAGAAAATGGTTTAATATATTTTCTAATCAAATATTTTAAAATGGGGACATTCTTAATTGAGCATCTTACGCACGATGATTCACGGGGGACGCTGATGAGCGAATACCGGAATAACGATACTCGGTCGCGTGTCATGGGCTTCGGGGTACTTTTCAATGGAATGTGGTTAGGGTTCAGGTGAGGTTGGACACCCAAACCCATGTCACACAACCAAGTAGACTTTATTCCGGTATTTGCTCTTTAGGCGCCCCGATTCACGGCTTCCCAGACTTGTTAGTTTCCAAGTCGAGGTGTGTAGAGTTTTGAATTGAACGCACGTGCTGCGTTTTCCATCCAGCAGTGTGTTAGTGTGCTGGGAGGTATGTGCTGTCCCGAGACACGCAGAGGTAATGGACAAAGGCGAGGCTGATGGACCAGGGAATCTGAGACCAGGTCTCGAGGGACGCTGCCGTCACACCCCACACCCCCACACCCCCATCACAGGTAGGCAACCAGGGTGGCACGTCATCGGGGGTCTGTGTTTCGCCAAAGATTGTAAACACTTTGTATATTCTCGATATTCTGCCAAATCTTCTGCAAATTATGAATTACAACACATAAATTATTGCAATAATATATCGAATCTTTTCGAGTGTTGAATATATTTCATTAATATGAGAATATTGAAAAAATATAAGTACTATTGGATAGGATCAGCGCCATTTCGTGTCGTTCCAAAAGACATGGAATCGAATAATAAAAAAACATTTTCAAAAATGTTCTTGCGGGGCAAAATTGAGAGACACACCCATAGCCCCGCAGGCCTTCGCCTTCAGATCGGCTTTGCACGTGGTCTTGGGGGAGCACGATCGGGTTTTCGAATGTCAAGAAACGGCCTTGTTTCTCGCTATGATCGAGTTCGAGACTATGTATTAGTGTCTTCAGGTGATGGGAGGGGTGGGGGAGGGAGTAGTAACTATAGGGTAGACCGACTGCTAAACTCATCCTGCGTTTGTCTCCTCTCACAACTTTGTCTGGCAAATTGTCCTCCCCCCCAAACTTTGACTGGCAAATTGTCCTCCCCCCCAAACTTTGACTGGCAAATTGTCCTCCCCCAAGATCTAGCTTGGCAAATTGTCCTCCCCCCCTAAAACAGGTGACTGGCAAATTGGCCGCTGGTAAATTGGCCGCTGGTAAATTGGCCGCTGGTAAAGTGGACGCTTGGTAAATTGGGCCGTACACCTGAAACAAATGCAGTATATATATATATATATATATATATATATATATATATATATATATATATATTTATATATAATCATTTTGTGAGTCGAATTAGCATCCCCCCATTTGAGATTGTCTAATATGTAAATATATGTAGACATACTGTAAGCATGTTGTAGACATGTCCACCTGTGTGCGAGCAGTCAGTGTGACTGTAGCCACGTCCATCCCATCAGATACCTGTTGACTCCCTAACGTCTCTAATCGCCGTGTCTTGCTGTTAACATTCAAGCCGCGACACCGAGAGGGGCGTTAGCGCATCGGACACGTGCTCCACTCAGACATCGGGGTGACGAGCGTAGCGAACACTTACACTAACTTCTTATAAAAATAAATCGAGCTTATAAGTTATTCATTATGATTGAATATATATATATATATATATATATATATATATATATATATATATATATATATATATATATATATATTAGCGCGTCAGACCGGCAATCTGGAGATCCGGGTTCAAGTCCCGGGGGAGGTCGCGATTTTTGAATAGTTTCAAATCAAATATGTCAAATAAATAAAATAAAATATGATAATAGATGACGAGAAAAATGAAAAGAAAAATGAATTACATCGAAAATACAAACGCAAGGTTCACTACCAGCTCTATAAACTCCGGTACCAAAAGGCTTCCACTCGACCGCGACTTCAAGTTGTATCCTTTACATCTGTGAAATCCCCTAGCGGGATCGGTTACCTTAGGAAGACTGGGTACGCCTTAATTCCACCGTCCAGTCTTCCGTCTCCCTGCGTGCCGCGACGGCTCCTCGGCCGCCGGTCCGGCACGCCATCCTCTCGTCGGGCTTAACGACCGCCTGACGAGACAACGACGCGGGCCATGTAGCGCCTTATCGGCCAGATCGCTATCGCCTTATCGGGGCCGAAGAGCGCGAGGGAAAGCAGCTTTATTGGGGCTGGTTATAACTGGAAATATCGTTGGGAGGAAGGTTTTGCGGGGGTTTTTATTAACAACGGAAGTCTGGATTTACACTCGATCAGTGTTCTGTCGGTAAGTCCCGCGACTGTTGGACCGACCTCGCAGACATGCCATGCACACGCCGGGGAGAACGCGATACATGCTCGCGTTAAGGGACGAGCTAGTGATATAATTATACGGTAACTTCTCTGCATGGTCGTTTGTTATCATTACAGTGCGTCGTTGAACCCAATATAAACACAATTATGATTTTGCTCCTCGTCATTGTCGCTAGACTTATCAATACAGTGCGTCGTTAAACCACGGGATTTGTGAACTGTACTAAAAATCAACTGTACTAGATATAATAGCAAGCATAAGAGAGTAGAAGAAAAGATAAAGGAAGTACAAAATGGTTTCACCAATTTTTACACATATATTGCTCTGGCTTCGCATCACTATCTCGTCTGGTATACAACCGTCGGGTTGTTACCGTATTTGTTATACAATTCGAGAGTGTTTACACTGGTAATGGATAAGCGAAGCGGTAATCCGTTTCAATTCCCGAAAATTCGAATTAGCTATATTTTAAATAGAAGTACGCGGCATCCACCTACAGGTCAGGAATCGACTTCAAACTTCTAAACAAGTGTCATACCAAACTTCTCAATTTTACTTCTCTCCAGGTTGTTCAAGAATTGGAAGCTTAGGTCAGTTGGTTTTTAGGACAGTTGATTTTAAAATGCTGTTGACCATCCCCTGAATAATTGTACTAAAAACAACTGACCTAAAAACCAACTGTACTAAAATACTAAAACTAATGCCTTAAAACCGGTGCTTACACGGTACCTAAAAAAATTGAGAAATGTATCTTTACTATTTTTTCTATGTCCACGAAAGAGTGTAATTGAACAAAATGTATATCAACCCTAAGATGATTTTATGCTCTGTAATTAGTATGATATGGACCTACTATTTGTGTGAATTCAACCAGTTTTGAGATAATACGTCTAAAAATGTCATCGAATTCTTGGTATTCATTGACGTATTATGTTGAAACTGATCGAATTCCCAAAAATTGTGTGTCATATCAATTGAAGAGCATACAATTATATTGGAGATAATATACTTTTTATTCCATTACGATGTTTTGTAACTTGGAAGAAAAAAAAAAAAATCTGTATATTTATTCGCACCTTGCCTACACCCCCTTCATTAGTTGTTTGGTAAGAAACAGTCGGTCGTTTTATGACGCATGCTCGGCAGGTCGGCCCGCACCCCCGGTCGGCCGGGCGGGACGGGCGGTCGCTGCATATGTAGAGGCCCCTGCTCACATGGGGGCGATCACAGCTGGCTTTTCCACGCAACCCACACTAACACGTGGACGATAGCTTCTTTATTTCATTGTGATCGAGGTCTATTGGCGTCGGTGAATGATGAAGCGAGGTAATTTTGCGCCCATGTTCATATCCATGTACTTTGCCATAGTTGGAAGATAAGATGATATAAAAACAACGAAATAATAGAAGACGATAGATGATGAGAAAAGTGACAGGAAAACGAAATCAAATGAAAATACAAACGCAGGGTTCAGTACTTCTTCCATATACTCCGGTCACCAAAAGACTTCCACTCGACCGAGACGGACCAAACTTGGGTAAGAAATACATTCAAGCCCGATTTTTCAGGCCATCTAGAGGCTAGACTGAAGTATTTGCCAGGCTCATGCGATTAGGCTTTTTTAAACAATGAGAAGGTTTCAAGGAACCATTCCATTATTAACCTGAACGACAGAGGGAAACCACGATGCACCTCTGTCAGAATGGTCGACCATGACATGTATCGAACCCCGGTCTCCTGAATGACAGTTCAACGCACTAACGACTGTTCTCTCTATCTATGTACATGGATCTGATGTTCACCATGACAGTGGTCTATTTAGCCTCTTGCTGGAATTTGACCTGACCCCTGACCTGACCGATGACGTCACTCGATTGCAGCTGCTTGTGCCCCTGGGTGGCAGGCAACTCTTGCTACGTGCGTGTACTGCGGGACACTAGCTTGAGCTTGTAGTTAGGGGATGTTCTGGCATGTGGGGAAGGGTGAGGAGGGGGGGCGGGGTAATATGCGTGAGTGCGTTGGTCAGTTTATTGGGGGGGGGGGAGGTGGTTGTCGCCTTGTTCACGATGTTATCGCGTTCATAGCTGTTCATTTCACAAGTTAGCACTTTTATATTCATACGTAAGACTGAGATTATATTTCTACTACTGAGATATTTTCTAAAAGCGTTGGTCTCGACGGCCACGCCCCCCTCCCCCCTCCCCCCTCCCCCTCCCCACATAGCACCCACCGACATTAATATGTAGATTAGATTCAGGACAACCTGAATGTTCTAGACCCTTTATTTTCGCGAATGCTTTTTACACGAGATTGTTAAACATTGTATCTAGTAAATTTTGAGTTTGTATGTTGTGTCAATCCTATAGTGTCAATCAAATCGTATTCACATAGTGGCGGGAAATGGCGTCATATTCGAGTTATTACACGATATTTTACACTAATTTTAGTGTTTTAACAGGAATTTTGCGCGAAAGTACCATGTTCTCCTGATTTTCGTCAATTTTTGCGGGAATCTGTATCCGTAAAATTCAACTTTAAATAGTGGATTATATACATCCTATTCCAAATCATATTTTCTCTTTCTATTCCACATGTGTATAAACTTCGTAACTGTTCATTGCCTAGTAATTGATGTGCCCGAACAATGTGTACTACTCTGTATCATATTCTTACAGATTTTCTCATTCTCAATAATAACTATAGGTTCAAAAATTGAATTCTTTTCACAGCTTCTGTGTCTTTTCACGACGAAATGGCCCACAATTGGTCATTTTCAACACCGCTTTGGTCCTTTTTATAGAGCGAAGTGAAGGATTTTGATTCACCATTCTTCAGTGTCCCCCTGTCTATTACACACACAGCACATCGCTGCTTCATTGCCGGCCATTAGAACAGGTGTATTCGAATACAGATAGTGATGAGCGTAAGTGGAGACTTCCGATCAGTCCATGTCGACTCCTTGTGTTCTCCATAGATCTCAGGGTTAAACTGAACCTATTCCAGGCATTACTCATCCTAACCTGGGACTGAGGTTGTAGCAACCAGTGAGGTTGATTTTCAGAAATTGAGGTTTGATATTTTGGTTGGATTGATATTGATATTTTGAAAAGCAACTCTGAAAAAGTATATGACCATATAATTTGTCGGCTTCAGGCCGTGAACCAGCAGATGCAGCGCAGTGGTTAACGCGCTCGCTTCATGTGATCCGGGAGGTGAGGGGAATTTCGAATCCAGTTCGATCCCCGCCGTCGACCATCTTTATACGGGTTTTTCGTGGTTTCCCTCTGTAGTCTAGGCTAATGCCGGGATGGTTCCCCCAGAGTATAGGCCACCACAACGCTTCCTCCCCGCTGTCCTCCCCATTACCCAAGAAACCTTCATCTCATCATCCCATCATCTCATTAATCATCCACCCATCACCAATAGATCTTCACTATCATAACAGTGCGTCGTTTGAAACTAAGCGTCGAAATCAAGTTTTCAAACTTGTACGTTACTGCTATTGTTAAGTACTAAGTTTAATGTTGTCGTGAACAGCAACGAGAAATACCATATGATAATCAATTTATGTAAGTTCCTAAGTTTACGGTTAAGTTTAATCGTGGATACTCCTTAAATCATCTAGCTGAGGTAGACGATGAAACTAATCTCGATTTTTACCCATGACACTGTCCAAAAGTGCATACCTCACCCGGATCACCTTGCCTATGCCAACTGGTGACTCAGTGCACTCACCCGTGCAGACTGGGCCAGCTATCGCGTCTCCCTCCACGTGGAGTTATGTAATGTAAGTCACGTGAAATGGCATTAAAAGGCACGATTGGCACGCCTGTTCGCCGGACCGGTTTATGTCGCAGCTAACCGGTTTCCGGCGGTCGCTTAGCTGCCTACTCCATGTGCATACCGCTCACTTCACTCCGCTCAACTGCACTCGCACACAATCGGGGCTTCCTTGGTTTGTTTGTTTGTTTGTTTGTTTGTTTGTTTGTTTGTTTGTTCTTGTGCGCGTTGCACAAGTGCAAGTCAAAAACCGATCCAATTGAATCTTATTCCGGGTATTGAGAGTCCATGGGGCCGCCCCGGTGGCTAAGTCAACTATCGCTAGCGGTAGTAACTGAAGTCACTGTTGGGCGTGGGTTCGAGTCTCGCATAAGGCATGGGTTTTTGTAAACGTCCTTACACCTGTCATCACTTCATCGTTTCATTATCACCCGCTCATTCGTACCCCCGTATAACCTAGCTGTTGGTGGGGTCGTTATGCAGTATTAAAAAAAAGAAGAGTCCATGGGAGTCGATTTAGCGGAATATCAGGTTTTTGGTTAGGCCTATAACTTTTGAACTATATGAGATATTAAAATTCTGAAAACAAGGAAACACATATATTTTCAATACTTTCCTTCGTGATGGTGTAAGTAATGGCTATTAATATCGTCTCAAATCGTATAATTGTCAGGCGTATACGGTTTAAAAAAACCTTTTTTAACCCTATACACCTGCTAATCTTGCGATATGAGATGAATTGTTATTACTTACACCATCTTGAAGGTATTGAAAATATCTATGTTTCCTGTTTTCAAAATACCGATATCTCATACCATTTATAAGTTATCACCCAAAAGCTGATATTCCTCTAAATCGACTCCCATGGACTCTTAATATCGTCCAGCTTAGAACTGGATTGTTTGAGTGACAAAGGTCATTCGGACTGGAAAACTTATTGATAGACTTTTTTTTTTTTTTTTTTAATAACATCGAAACTTGATACAAAATCATTGTTCCCCTAGGCTAAGAATAAGAGTAGGATCGTTTGGACGGAGCACCACGAGGGCGATCTTACCACCCACATAATAAAACTACATAATAAAGTGAAATATTGTGAATATTGTGAAATATTGTACATAATATTGTGAAACTACATAATATTAATAATATTTATTTATTATTTATTATTGTTCTTATACAGGTAGTGAGGTGTGTTGAAAAAGTAGGAGTAATTTAATTGAGTAAAACTGCGATAATAACTGAGATGTGATGAGGACATCGATGACGCTCTGATTGACGAGTCGGCCTTGTGCTGATCTTCCTAGCACGACTGAGAGAGAGAGAGAGAGACCGAGAGAGAGAGAGAGAGAGAGAGAGAGAGAGAGAGAGAGAGAGAGAGAGAGTGAGACAGAGAGAGACAGAGAGTAAAAAAGAGAGGGACAGAGAGAAGAAGACAGAGAGTGACCGAGAGTGAGAAAGAGAGGGACAGAGAGAGACAGAGAGAGACAGAGAGTGAGAAAGGGACAGAGAGTGAGAAGGAGAGAGACAGAGAGAGAGAGAGAGAGAGAGAGAGAGAAAAAGAGAGAGAGAGAGGGATCTCTGATAAAAATCTTACTAGACCTCTATATTTCTTCAATTTCCATTATTTTCTCATAAATATTTATCATTATTTCATTCTCTTACCTCTTCACCTTATTTCTACACGACACATAGAAGAACCAGGTCATCTTCTACGTTTCATTTGTATCTTCTGTTCGCTGCGAAGACCTCAGCCCCGTGATTGGCTAAGTGAGGCGTCGCGGCGCCAAGCAGCGCCTCCAATACATCAGAACCGCCCCACACTTTACAAACTAGAGCGGCCGAACTTAGACCAACTTATTGAATAAGATTTAAGAGCCAACGGAAAGTTATTGGAAGTTGGAAAGGGGGGCGGGGTTGGAGCTAAAGTACCTGGGTGAGACTCGAACCCGTGGCCCATCTCATCGATCAGCTGATAAGTGGGCCTAGTCACGGGTAAATACGGGGGCTATTGTGATCACTGTTTTCTGAAGAGGAACGGTTAAAAACTTGATATACCGTACAAGACGATATAACTATATCAGCAAAAGAAGAAAATTGTTTACCAACGTAACAAACACAAATATCACATTTATATTTGTATACAGCTCTTGTGTTGGTAGGTTATTATGATTTTCAGGACGAGGTTTAGGATAAGAAACGAAACTGCATCTTTCAAAAGCGATGAAACCTTGGAAAGTGCGATGTGATTATATATAGGCCAAATAACTTACGTTTTTATAGAGATTCCGTCGTCCTTTTTCTTTCGCGGATACAAATATATGTAATCTAGGAATTTTACGTAACCGTTTCTTTACGTCTTGTGTGTACGAGAGATGAAGGTTCCGAGCGACCGTCTCCCCTATCCCGCACCACTAACTCACGGGTGCTACAAACCTTCATCTCTCGTGGATATCAGTATAATTATTCTTCAATTTTTATTAAATAACATCGAACCTTGAAACAAAATCATTGTTCCCCTATTAAGGCTATGGATGAAAGATGAAATCGTTTGAACGGGGCACCACGAGGGCGATCTTACCACCCCAATTTGTTCTAAAATGGATGATACATATTGTTTTGATTATATCAGCTCCAGGACATGACCAATAGGGATCATTGATCTCCATAGCAATCCATGACAACTTCGTATCACAGGAATTAGTTCAAATATAATCAAACTTCGATGTATATGATCGAAATTGATGGCTGACGACCAACGTGACGTCACATATTTACTGTATTCTAATTGGTTGTATCCGCTAGTCGGCCGATTGTGTTGTTGTTATAAGAAACTTTCACCATCCTCACCAACCCAACTCAACTCAACACCGATCGAACTATAGTGACACGTTCACACGAATGATTGGATGGATTGTGACGACCAGTAAGCCCTCACGTGACTCCCGTGTCTGACGTCACTAACCCGCCTGTCCATGTTTCAGAACTCGATCCGGCACAACCTGTCGCTGCACAACCGGTTCATGCGCGTGCAGAACGAGGGCACCGGCAAGTCCTCCTGGTGGATGATCAACCCGGACGCCAAGCCGGGCAAGAGCGCGCGCCGCCGAGCCACCTCCATGGAGACGTCCAAGTTCGAGAAGCGCCGCGGCCGCGTCAAGAAGAAGGTCGAAGCACTGCGCAACGGTCTCACCCTCGACCACACCCCCTCGCCGTCCTCCTCCGTGTCCGAGGGCCTCGACCTGTTCCCCGACTCGCCGCTACACTCCGCCTCCGGCTTCCAGCTCAGTCCGGACTTCCGGCCGCGCGCCTCGTCCAACGCGTCCTCCTGCGGTAGACTGTCGCCGATCCCGTCGCTGCTCGGCGAGCAAGACTGGTCGTCGCCGTCGTACCCCCATTACGGGCCGGAACAGCTGTCGGCTAATATGGCGGACGGCATGAAGCTGCACCAGCAGGATGGGTACTGCATGGGTTTCCCGCCCCCACCGTACGCGTCCGGTTTCGACGCGTTCCGGCACGACCTGGGCTCGCTGCACGGCGCCGTGCCGTACGGCGGCAACCAGTGCTCCGTGCACCGCCAGCAGCCGTGCTCGTGCATGCAGGCCACGGCCGGGCTGAGCCCGTCGTACCCGCAGAGCGAGCCGGCGCCCGACCCGCAGTTCGCCGCCCCCAGCCGGCAGCCCCACGCGCGGTCGCAGCCCTCACTAGAGGTACGTGGCGACCTGAAGCACCGTGGCACTAGTTGCCATTGCACCATAGATCTAGTTACATCTAGATAGTTACATAGTTACTACTTACTCAACTCCCTAGCCCAACAATGTAAAAAGTATGTACCAATTTACAAATCTCTGAACCTACCGATCGTAAGTTCTCTGGTAGTGAAACAAAAAGTCAACTTTGTTTACAAAATTACGTTAGTATTGGCCAAGCTGTAGCAACAGTCATCTCAAGGGCTTAAAGAGCAAATACCGGAATAAAGTCGACTCGGTTGTGTGACATGGCTTTGGGTGTCCAACCTCACCTGAACCCTACCACATTCCATTGAAAAGTACCCCGAAGCCCATATCACACGACGAGTCGACTTTATTCCGGTAGACACTCTTCAGCACCCTCGAAAACTTCTCGCCTCCATGCCATAAATAGCATCAAAGAATGTGTTGACATGTAAACATAGCACAGAAACGAGACTGCTATTACGCAACCCATTGTGCGCATCAGCTTCACAGATGTATCACGTGACTCGTGTTGTTCCGCAACAGGTGCGCACGCCGTCGACCATGATGGGCCAGCTGATGGGCGCGCTCAACAACAGCACGCTGCTCGACGACCTGAACCTCAACATCGAGACGTTGCACGGAGGTTTCGACTGCAACGTCGACGAGGTGATCAAGCACGAGCTCAGCATGGACGGCAGCCTGGACTTCAACTTCTCTGCGCACGCGCACCACCACCAGAGCCAGGCCGTGACGTCGGCGCAAGAGGGACAGATTGCGCAGCCGCAGACGGCGCCCGTTTACTCGAGCAGCGGACATTGGGTGCACTAGCGGTGATAGTGGCGCGGTCGACAAGGGGGAGGCAACTAACGTGAGTACATGATTACTTTTACATTATATTGTAGAGTTGAATTCTTTCATTTTTGGGGTTAATTATAACCCATAACCCCATAACCCCAAAATAGAGAAGCTCAAAAAATTAGTTCGCTACATTTGGTGGAAGTTTCAAGAATTGCTCGTGGTCACATAACCTCAATTTGACGTCTAGGTTTAGCACCGTTACTGCGTTCAGGAAAAATCTACGGGTTCATGTGCTGACCGCATGTTGAATGTTGCACGTGCACAAAGCAGGAGAGTAAATTTGTACCTTCACACAAACATGAATCCCAAAATGAAAACATAATGCATTGGACGTTGATCTAGAATTCAGGGTGGAATAGACCCTTTTTGAAATGAAATAGCCATCCAGCGGCAAACGTTTGAACTAAAGCGGGATGTTAGTACGCGCTGTTGAAAGTCCTATGCTGCCAATGTTATAGCACGGATGATTTATATTATTGTACGTTACAGTGAACGTATTTGCTTATTATATGATAGTAGTTGCACCATTGATATGTCGACTATATTCTACGAGATTTACACACTGTCAGAGTGAGTAAAATGAGAGATAATGTAAGTTATATATCTCGATGTTTTGCCTTTAACCCTGTGGATAAGCGGACCGACTTTTTCAACAGTACTAAAACACCCAGAATGCAACACCAGCGATCTCGGCCGCTAGAAGGCAGTACGCGCCTGCGCATTGAATTTCGAAAAAGGTCTATTGAAACACTCGAAAAAATTAACCCCAAAAATAGAGAAGCTCAAAAAATTAGTTCGCTACATTTGGTGGAAGTTTCAAGAATTGCTCGTGTTTACATAACCTCAATTTGACCCCAAAATAGACCCCAAAATATTTACAATTTTTTTTATTTTTTATTATATATTTTTAAATAGAACACATATAACTACTATGTAATATAACATATAACACACATATAACTACTATATAACTATTTACCTGAGTAACAGTGTTTAAAGCTGATATAATATCTCCTGCAGAGCGGTTTGTGTCCAGTGGTCAACAGGTTAGGCCAGGATTTTAAGTCGATTTCTCATTGGGGAATTCACACTTTTATAACTCATATTTCCTGTAGCATTATGTAAAGAACTTATAAATAAATAAAATCAAATAACTACATCTATCCCGTGCCCCTTGCATTGTATAAGCAGGCAACTTCACCGACACGCTAGCATTGAGCTGACAGAACTCATGGACAGGTAGGCCTATTGCACCACAATAGCAATAGGTGATCACGCCCTTCAGCAAAACGTTGTAGGAACTAGTATACCACATTACGTCACTGAAGGAAATGTCCGTTTTAGGAAGTGTTAGGATTTAAGAGTCCATGGGAGTCGATTTTTCGTCGATCAGATAACTTTTAGACGATATGTGCATGTTTTGCTTATCCTAAAGGCAGTGTTTTACGTACACATCAATACCACACACGATAACATATCTCAAGGAGTAATCAAAGGGTGTATACCTATGTAACGCGAGATGGATGTTTTGTGACCATTTTCAGTGTCAACTGAAGCATAAATTATCGTAGTGGCTTTCCGGATGAACGTATTGTTGTGAAACTGCTTCACACCGTGCAGAGAAGTACCTTCTAAAATACGGTCGATCCATAATAAACATTCACAATATCTTCAAAAATAATCACTCTGGTGGGAACTTTAGACCGGCACATACAGCGCAGTGGTTAACGCGCTCGCTTCATGACATCCGGAAGTTGAGGTGAATTTCGAACCCAGTTCGATTCCCGCCGCCGACCATCTTTACAGAGGTTTTTCATGGTATTGGTTTCCCACTGTAGTCTAGGCTAATGCCGGGATGGTTCCTACAATAAGTCGGCCATGACCGCTTCCTTCCCACTATCCTTCCCATTACCCAAGAACCTTCATCTCATCATCCCATCATCTCATTAATCATCCATCCGACGCCATTAGATCTGCGCTATCATAACAGTGCGTCGTTAAACCCAATATAAACAAATGAACTCTTTGCCTTCTGGTGACTAGGGACGCCTTAAACTCAATACATACTAATAAGAATGCATGTGTTGCGTTTTCCTTGTCATATGATCCTCCAAGTGATCGCAGAACGCATGATGCTGATGAGATGGTTGGAGCCTTGCGAAGGTCGCGCATGCGTTAAGCACTATGAGTTGGCCTATATCCCGCGCGATGTCGCCACTTTCGCGACCTTCAGCCAAGGTCGTTCTCTGCTGGCATCGGTTCAAACACCTTGTGACGTCATTGGCACACGTGTGCATACACACCCAGTTCCTACAACCTCTTGCTATATGGGCACGTCACAGGTACACACAGAACTAGGATACCAAATGGAATGAAACCCGAATTCAATGGGGGCTTATTCTACCATCCCATCATCTCATATATCATTCAACAGACCCATGTCGCCCAACCGATTATGCTTTATTCCGGTATTCGCTCTTGGGGCACCTGAAGAGCGAATACCGGAAGGAAGCTTATTCGGTTGTGTGACATGGGTTTGGGTGTCTAACCTTACCTGAACCCTGACCACATTCCATTGAAAAGTACCCCGAAGCCCATGTCACACGACCGAGTATCTTTATTCCATTATTTGCTTCTCAGTGTTCCCATTCAGTGTCGGTCGCTGAAAGAAGTGGTCATTTCCTATAACCCGTGGTTATTCCTGTAATCATTCCGTTCTGTGTGCATGGAATATAAGAGGGGCTGCAAAAATACTGGTTTAATTACCATATTCGATAGCCCCGGGTTCGATTCCCGGCATCTCCACACTTTACCGGGCACCGGCACTGATAGCTCGGTGGTATAGTGCGCTTGTTCCGTGTGACGCAGGAGATGAGGGTATGGGAACCGGTTCGATCCTTTACTGGGGTTTCTCGTGGTTCCCCTCTGTAGGCTAGTTGAATGCCGGGATGGATCTTAAAACATAAACCACGGTTGCTTTCTTCCCACTATATTACACCTTCATCTCATCAACTTACTAATGCGCCGCCAATAGATCTCAGAACGTCGAAACTCAGTATAAATGAATGCGTGATTGAAGGTATTACATCTGCGAACGTCACGATATAGCAAGAGGTTGTAGGTACTGCGAGGCCATGTCATGCCCAAGACAGCCGAGGACTCCGTTCTATCGACCTTGGAGGCACAAGACACGAGTAGGCCTACACCACGGTCTAGAATGGTATAGGTCTTTTTTTCTCAATGATGCTTAACGACCCCACCAACAGCTAAGTTATTCGGGGGTACGAATGAGCGCGTGACAGTGAAACGATGAAGTGACGATAGGTGAAAAGACGTTTACAAAAACCAATGCCTTATGCGGGACTCAAACCCACGCCCAACGGTGACTTCAGTTTCTACCGCTAGCGATAGCGATTCTACCGATAGCGGTATAGATCTTGTATCGAAACTATTTCGGCTGGTATCATATGTGGTACAATAGTGGATGGCGTGATAATTATCACACCCAACAGCCTCCTGCGTGAAGGAAGTAAATAGTCCAGTGAACTCGAAGTGGGATGACGGGATGCTCTTGTTCGGATCGAGGTCTTCGAACTCAACAGCTAGAACTAGAACCAGAAACTGCACGCGAATCTGTGTGTGTGAGAGAGAGAGACAGAGAGAGAGATAGAGAGAGACCGACCATAGAGAGAGAGGGAAACAGAGACAGAGAAAGAGTAATTTAGACGGAGAGAGAATGGGGAGACCGACCAATCAATTGTTGAAGTTATACAAAGTTGCAGAAGATTCGCCGTTAACATCATAGAAACATTGGGAGAACAATGTATAATTTGTTATTGTTTAATTTATGTTGACTTGTGATTGAGATCTATTGGCGTCGTTGAATGATGAGACGAAGCGATGGTAGAAAAAGATGACGAAAGTGTGTTCTCTTGGGTGTTTTTATACAGTGGGAATGAGTCGGTCGTGGCCTGTTGTAAGGGAACCATCCCAGTATGACCCTGAAGAACGGAGGAATACCACGTAAGAACTCTGTCAGGATGATATGTCTTCGGCAGGAATCGAGCCCCGGTCTCCTGGAGGACGGTTCGTGTAGCAGTGAGATGAGGAAAACACCCCAGTGATGAGCATATCGACAATGCGGGGGGGAGGGGGGCAGGGGGGGCACTATTAATCGCCTGCCAGTATTTTGTTCTGTTCCTTAGCTGAGCTGTTTACAAACTCAAGCATTTTATCAATTTCCTGAAAATATTCAAATAATGTGTATTGATAAAATTTTACAAAGTGAAAAAGAAGTGTGTGATTTACAATGTAACCATCAAAACACCTCTCAACTCTCTCTCTCTCTCTCTCTCTCTCTCTCTTTCTCTCTCTCTTTTACTTTCTCTCTCTCTCTCTCTCTCTCTCTCTCTCTCTCTCTCTCTCTCTCTCTCTCTCTCTCTCTCTCTCTCTCCTAGTATAAAGAACTCGTATACAATAGAAGAAAAACACCGTCATTTTAAAACATGTTCTTCAAGTACTCTCAACACGTGTTTCTAAGTGAATGTGACGAGCAGCCGTCCCTCCCATCAATTAACACTGTACGACCGGAGTCTCGAGCCGGTTTTTGTCTTGTAAATGTGAAGACGCTGTGATCTGTATAGCAAGACGTTGTAAACATGGTGGTGTGTTTCAGTGAGAGAGAGAGAGAGATAGAGAAAGAGAGAGAGAGAGAGAGAGAGACAGAGAGACAGAGAGACAGGGACAGGGAGAGAGTGAGAGAGTGTGTGAGAGAGAGAGAAAGGGAGAGAAGGAGAGAGGGAGAGAGTGGTGAGAGACGGAGAGGGAGAGAGTGAGAGAGTCTGAGAGAGTCTGAGAGAGGGAGAGAGTCTGCGAGAGAGAGAGAGGGAGAGTTTCTGCGAGAGAGAGAGAGAGAGTGAGAGAGTCTGAGAGAGTCTGAGAGAGGGAGAGAGTGAGAGAGTCTGCGAGAGGGAAAGAGTGAGAGAGTCTGAGAGAGAGAGAGAGAGAGAGAGAGAGAAAAACAGAGAGACATAATGTATTGACACCCAATGAAAGCTGCGCCTGTAATTAATATGGCCCGACCGACCGGGGGTCCGCCCCATCAGCCAGCATTGCCGCTCGGGTGTCTCACGTGTAATTAATGTGCCGGAACGAAGTTAACGCTCGAAAGAAGTTTAGTAATTTAATTGCAAGGAAAAAGATGAGACGGTCGGGGGTGTTTCATCAGAAAATACTTAATACTGTAATTAGTCTTGTTTGATCGATGTGAAGTGAGCAGCCGGCCCGTGTAGCCAAGTCAGCTGAAGCACTGCTTTCAAATCCTTCTTTCGCCTCCTGCGTACTCGTACCCCCATATAACCTTATCGGGCGAACGTTTCGTTGCATGTCTGATGACAGCCATCGTTGGGCAGCACTTGTCGGTTGAATTTTTTTCTTCAAGTTGGTTTTTAAATGGGTCTAAAAGTGACCAATGGGAACGCCAAGATTTGTGACGTCATGACTCAGTTACCGACCCGTGCTATGGTATGATAAAGTAGCGTCCAGCATTTGTGTGAACAGCATTTTCATATTTGTGTGGTGCTACTGGTAGCATAGCTGACTCAAGTTTTGAGGTCCGTGGTTCGATTCACGACGCTGTTACTTTTTTACAAACAAAATAACTATCAAATGTGGACTCGAGCGCAGGGTTATGGTTTAGGTAATTTTTTTCTCAATTTGACCACAGAAACAAAAATATCTATACAAATGTTTTGATTTTCAACCATTATTAAAAATCTCCTTTATTTTGCATTTTATTATTTTTTCAGAATTTAGAATTTTAGTTGAATTTTATCACATTTCAGACCACTTCTGACAGCGTCAATTTATACCACCGGGCAGTGACTATTTCATATTCTAATCTAATATAAAACCTAACCTAACCAACATTATCCAATCAAATATATGATAGCATCAACATTAAGATATCAAAATACAACATTAATACTCAAACTTTTTCATTTTCCAACACTTTTTTTCGATTTTTTTTTCTGAACCGTCAGTGCATCGCGCCATGTCACCTGCCGGGGTTCGAACCGAGCTTGTCTAGCTTATTACCATCGTCGTATTGTATAAGTATTTGTTGTTACACCCGACTGAAGCATGATTGATGACAGCAGCGCTCGTAGCGTCATTAATTACCGGCTCTGCGGTGGGCACCATCTTAAGCGACCGAGCGTGGGGGGGGGGGGGGGGGGGGGGGGGGGGATGCTGCCTCAGCTTTCTTTCAAAGACTTGCCCGACGACGCTGAGACGGACCGACGCTTTTTATGGCAGCGTCGAGACGCTTGTTCGGTGTAGTCGCGCGGGGTGGGGGGGGGGGCACGTGCGTCGACGCTACGAGCTGCAGCTACCTCGGCTGTTCGAGGCAGTGTGCACGTTCACACACGGTGGGCTTTCTCGTGTTTTATATAATAATATTAATAATATATGCTTTATTCATTAGAACTATATTACAAGTTATTGAATGCGTCATGAAAATAGTAAAATATGATTAAAATGTTGAATAAAATATTTGAGAATAAAAATACATAAGTTACACAAAGTCATGTTGTAAAAAGTCTTCAATACTGTATGGACAGATCGTTAAAAGTTATTGTTTAGGCGCTATCTTTAAGATCATTCACAACTGGAGTTACAGCTACACAATTGGATGAGCGTTTAGGGTAGATCAGGGGTCTCTAAACTTTTTACCCCTAGGGCCACATTGATGCCTCCAACAAGTCCCAAGGGCCAATGGTAGTACCATACCATCTTGTGGGGAGCTACATAAATCTTATCTACTGTTTAATTTCATTATGTGAATTACCTATATAGACCTATGTCACTTATTGTACATTTTTAGAATAAAGCGCCAAAAAAAATCGGGCGTATAGGGACCTGAAGTGTTTTAATACGACCGTAAGAAAGTCGTCTACCGAAAGAAGAAACACAAATTGTCTCAGCTGTAGCTCCGATGTTGGTATAGGGTATTATGACTTTCAACCCGAGGTTCACGATAACAAACGAAACCACATCTTTCAAAAGCGGTAAAACCTTGGAAAGTGCAGGACCCTTACCGGGACTTCACTTGATAACGTCCGAGGCCCAGCTAGCTCCAAGAGACTAGGGATTTTGATTGGTTCATGTTCTATATTAGAGCTAATTACCACGGCAATAAAATATCATAACAGAGTCACGGTCTCTTAGAAAGCAAAAATGTGACCTATGTTTAGCCCACTTCAAGAGCAGTGCTAGGATTTTGTGCTGACAACAATGGAAATGCAGCCGCCCCGTTGGCTAAGTCAATTATCGCTAGCGGTAGTAACTGAAGTCACCGTTGGGCGTGGGTTCGAGTCCCGCATAAGGCATGGGTTTTTGTAAACGTCCTTTCACCTATCATCACACCATCGTTTCATTATCATCCGCTCATTCGTACCCCCGTATAACCTAGCTGTTGGTGGGGTCGTTAAGCAACATTAAAAAAAAAAAAAAAAAAAAAAAAAAAAAAAAATGGAAATTCGCAGATACTGGACATGTTACCATAGTACTTAGCTCACCTAGAAAATAGAAACCAATTAAAGTCCCAATTCAAGCCAGTCCTGGAACGTTATTTTAAGTGGCAATCGCAGTAAGAATCCAGTGTGATTATATAATAACTGAAGTTTTTACAAATATTTCACAAATATTTCGTTGGTACGCCGCCCTTGGTAGCTCAATAATCAAATGAGGCACGCTTCAGAAACGGCAGTCCCCTTTGGGCGGAGGTTCGAGTCCCGTTTAAAGCATGGGCCTCTGTAAACATCCTTTGACCTATCATCACTTCATAATGTCATTAACACCTGCTCATTCATATCCCCTTATAACCTAGCTGTTGGTGGGGTCGTTAAGCAAATAATAATCAGATAGTAGTAGACGAACTTCTTTCGCGGATTCAAGTATACACATCTTTAAATTCCCCTGGCGGGAAGTTCCTTCCCTCCGAGCAGCATGTTCGCCTTAACGCCCCTCTCCAAGCAGCAAGTGTCACCGTATTAACGAGATGCTAATATTTATGTAAAACTCTTGTTCTTGTCAAGTGGTGGCGGGAGGGGGGAGGGGGGGGAGGGGGGGATGTCAGGGCGATTAACGCGCTGAACGCCGCCTGCCGGTGATTATTATTGTCAGCCCTTAACGAGGTTAGAAGGCGTTATTTAAATCAGAACATCAACTGTTGTTAGCAGCCAGTGGAGTCATGAGTCGAACAGATGTATTCATTCAGATGTGCGATTATTGTCTTTGATTGGTTAAAGACCCCACCAATAGCTAGGTTGTGTGGGAGTACTGCGTTCAACGGCCCTTTCAACAGCTAGGTTAAACGGGGGGTGCGAGTGACCAGGTGTGATTAGGAAACTAAGAAGTGATGATAAATGAAAGGACGTTTAAAAAAACTAGTGGCTTATGCGGGACTCGAACCCATGTCCAACTTGACTTCAGTGTTCCAAAGCGGTGCCTTGGTTGACTAAACTACGAAGGGCAACTTCAGATCAGAGTATAGAGAAAACCTCCATTTCACTTTTATATCGACCAAATCAGGATTTTTTTTATTCCAGCAAAGCAACCGATCAAAGTTCTAGTTTTCTGGAGCTAGCTGGACCATATAGTCAATGCTAGGACGTTCATTTCAGAGACAGTCGATGTAAGGGTCCAGCTTTAGGATCCTTGATATGAACATCTCTTTCGTCTTACAGTTAGCTTGCTTGGTCCCCTCCCCCCCTTCCTCCCCTCCATTGTAGAGCATCTCGCATAATCATGCGGGATGCTAGACTTGCGTATCCCCCAAATAAACTAATTATTGGTGGGGTCGTTTAATCAACCCCTGGAATGATGTTTGAAATGTTAATTTGAATCTCTCGCCGAGTCTGACGTTTGCGAAGAGCTTCCCCCCCCCCCCCCCCCCCCCTCCCACCCACCCACCCCTTCCCACGCAACGCAATCTACGTCGCTCCACTAGTAAGACTTCCTCGCAATCAATTGAATTTTATTCTTATTTTGACCTCGTTTTCAACTTTGTTTATTATGAAAAAGCATTTCTCTCCCTTTCTCTCTATCTTTCTTTCTCTCTCCCTCTCTCTTTCTTCCCCTCTATCTCTTTATATTATTCGTCTATGTGTTGCTGCCGTCTTTTGTCTGGTTTTCTCGCTCTTTTACCTCACACACACACACACACATGCACGAGACTCACCAACACACGCTCACATCGTAACTGGAAATAGGTGTTATACAATTGTGAGACGCCTCAGGAATCGTGTCATAACCCTAAGGAATCGTGTCATAACCCTAAGGAATCGTGACATAACCCTAAGGAATCGTGACATAACCCTAAGGAATCATGTCATAACCCAAAATAATCACATTCTATTGAATTATATTATATCACTCAGGCCACATTATATTCTCAGGATTCATAGGCCTACTCGATATCAGTATTCGCGTGAGACGCCCAGGGATCACACGAGATCCCTCAGGGAGCACTTAACGCCCCCTCAATCGACAGGAATCGATTACTTCTCAGTAAAAATGTACTGAAAAGCCTATCCTCAACTATATAATTATATAGTAGTGGGCCGATAGTGGAGCCCTGAGACGTCGACAGCGCACGCGCGACATGGCTCTCTTGCTGGTGCGAGGGAGAGGTCCGAGGCGACCTGCACATTCTCTCTTCATTCATTTCACCCATTCGGTTTCACAACGTGGATTTCTCTCCACTCAGTTCACTCGGTCCTCTTGAAAATGCGACCAATCGGTGAACATTGTTTCTCAGTGAAAACGTTGAGTTAGCATAACTAGCGATTCAAATCGGACATTCTGTTGTCAAACTTCTGAAATTAGCGCGCGAGCAGAACTGCGTTGCTAGTGATTCAGTATGTGCAAGATGAGTGTAGTGAAAAGATATCGCGGCCATGGCAACACAGCCGAGCTCAGTACCAGCCTGAAACAATGGAACTACTATTTCTATGCGCATGCGCTGTGTTGCAGTCACACTGACAATCGTCCTGACTTCCTTCATCCAGTGATCGTCTGATTGGATAGAAGATTAGGCCACATTTCACTTCACTCAATACGCTGAGAAGTGCTAAGAACGAGAGAGAGAGAAAGAGAGAGAGAGAGAGAGAGAGAGAGAGAGAGAGAGAGAGAAAAGAAAGAGGAGAGAGAATTTGGTGAATTTCATCTGACACATTTTACTAAAGTTGGTAACGTTGTAGACAGGTTGATTCTTTGGGGAGTTTCATTATTGTCATGTTGGCAAAGAATGGCTGTCATTGTTTTATCCCATTAGATTTGCATCGTTGATTGGCTGTGAGCGCGCTGTGCGACGGGTTGCCTAGCGTCACGGACAGTGGCGCCTCTGCGGGAGAATTGAACACTTGAAAAGTGCATTTGGTTAAGGCGTCCCGAGTCACCATAGGGGGAAAAGTTCCAACCAGGGTGATCATTTTTGAAAATATTGTGAATGTTTACTATGGATTGACCGTATTCCAGAAGGTACTTCTCTGAATGGTGTGCAGCAGTTTCACAACAATACGTTCATCCGGAAAGCCACTACGAGAATGTATACTCTGAAAATGGTCACAAAACATGCGTCTCGCGTTACATACACCATTTGATTACTTCTCGAGATATATTTGAAATTTGAAAAACTGCTAATATTTGGTGAATCGACCAATCCCCAGCTTAGACCACATAGGGAAACCACGATACACCTCTTCAAAGCTTGTCCGTTGCGGGGATCAAACCGAGGCCCGATCTGGACCCGGCCCCGTCGTGCTTTGGACCGTGATGATGACGGGGGGGGGGGAGTGGGGGGCGATTGATGAGCGCGCCACGAGCCTTCAAGGAGAAATGACGCGTGAACGACTCGTCTCTCAGCGCGATGCTCCAAGACATGTACCGTGGTTGCTATAGCAACGGTCTGTGCTCAGACATGGCCAAAATATTCCAACTTGAAAGTCCATGGGAGTCGACTTAGCGGAATATTAGTTTTTTCGTGATAACTTTTGAACGGTATGAGATATCGAAATTCTGAAAACAGGGAAACATAGATACTTTCAATACCTTCAAGATGGTGTGAGTAATAACTGTTTATCTCGAATCACGTGATTGGCAGGCGTGTACGCTTGAAAATACACACTTTTTAACCGTATACGCCTGGCAAGTATGCGATGTGAGATGAATGGTTATTACTTACACCATCTTGAAGGAATTGAAAATATCTGTGTTTCCTTGTTTTCATAATTTCGATATCTCAAACCGTTCAAAAGTTATCACCAAATAACTGATGAACCACTATTCGACTCCCATGGGCTCTTGGAGTATCTAAAATACTAGATACAGATACTTGAATTTGGGGCATTTCAGATGAAGATACATTTAAAAATATATTTAAAATAAAATATACAATATAGTATCTCAAGATATTTCCACAATATACATTATAAAGATAGTGTTCGTAGAATTGAAAAAAAATGGAGATATGAAGAATATTCTGAAAATAATATGCCAAATTTTCAATATTATTTCAATGTTTTTCAAAGAAAGTATATTTTATGCTGTGCCTGTAGCAAATAATATGCTTACAATTGTCCTACTTGTGGACATTTACTTGATGACATACTTTTTGAAAGAAAAAGAGAAAGAGAGAGCGAGAGCGAGAGAGAGAGAGAGAGAGAGAGAGAGAGAGAGAGAGCGTGTACGAGAGTCAACAGTTTCGCGTGTGGTGTCGAACGCTGCAACAGCCTGTGTGTGGTGTGTTTCCCTCAGCTGTGACGTACAACAACAACAACAACACATGCACACTTGTTGCCTCCCCCCCCACCCTCGCGCACGCGCTCGATTGTCTCTGCCGGCCGGCCGCGAGTACTCGCACAACAACACAGGGGGGAGGGCGAGGGAGGGGGGGGCTGTTCAATGAATGATAACACTTGGTTCAAAGCGCTTCTTACGACTGTGAGACAACACAGCGGCGCGTGGTCAACTCATAAATACTCGAGCACGATACGCCACTGTTATCAGTCATTGGTACATCAGTCGGATCCGCCGTTCAGAAACAATATATATACATTCCTATTTTTTCTACATCAAACTAGATTGACCCCTCATGTTTTAAACATGAGATCCAGAACACATGGCACACTCACGCAGTAGTAACAAATAGACAATTTGTCATGTCGAATGATTTCACAGTACTGTGGTATTAGCAAACACGTAGTTATAACCTATAAACGTGTCTCCGCTAATTACGTCAGCCGCGTGACCTCGCGGGGTCACAAAAATTCTTGTGTGCAAAAAATGTGAAAAATTCAAAAATGTGTGTGCATTCTTTATGTTGACGACAGTGTACTTGAGCCGCCCTCGATCAGCTCAGTTGTCAGCTGAGGTACGCTTCAGAAACTGAAGTAACCGTTGGGCGTGGGTTCGAGTCCCGCATGAGGCATGGGATTTTGTAAACTTCCACTTCATCGTTGCATTATCACCCGCTCATTTGTACTCCCGTATAACCTAGATATTGGTGGGGTCGTTAAGCAGCATTAAAACAAAAATTTAAAAAGCTTGAGTGGGCGGTGGCCTCTGCCATGCTGTGTGACCTTCGGCGACGTCACGCAGCCATTTGTCAACACGTGACAGCCTGCGCGCGCAAGCGTTACGAACTCACAGACCGACAGACGGATACACAGACCTGAGAGAATCTATATATAACCATAACCAGAACGTCCCTACATGTAAAATATGACAGTGCTTACTTTAACACAGTGATTCCTAACCTATGGGTCGCGACCCAAAATGGGGTCGCGGATATATTTGCGTGGGGTCACGAATATTTTAAGAACTTACTCATTATTAACCTCACACTCTCATATATTATGCACCAATTCTTTAGTATGGAAGCTACTTTGGGAAGTAGAAGATATGAATTTGAGAGAAAGAATGGGAAGTTGTGTTCGCTTGTCTATAATCGCTACACTACAATAATAAGATACAAGGTAGTTGGATTACTGCTGCTGGTAGAAAAATGGGAAAATCCTAATCCTGATTCTCAGTTCTCTGACTAGATACGGCTGAGGTTGATTCTTTTCAAATGAAAACAAATATAAAAAGATCATCTTCTCTCTCTGAGGAGGCAACTCTTGCATTCTATGAAGCACTCATATTCCCATCAACAACAATTAGTGTTACTAGGCCAACCATAATCCTGATTGATTTGTGAGGAAGGGAGGGAATATTCCTTTTGGGTCGCTGAATATTTGCTTTCTTGAAAAAAGATCGTAGTCAAAAAAGGTTGGAAACCACAGCTTTAACAAATATTTACTCTGTGATGTCGAATGTTACTCACAATAGTTAGCAGTCGCTGTCGTTCAGTGCAATGGAATACCGATAAGAATGAATGAACACAATCAAGGTACATTCATACTATACTACGGCACGGCAAAACGATTTTTCTGTCACGGTTGGTCACGTGAACCAATCAGAAACTTGCCGTACCGGGCGATGCGGCACTGCCGTCCGAGTTGAATTAACGTCAACTTACTGCCGTACGGCTAGCTTGCCGTGATATGGTTTGTGACGTTGTCGGCCTAATCACGGCCCTGGACCCCTATTCCTGAGATAAATGAGATGCGAGAAAAATCACTGAGAAAACTATCTCATATAATAATGACATATTTCATCTCGTATTTTACGTGAGATACTCGTTTTCTCACTCATTTTTATTTTTCTCACATCTCATTTATCTCAGGAAACTATCTCATATAATAATGACATATTTCATCTCATATTTTATGTGAGATAGATACTCGTTTTCTCACTCATTTCATTTTTCTCACATCTCATTTATCTCAGGAATAGGGGTCCTGGGCATGCTCAGACCGCTTTTCCTACGCAGGGTGGGTATAAAAATGAGCATAAAGTTATCTTGGAAATGTCAACTTTTCATTCAAACACACTGGTTTTTGAAAATGGAAAAATAGTTAAGATAAATTTCTCGATTTGTGTAGTGTGAATAGTGTGAACGGGGTATCGCGGGCACGGGTTATGGGACAGGCTGATGTATAGGCAAATGAATGTGAAGATCTGTTGTGAATAGTCTATATAGCTTGGACTTGATTCATCAACAGCAATTCCGACACTGGATTGTTTTATAGCTGAGGCACTGCTTCAGGATTGGGCGTGGGTTCGAGTCCCGCAAGAAGACACGGGTCTATCACTTGATAGCTCCATCATGCCATGCTCAGAAAGAATTGAAGATATAGTGAAGATAAATTTAGGAAGATTTTTGTCGCAACAAATTTGTTGAAATCTTCATCTCTTGATTTATTTACATAATTTTAACAATTAATTGAATGAGTTATATTAGGCCTGTGTTGAGTTATCTCTCCGGAGAGATAAAATGGCCCCTTTTGCCCCGTTCAAACGCATAGTCTAAATAGATATTTTTTCAATGCTGCTCAACGACCCCACCAACAGCTAGGTTATACGGGGGTGCGAATGAGCGGGTGATAATGAAGCGATGAAGTGATGATGGGTGAAAGGACGTTTACAAAAACCCATGCCTTATGCGGGACTCGAACCCACGCCCTACGGTGACTTCAGTTACTACTGCTAGCGATAATCGACTGAGCCACCGGGGCGGCCGAAATATATTCTATACCAAGAATATATTTAGACTGTGGTACAAACGGTCCTAACTCGTCGCTCTTAGTCTTAATTGTTGAGCAATGCCTTGATGTCAAGTTTTCGTTGTGTATGAAGTTTTCTCATTCGCCGCTCATCCAAAACCCTAAAAAACCCAGCCGTTGATTATTTGATCACCATTAGATATTGAATGGTTTTATTGTATCTCTTTTCCATACGAATGTTTCAATTTCGTTAAACTCGATATAGTCAAACAATCGATACTTGGTCCACTGTCATAAGTCGAAACATCCAACAATCGATCGAGTTGAGCTCGCATAAATCTCGAATCACTTACTACTCGTCTCGTTCGTGTTGGGGGGCGCAGTTCGAGGGGAGGGGTTACAAATGGTTGTTGGGGGGTGGGGGAGCGAGTTGGGAGGGGGGTGGTAAATCACGGCTTGTAGTAAGGGATAAGGGATGATATGTCTGGCGGAGAGCTCTCGGATGATGTTAGGGATGCAAATCATTTTCTTTGGAGACTCTTTCTCTGGGATCGATACACTCAGCGTCTTCGGAGAGACTTGAGCCGCCACTAGTCCCCCTCCCCCCTCCCCCCTCCCTCCCCCTCCCACCATCACCACGTGTTGGGGTACGCCGCTGGATAACGCTACACGTACATGTGGTGTTTGTTATGAATGAAAATGTCTGAGACGATAGAATTTCAATAATTGAACGGTTTTGTTTTCTTGTCCCATGACGTCACAAAATATCATCCAATCAGGTGGGGTTTTTTAGGGGGATTTTAGAATCACCAATCAGTGTGTCTCACGTTGCATAGATCTAGGTGGCCGATTAATAAGCCTCACCCATCACTGGTTGAGTGGAATAAGCTTATTCCAAGAGGTGTTGAATGAACGCTTAATGGAAAAGCCATGGGCTATCACACTGACACGGGTGGACCAGTGGTTGGAGCTATAAACAGTCATTCAGGAGACCGGGGCTTGATTCTTCTGATCTTACTTGATTTTGCTTTCATTGTACACATATACTCTAGTATTGGTCCAGCGAACAGATGAAGCACTATCGTGAAAACAAAAACATTAACAGGGTAACGATCAAGTGTTTAAAAGGTGTCTTGAGAAAAGGTTCTTGCCGCCCCGGTGGCTCGGTCAATTATCGCTAGCGGTAGAAACTGTTCGAGTTAGAGTCCCGCATAAGGCATGGGTTTTTGTAAATGTCCTTTCACCTATCATCAATTCATCGTTTCACTATCACCCGCTCATTCGTATCCCCGTATAACCTAGCTGTTGATGGGGTCGTTAAGTGTCATTATGAATTTAAAGAAAGGTGCATAGAGATTTTTGGTTTAAACTAGATACCAAACAATCTGTATGGAATGAACAAACAAACGTTCACCAAAATGAACGAAATGAACGAACAAATGGGGCGTTTTTTAATATTTCATGAAATAAACATTTACATATCAACTATATTGATACTGTTTGATTTCTGCGGTCTACCGTAATGCAGTCGACCTCCCCATGACCCTCTGCTCAAAATAAAATTTTAAATATAAATTTATGTAAGCCTATATCCACTCTTTCAGCTCAGTACTCGTTAAGTTCACGTTAAGGCGTCTCCACTCTCCATAGATCAAAAATTTACCACCAGGGTGACTTCCCAGATGTGAATGATCATACAATTTGAACCATGCAAGCACAGACAGGTCAATCATCTCATGCAGACAATCACACTAATGCATTCATCCGGAAAGCCACTACGATCGTTTATGCTTTATGTTGACACTCAAAATGTTACGCAGTGGGTCACAAATCATGCATCTCGCGTTACATATACTAGGAAAACGCCATATATGCGTTGTTAGACGAGCGGATAGTAATAGTATGAGTACAAATGGGTAAAAACTGCTTCGAGTGGTACCAATTTAGCACATTTTATGTTTTTTCTTCAAAATGGCTGACCCGACCAAGCTGAAAATTTCCAGAAATGTGTATCAAAATGTAATTCAACTTCACGCAAAATTTTATCGTTTTGGTAAATGAAAATATTTTCTTTCTTTTCCTCTGTGTTAAGAAGTATTTTTGAAATTTCTTAAATTCATAAACAAAAAGTTACCTCCCGATAATGCCACTAAACTATACAGATTCAAGTTAGATGAGGAACCATATTGTAAAAAGTTTGAAGTTGATGGCT
Source organism: Brachyptera putata (assembly GCA_907164805.1). Taxonomy (NCBI): domain Eukaryota; kingdom Metazoa; phylum Arthropoda; class Insecta; order Plecoptera; family Taeniopterygidae; genus Brachyptera; species Brachyptera putata. Next base: position 5,746,441 of record OU015473.1, read on the forward strand.
GTAGCCGTTTGATCTGTGGAGAACTGACAAAAAAACATGGAAAAAAAAACACATGAAAACGAACACCAATTTTTTTCAGTATGTCAAATTGAATCCTCGCTAAAGCTCGTCTAATAATTCGATTACTTGTTGAGATCTTATATCGCGTATCGTATCGATGTGTTCGCAAAGCAACTGACTGTGGGGGAAACTAGAAATACATAGTTCAACCAGATGCGCTTGGCATCTAATACCAGGGATATCACGCCTTTTTTTTTGTTGTAAATCAAGGTAACAGAAACTATTTGTATCAAAACTGTTGAAGGTATACTGATGAAATCTAGTTTATCTGATAGAGGAAGGTTCATTCAATCAACAATATATGTCATCATCGTGCCAATAACTCTACTGGTTTTATTGTGTACCGGTTAAGCGTATTTTTCAACAAATTTTGCCAAAATTTTCTCGGAATTTTCAACTTTTTTCTTTTTTAAATTTGTAATATACTATGCCAACATTGACACATCAATAAATAACCAAAAAAAAAATCGATACATTCTGTGGGTGGGTTTCCCTCTAGGTGGTAAATGGTTAGAGTGTGGTCACAACCAAATACCTGACGTCACAGACAGCTCAGCGATAATGTCAAGACGCTCACGAGTGACGGGTAGACTCCACCTGACGGCTGCGGCATGTGCCGTCGGTAGCTCGGTGTGTATTCTCTCGGAGCATCGCGGCGCTTTTGGCCTGCCGCCCGTGCGGGGGGGGGGGGGGCAAGGGTGGTGGGGGGCGGTTGGCGCCACCTCTATCGGCGGCAGAACTAGCGGCGCCCCAGGATTATAGCAGCATTCACTTTCACTACCCCGTCGGGGGGTGGAGGTGGGGTAGGGAGGGGGGGATAAAAGTTCCAAAAAGCAATCAGCTGAACTAGTAGTTGGCCCTGCCTGATCGACCGCGGGTCTCGGTGCGTGCAGTAGGGGACGAACGGGGGTTTAGGCAATCTGCTAATTTGCCGTGTTAAATACTATATTTTATGGGTTCACTGATTCAATGTGTGTAATGCGAGATGCCTACATTCAGGAGGGGGAGGGGAGGGGAGGGGGAAGCTATTTATCATCATGAACTATACAGCTACTGTACCAGTTAGTTGTGTGTGTTTCTCTCTCTCTCTCTCTCTCTCTCTCTCTTTATATATATATATATATATATATATATATATATATATATATATATATATATGTGTATCAACCTCTCTTTCTCCTCTCTCTCTCTTTCTCTCTCTCGCTCTCTCTCTCTCTCTCCCTCTCCCTTACTCTCTCCCTCTCCCTCCTAATTATTTTCTTATCTAAAGTTGAAGTGATAGTAACACTAAATTTAATTATATAATTGTTATATTTATATAATTCTAAATATTTATATAATTTATATATTTATATATATAGTCAATTATATCATTGTTGGCTCGATGACCCCGCCATCAACTGTGTTATTGGGTGGATGTACGAGTGAGTGATGTTTGTCTTGTGCGGGACTCGAACCCAGCTCCGACTTGACGTCAGCCTTGAGCTAGGAACGGCAATTAGGTAATTAGGAGATGGTAATATTCTTCAGAGGGGCGATGAGGGTGTGTAATCGCAGTGACTTTCCGTAAGAACATATTGTAGTGAAACTGCTTCACACCATGCAGAGAAGTATCGTATCTAAAATAATGCCGACTCGTTATAAAGGTTCAGATATGCTACGTATTATTTCCATGTATAAAACGGTACGCTGTGAGGTAAAAATTGATATAACAAATGTCGAGTGTTGAGATCTGGTGAACCCCCTTAAAAGTGCGTGTGAGGGTGATAGTGGATCCCCCTTAAGTTAAATTCGATTTTCAAAATTGTACCAGAATAATTATTTGCCAATATATTCTATTAATACCATAGTTAAGCGAGAGCTTTTTAATATTGCTATACAGCTGTTCTTCCCCCTCCCCTCTCGATATCTCTCTCCCCCTCTCCCCCACACCCCTTCACCCCTATCCACTGTTACAATTCTATTGTTACAGTTATGTGAAAGAGATTTAAATAAAACTACCCGAACGACTGGTTGTTATCCCGCCAGTCGATAAATGTGGCATTCCTGTTTTATCGACGCAAGTTTTATCAGTTAAATGACGGGGCAAAGAAACTTACTCCTTGAATAGCTTCCCCTCAAACCCCTCCCCCTCACTCACACAGTGATACGTCGTCGGGGGGAGAAACTTGACGCAACAAAAACCGCTGACCAACATAATTGATTCATTGCTATCGGTGACTATCAGTTCTACAAACATGATAACAGAAGAGCGGGTCGCCGGCCACGGTACGGATTCGTTCGGGTGTGTTCGGCTCCTTGATTGTTTGGATATGCTTGTAAATTCATGCTCATTGATGTATCTCGTTGGCTTGAGCAGTATGGCGGCTGACTACCACTCTGGCAGACAGGGGTTAATTCCTATGTCATGCTACTTTTTTGTTACTTTTTTAAAATATATATATATATATATGCTTCTGGCCGAATGATTTCAACGAATGAACTTTATCCCGAACGAATCCGTTCTGTGGCCGGCGACCTACTCATGATGCCTGTGGTGGATACACGTTACACACGAGATATGAAGGCTTGAACCACCCGAGCGTTAGTGGTGTGGGATAGGGGGGACGGTCGTTCGGAACCTTCTTCTTTTGCAGCTACAAGCTGTTATCCGTTTTCCACCGCCTTCTTGTTGACATGCTCTTAACCAGTGCCCTCTTGTTTGTTGCAGGTAGACGAGAGTCGAAACCACGGCCTCCTGGTGTTGTCGATGCTCGTGCTTCATGCCAAATACAAGGTCAGTTGCTTTCATTAGTTAGCTGTATGGAGGCCTACATATATCATAGCATCATATATTATTATATATCATAACATATATCATACCTTACCGATATACGTTACTCCTGCGGCCGAATAGCAGACACAACAAGTAGTTTGAGTTATAAGCATATCTAAACAATCCGCTCGTGAACCCTCCCGAATAGAAGCCAAAACCTCCCGAACAATTCCGACCCGCTCTCTGTCTCGATTCGGGTAGCTCGGACTCCGGCTGACGTCATGCGGACTCGGACTGTTGTGTGGGGCCGGTCACGTGAGCTCGTTCAGGGGCCGGGCAACCGCGTGACGTCACGGGCTGATAAGATGCGGGCTTCTGATTGGCTAATGGTTTACATGACTAATTAAGGTTAATCGAGAAGGAGAAGTGAACGTAGACACGTGATGTAAAGCATGAAATCGAGTCCAGTACACTTAGAACAGCTGTGTAATGATTTACTGAATGTGAAGTTAAAGGACATCACAACCCTGAAACTAGATTGTAATGAATAATAATGATATTTATTTCCATAAGTTTAGAAAAAAAATGGAAATCATGATCACAATTTCAGAAATTATAATTAATTTTTTTCTCCTCCAGAGACCATGACTCATGACGTAGGCATTACGAATTCTGTGTAGGAGTAATATCTACGTCACAACTCAGAATCATGACCTGGTGTTGAAAGGGTGTTGAAATTAATTATAATTTCTGAAATTGTGATCATGATTTCTAGTTCTCTCTAAAATTAGGGAAATAAATATCGTCATGTTTCGTTGAAATCTGGTTTCAGGGTTGTGATGTCCTTTAAAGTTTTGGTCGCTTAGCAACGACAGCCTACTGGATAGGGCCTACAAATCGTTTCTCGTTCTCATGATTCTTGTGACCAGCTCAATTGTCAGGAAAGGATCCAAAGAACTTGAAACTTTTGCGAAACATTGGATCATACCAGGACCTTTACCGCGACGGCCACCTAAAAAAAAGGTTGTAGGCGTGGCTAGCTCCAAGAGACTAATTACTTTGATTCTCTAGGAGAGCTAAATACCATGGCAGTACAAAATGATAACAAAGTCACGCTTTTTTTCAATGCTGCTTAACGCCACCACCACCAACACCTAGATTATACGGGGGTACGACCTATGTTTAGCCCACCTCAAGAGCAGGACTAGGATTTTGTACCAACAAACAACAATGGAAACACGCACAACGGGACATGTTGCCATGGTACTTAGCTCTTCTAGGGAACAAGTCCTAGCCTCATGGAGCTAGCCAGGTCCACGTCGTTATTTCGAGTGACAATCGCGGTAAGGCCCCAGAATAGATACATATTGTTGAGCTTTTGGTGGAGGTGCCGTGTCCTCGCGTGAATATATTGTGGATATCAGCCGGTTATCAATCAGGATTTTGTACCAACGAACAACAATGGAAATACACAAATACTGGACATGTTGCTAGGGTAATTAGCTATTCTAGAGAACATTATCCAATTCAAGACTTCGCCACTTGGAGCTAGCCAGGTCTAGGGCGTTATTTCAATTGGCAATCGTAGTAAGGGTCCAGAATGCATATTGTTGAGCTTTTGGTGGAGGCGCCGTGTCCTTGTAGATGGTGGTGCCGTAGCTATTCTAGAGAACATTATCCAATTCAAGTCCTCGCCACTTGGAGCTAGCCAGGTCTAGGGCGTTATTTCAATTGGCAATCGTAGTAAGGGTCCAGAATGCATATTGTTGAGCTTTTGGTGGAGGCGCCGTGTCCTCGTAGGTGGTGGTGCCGTGTCCTCGCGTGAATATATTGTCGTTATCAGCCGGTTATCAATCAGTTAACTGTCCTGACCGGAGTTGTTGAATTGTCACGCCAGATCGCACTGATAACACTAACATGGGTCGCGCGTTGACGCCGTGTTGCGTGCGCCGAGCGACCGTCTCTCGCATCTGACAGCACTGACTGCCGGCTGTCTCGAGTCGGCAACACGTCAGCTGCAAGCGAACAAACGATCAGCGCACTTTTGATGGCTATCTAGGAGAACACTGTACATGCAGTCGTTGCCTTGAGGGTCGAGTACACGGGGCCCGAACGTATTTTCTGTATCAACATTCTCAACATTTATTTAGGCTTACAAATATTTGTGGTCAAATTTGAAAAAAAAAATACCATATTCCTGTGCACAAGACAATATTAGATAGTAATTCAAGAAAAAAATGCGACGGGAGTCGAACCATGGAGCAGCGGTACTAACCCAACATATACTATGTAAACAACTACTATATTATATCGTAGATCGGGTCGGTAACTGAGTGATGACGTCACAATACTTGGTCGTCCCATTGGTCCTTAACCTTATAGGAGTTCACATTCCCACCCACTCCTCAAAGGTTTAATCCGGAGAATAGTGTATAATTGGTCGTGAATGCCCAAGTGCATCACATGGTAACTGAGTTCTTCAATTGGTAGAACATATCTCTACCCCTCAACCTCCATCTGTACCATTAAAGACACATTATTATCATTGAAAGATATCCCCCTCCCCTCCGTTAGCTCAGATGGTAAGAGCATATGTGTGTCAACCATAAGGTCCGGGGCTCGATTCCCCGACGGGGCGGTATTTTTCGGTGATAATAATATCCATCATATATAGGCCTATATATATATATATATATATATATATAAAAAATAAGATAATAAGTCACTTTTGGGGAATTTGCCCTTCCTTGAAACAACTGGTGGCTGGTCTTTAAAAATGTGGGCCCATAAAATATATTCCTGACCACGACTATTCTACATTAATATTTTGAAATACGATAGTTCCAATTTGATACGCTGATAAAAGTGTGTCAATAAATTGAATATTGAATCCGGCCGATCAGATGGTATAACAGCTGTCTGTCTTCTGTTTCAGCCCCGCGCCAGGAGAGCCACTCAACCGCTGCTCAACACTCGATAGATCTCGAATCACACACGCTCAAACAAACAATACGCCTAGTTATTACTTCGATACATCGGACCGGACACAGAACGATTCACGGAATACCTCATTGATCTTTTATACCTCTACGCTAGTTGCCTGTTGTTGTTGTTGTTGTTGTTGTTGTTGTTGCTGTTGTCGTTTTCATATCTCGATATATCTCGAACTGATGCAAGTCGATATATCGATCAGTGAACGAGGTGGACTGAATATCAACTGATTACCAAGTGCAACGATTCAACGTAAAAATGATAACGAAATTAAATAATTATTAATGTTTATAAAATATTGTTAAAAAGAGATGATTGAACTTGATTGTAATTAGTGTTCTATTTGTATATTATTATTTTTATTATTAATTTCTATTGCCAAGTACTTTTAATGACTCTCATATTAATGCAGAAGCGCCAAGTACTTTTCTTTAGAAGCACTGATTTCATTATATTATTATTATTATTATTATTATTATTACTACCTTAATATACGTATAATTATGTCTTGAATTTAGCCATGTGGTACACTTACTGACACAAACATTCGGTTTTTGAAAAGCTGTTGCTAAGCAACCGTCAGAAGTGGGTGGGGCTTAAGGCATATAATGTTGCTTTCCCGCGACTGTATAGAAGCTAACTTAGGACTAGAGCTATCTACGATGGATACCAACTTGGACTTATCTTATATTCTCCCAGCTGACGATCACCTCCAGTGCTAAGAAACTTTCAACGCCGCCTAGATCGCCTATATAAGCTAGCTACAGGGCTCTGATGGCCTGAGTAATCGATCTCAGTGGCTTAGATCGGTTTCATAGATCCAAAACAACGTCGTTGTCAGTTGCTATCCATCGAAGATAGTTATAATCCTCAAGCGAACAGACGTGTGGTTAGGTCAGTTAGTAATGACGACTTACAGAGAGAGAGAGAGTGAGAGAGGGAGATTGAGAATGTGGAAAGTGGGTATATTGTTTAGGATAATGTATAATTAGCTAATTGGTATTTTTATTTGTTAGGTTATGACTAATAAACACGAACAGCTGATAGGAAGTAAGTGTAAATAACGTACGTGTAGGCTGCATAAAGCTAGCGCCACGCGTCACGCACTAGTGTGTCAATAGTGTCATAGAGTTAGGCCCACTCAATGGAAACAGTAGTACAAACTTGACGAAACAGAAGCAAGCTAATATAGAATTATTACCAAAACCACAGTCAATTGTTTTCTAGCGATTACCTGAGTACAGTCCACATTGTGAACATAATGTCACCGTGTGAAACAAAGAAATATATAAATACAGTACAAATAATTTGATTTTACCCAAAAGTACGTAACCTACCATTTACATCTGTGCTTAACATGATTTATTATTGTCATTAGTAACGTGATTGAGAGGAACTGATTGATTATCGCATGGAATGTACTCATTGGCCTAAACAATCTCAATTAGGAACAGAAATCAACCAATCTGAGTTATTCGATCATTTAAAAGAGATGTCATGATTGATGTTTCAATCAAATATCACGGCTTTATTGATGAATAGATATGCTGAATAGTCTGTCCTGATGTGGTCGCCATTTTGATTTCGTTATCGACAAGATGGCGGCAATCCATGTGGCGTAGAGAAAGCCGTGGTATTACGAACGGGTCGAGTATCAACTGCGTGAATTCGTTCGGGTGTTTTCGGCCATCTTCGCGTGACTTCGTCTGTCTGGTATTTCGTCAACGGAAACGTTTGGACTTTCTGCCGTGTTTACTTGTCAATGACGGTAACATAAAACATATTTCGACAAGGTTTCTCCAGCCTTTATCAGGTAACAACCAAATCAAGTGAAAAATTCAATAGTTTGCTCCAGGGACCTCGTTCCTGTAGGTTGTGACCCTCGGAAATGATCACTTCCTCTTCCTTATCTTCAATTTCCTATTGATGAATTAGTAGGAGACTTCAATATATACTGTATTATCCAGTAGAGTAATTTCATTAAAAATAAATTACAATCACTTACATTCTACTCTTCTTTCTACATATTTATTAATTGGGTATTAAAGCTAGGACAGTTGGGTCAATTGATCATAACGACAGTGACAACGTACAGGGCTGTGGCCCCAGTTCAACCGTAATTCGAGGGCAAATTCACTTCTTTTTCAATCGAGAGTTATCGAGTTTTAATCGAATGTTTTTTAATCGTGCAAAGTTTGTCGATGTTTGAACGAAGTCACACGAAGCGAGTCCGAGTAGATCCGAACGCGTCCAGGCGATTGGGGCGTGACCCGTGTTGTCCGATGGCAGCATGCTGTTAGGGTAGTGTATAAATATGGGAACGGTGTAAGAATAAGTTATTACAGCACGAAATGTGCCGCCATATTGATTCAGGAGACCTACAAGTAGCTTAGCATAGAGTTAGCGTTAACAGGATATGTTGGAACTGAGGTAATATTGAACACACGACTTGGAATGTAAACACAATTTTGTGGAATGTTTCATGTAACGTTTTTTCATGAATACAGGACACTTACTGCGACTGCCACTTTACGAGCGCTTGCGAGTCGATTTAGTGACATGTCAGTTTTCTTCCGAACTTTTGAACAGTGAGATATCTTCAAACATATGCAAACATATTCACATGTCTTCAAATTGATGAGAAATGACTATGAGATTATCAATCTTCAATTTTTTTCACAAGGAAGCTTATAGGTCTACAGCTAGAAGAGCGAGTATTTTAGCTGTTCACCTGTGAACATGAATATGAATAATACCGTATACCATTTCGAAGATATTGAAAATATCTAATGTTTCCCTGTCACAATAATTTTGGTATCCCATTCTGTTCAAAAGTTATCATCAAAAAACTGACATTTCGACGAATCGAATTCTGTGCGTTCTGAAAATCACGTCCTAGGCCTGATTTTGATCATTTCGCTGGTCAATTTTTGATAGAAGAGCTAAATATTATGACAAGACAAGACGATAACCAAGTCACAGTCTCTCAAATTAGCAAAATCACTGTTGCCAACTTGGTGTTATTATATCGAAGTCAGGACAATACGGCCTAGGCCGGCATTGTTGAGACAAAACCTGTGAACCTAGGCTGACATTGTATACAGAGTATGTAAATCTGGGCTGAGCTTGTCTTTAGATCTAGGCTGAGATTAGAACACATAGTCTATAGATCTAGGCTGAGCGTAAATCCAAGCTGCACCTGTCTAGATCTAGGCTGAGCGTAGATCTAAGCTGAGCTTGTCTAAAGGTCTAGGCTGAGATTAAAACACATAGTCTATAGATCTAGGCTTAGAGTAGATCCAAGCTGACCTTGTCTGTAGATCTAGGCTGAGTTTAGAACACATAGTGTATAGATCTAGGCTCAGAGAAGATCTAGGCCGAGTTAAGATCACATAGTGTATAGATCTAGGCTCAGAGAAGATCTAGGCTGAGCTTGTCTATAGATATATAGGCTAAGAGTAAATCCAGGCTGAGCTTGTCTATAGATCTAGGCTGAGAGTAAATCTAGACCGTCATTTTTGTATGAAACGTTTGATCAGCAGTTTAACATTGAATAGCAGCAATACCCAAAAATTCCACTTCAATAATGATTAACTATCAATTATATATTATACAGAAAGTGAACTCACTTTTTCAAGTCTATTTTTATATTTTCTCAGTTCCAACTTTTCTATTGTGTATTATTGTGTACTGTTTGTTTTGATGATATTGTTTTATTACACAGGTTGGTAAACAATACAAGCGCAATCTTTTGTTTCGGTTCCTGGATTTACTTGAAACAATTTATTGTATTTGTAGGTTGAGTGTAAATAAATTATACAAGTACATATTAATTATTACATGAATGTACATAAATATGTTAAAATATGAATTAGACATTGTGACGTTTTAAGTGGAGTTGTTTTCATTACCTTTTCGGCGTTCCTTTCCATCGCATCAACCTTATTCGTGATTATTGTTTGCTTAACGACCCCACCAACAGCTAGGTTATACGGGGGTACGAATGAGCAGGTGATTATGAAACTAGGAAGTGATGATAGGTGAAAGGACGTTTACAAAAACCCATGCCTTATGCGGGACTCGAATCCACGCCCAACGGTTACTTCAGTTTCTGAAGCGGTGCCTCAACTGACTGAGCTACCGAGGGTGGGATCAACCTTATTCATTCACTAAAATTTCGTATAATTAGTCATTATGCAGGAATATAGATAGAGCCACGTGTTGTTCCAGAGAACAGCTTGTACGGGATTCCTGGAGTGGTCATTTAAGGGACTCCTGTCTGGAAATACCTTAGAGGAGTCCTGTATATTTCATTCATGGAAATCCTGCTGGGGATTCCTGATAGCCACTACAAGAAAAGTATGGAGCCTACTATGTGGCCAAGTCCTGACGAGTGATAGGCCAGTTAACACGTAGTCACTACATTATTTTACTGGGATTTATATCAACTTGTCATGACACTTGAATAGAAATCAGGTGAACCCTTGAGGATCAAATGACACTTCTAAATTGGTGTCACCTAATTTGCACATTTTTGTTTTTTCCTCAAATGTCTGACACCTGATCAACCTGAAATTTTTTAAATGTGTACCAATCATCAACTTCACGAAATTCTTCATTTTTGGAATATGAAATAACTTTTTATTTCCCCATGAATTAAATAATGAAATTCCTTAGAATCTTAACATTGCAATAAAAAAGAAATATTCGATAATCCCAAAACAATAAATCTTGCATGAATTGGAACTACATTTGAAAAATTTCTAGATGTAAACCGCTTGATTGGGCAAAACATTTAAAAAACAAATAACCATTTCAGTATGTCAAATTGAATCCTCGCTAAGCTAGTCTAATATTACTGTATTCAAATGATTTACAGCGATGCGTGCTAAACACAGCATTCATGTACTTTTCGTGTAGTAACTTTATATCAAATCGCATAATTATCACGCGTATACCGTAGCCGTATAAACACAGGCATTCGAGGTACTGTTTAAGTGACCGTAAAAGTACATGAATTCGATTAAAATTGAAAATACGAATGGATTTCTTGGGAATTATAGTCGTGGTGTCATGGCGTGAAAGCACATGCACATTCAGCGTGAGCGTGATAGTTGGTTAAATATTAAGTCTTGACAGAGTTCATTTTTAACAAACCAACTTAATTCTCCTTTTGAAGAGCGCTAAAATAGTTTACGTTTTTGCATTTTTCATCCCGAAAGTTTTCAAGACACGTTTCGAAGAAATCTCGAGAAAAAGAAGATTACTATTTTCTACGGATTTTTTAATTAAATTTGTCATGCATAATTTTCTTTATTTTATTTTTTTTACCCCGGTGAATTCCTCTTCTGTTCTCATAATCTAGTAATATATTTGAAGAAGAGAAAGTTTTTCCGGTCTTCCTTCCTGGATGCAGACGCTCGGAAACAGTCGGGTACGCTCGGCTCACTTCGGGGACCTCCGCCGAGCAGGAAACACATTTTAAAAATACTCATCTAACTTTCACCAAGTTTCACATTTTATTATTTTCTCTTATCTTCGAAGGGTCTTTTTTTCCCAGTAATTCTTTCTTCTCGATGTCGACTTGAAGCGAAATGGTAGTGAGCACTTATTGGCTGGGTGGGGGTGGGTTGGAAGGGTGGAGAGAGTAGTCTAAAGCAGGGTACACACGGACAACCACAATTGTCACAATCACCAATTGACTCGACCAACTAGACTGAATTACAGACTTGGGCCTAAATTTTTCCCACGCAGCTCACAATTCCAATAAGACATACGTTTAACGTGACCAAATATAAAATAGCTAAGCCAAAAAATAAACCGACTGGTTCTGAAAGTATATTATATATACACATATATATATATATATATATATATATATATATATAATCCGCCCCGGTGGCTAAGTCAATTATCGCTAGCGGTAGAAACTGAAGTCACCGTTGGGCGTGGGTTCGAGTCCCGCATAAGGCATGGGTTTTTGTAAACGTCCTTTCATCCATCATCTCTTCATCGTTTCATTATTATCCGCTCATTCGTACCCCCGTATAACCTAGCTGTTGGTGGGGTCGTTAAGCAACATAAAATATATGATCGTGTAACTTTAAAACTGAGTGCGCATAGTGAAGTGAATGCAAAGAATGATGGGAGGGGGAAGGTCATGCCACGCCGGTAAATTTTTTAAAATTCCTTATTTAAAATACGATTCTACGGGTTTAGAAATTACACGAAATTTCTGGAATGCATGGATTGTTTAGTGTGATGAAGATGTCTAATTTTGCAAAACGGATGTTCCAAAAACAAATAAAACGCTGAATCAATCTTTCATTCAATTAGGCCTACATTGATTTTTGAGTAAGAACATTTACTCCATCCTGTGAGGTCTAGGGCTGTAAGATCGCCCTTGTTGCGTCCCGTCCGAACGATCCTACCATGTCATTCTTAGCCTTGGTTGGGACACAATGATTTTGTGTGAAGTTTAAAAAGTGCATGTTGAAGGGGTGGGGAGGGCAAGTGAGGGGTAATCAGCGATAACTACATTTATGCATGAGCCTCCGCAATCCAATTGTTCATTCTCTCCTCCTCTCTTCTCTCCACCCCCCTCTCTCTCTCTTTCTCTCTCTCTCTCTCTCTCTCTCTCTCTCTCTTTTTAGACGCAAACTTATCCAACTTAGAACTGTATAGTTTTGGGGTCAAATCGGTTGGACCATTTTTGAGAAAGATCATTTCAAAGTTTCTAAAAACCCCATAAGATTAGGCTGGGCGGAAAAAATTGAAAAATAAAATCTCTCCAATATAATTCAAATTTTCCTCAAATGTGAACACAGAAATAATACACATTAATAAAAATTGACGTGTAATTCGGACCAGGCGTTTCGAAGAAAATAATTTAATACATGTTTCTTATTAATTGAAAAGATAGAAATATTAGTGGAAAAATATTGCATTGTTAAATTCACGGCTTCCCAGATCCACTGGCATCGGATAAAGTTCATTTTATATGATCAAGGTGCGTATAGTTTCGCTCATCTCACAACGCGTATTCCGCGTTTGCTTAGCCATGTTATGTTATTATGATTAGTTTCAAAACGGTGTTTATTTCAGATTATTTCAAGAGAATGGTTCTATTTTGTAATCACCCAGTTGGAGTGAGTTTATCAGTCGGCCGCCTAGCGAGGGAACGCGAGTGACGGAGTAGCTAAGCCAAGGTCACGGCAGCGGCAGTTTAGCGACCACGCGGTCAGGGGTGGTTTGGTTTTGGATGAACAGCGAGTGACAAAAAGAATTGTTTTATAAGTACATTGATCTGTAAGTGATAAATAACAACGTCTGCGAGTGTGGGTCTACACAACACTAACAGGTAACGTTATAATAATTATTAATTTGTAAACATTTGGACTGGGTGAAATATTGTAACGTGCTAGAAATTTAGTAACAGTATTGGAGACAAAGAGAAATATAGCACTTAAGTTGTAGCTTAAAAGTCTCACATTATACTAATTATAATTTTATGTTATTCTAAACGGTTTACTGTATATTTTTGTCCCGTTTATAATTTTAGGGTTATTAGTTACCCTATTCCTGAACTGATTGGCGCCCATAACCCTACCTTTTATTTCGTACTTATTATTGTCTTAATGATTCCCTCCTCCCCACCCGCTTCCCTGGCACACAGCAGCGGACGTCACACAGACAGTGAATGTTGGTAACTTTCCGAAAATTGAATGAATAGGGTAATTGATCAAATTTCTACTATAACTGGGAAAAGCACTTGAAAAAAATCAAAACGGGACGCCTGAAGAGTGTAGGCCTATACCGGAATAAAGTCGACTCGGTTGTGTGACATGGGTTTGGGTGTCCAACCTTACCTGAACCCTAACCACATTCCATTGAAAAGTACCACGAAGCCAATGTCACACGACCGAGTAGACATTATTCCGGTATACGCTCTTCAGTCACCCTCAAAATCCGAGCTTTTATTCGATATCCAGCAGCGGCTGCTCTTGTGCAAGGCCTACTGCAGAATGGCAGCACTTCCTGTGATGATGATGATGATTATTGTTTGCTTAACGACCCCACCAACAGCTAGGTTATACGGGGATACGAATGAGCGGGTGATAATGAAACTATGAAGTGATGATATATGAAAGGACGCTTACAAAAACCATGCTTTATGCGGAACTCGAATCCACGTCCAACGGTCACTTCAGTTTTTGAAGCGAAGCCTCCCAGCTGACTGAGCTAAATTCCTGTGATTGGCCGAATTCATACTATTTCTCAATCAAATCATCTTGAATAAATCATTTCTTTCATTCGTTTAAAGGCATGTGATCATGTAAATCAATTCAAAACTCTCACTTTTTATGAAAATACAATTCGTGAATCTTAAACAAATTGTTCGGAATATTTGCGTTATCGTAGCATTATGATGTAGGTAGTAGGCCCAGTCTCTTTTGAATCCATGCACATAAGGTGAACAGATTTATAATAATGACAATACTAGTTTCTTATTCTCGGCATGGGCGTCGGCAGCGGGGGGCAAGGGGGTGCACTGCCCCCCCCCTGAACCAGGCAGAAATTTATTTGAAAAATTGAAATTGTTTTTTTTTAAATAATGATGTTTTTCGAAACTTTGTAAGTACCTACTGTACCGGTGACATATTTTAACATGTCTTGTTACGCGGGTGGTCATGAGTCTGATGTGACTGGGGTGGATAGGCAAGGCTAGGCCTTCGCCGACTGTCGAATATGATTTATTGGGCTATTCTTATTTCCTGGAAATTTAGATATTGGGTATAATACAGACCAATCAGATTCTAATAACTCATTTTGGCTATATTGTATTATGAAATATTTGAAAAGATGAATAGGATAAACTACATGCATAGAATTCAACCAATTCAACATCAACTGTCTTCTTTCTCTATAAAAATTAAAAGCTAATTAAATAGTCACAAAACCTCCCAAAACACCATAAAACGATGGAATTTCAAAAAAATTCCCTTCGGGGAGCCCTCTCCCCCACTCCCATTGGGACGTGAGCATTTTTGAATATGGGATATTTTGCCCCCCCCTTAAATTTCTTCCTGCCGACGCACATGATTCTCGGATGAGTAATATCAGAAAAGCCAGGTTATTGGATGAGCGTAGCGAAGACTTCCATTTCACATACAGAAAGAAGAATTAGAAGCTAGGCCTTTATGGTTAGGGTTGGTTGGGTTAGGGTATAGTCTTCTTGAATGTTTTCTCCGTGTATTCTGCTTAGATTCAGTTCAAGAAGGTTCTCGCTGCATTTTCTTCAAAGAAAAAGTCATATTTCACATTTTTCACATAATTCAATTCTTCGATAATTGAAGCGAATGCAGCTAATTGCGTTGGGGCGTATGCGGGATTCTTAAGTCCCAACCGGGACCTTTATAAATATTGCTCTATAGCCGTGACAGAAATCGGAACCTTCATTTTGAAAAATAATAAGTATAATCGCAACCACGACCTTTATATAATGTGATTATAAACGGTAACCGTAACCGGGACTTTTATACAATAACGATAACCGGAAACGTTTCTATGTTGTTCCTTAACCGGTTGCGGCAACCGTGACCTTTGGCAAATGTTATCCATAACGATAACCGTAACCGGGACATGTGCTTCATAACCGTAACCTGGACCTCATAAATATTGCTCCGTAACCTTAGCTGGGACGTGATTAATATTTCTCCATTTTTTCAAAAATAATTATTGATTTGGATATTTATATTTGATTCATTTGTTTCAAAATATTGAAAAATATCAATAATACCGAGGGGAACTCAGTCTTTTGTGATTATTATATTTTGGATTTGTTGTGGGCAGGGCTTAATTTGTAAATGAAAAGGAACCGGAATACACCTCAAAGGAAACCATCCCCCCCCCCCCTCCCAACCCAAAATTGATCATGTTCAAAATAAACAGATTAATTAATTTGGCCTTAAAACGTATTTGAAAGAATGTATTCGAAATTATTATCATCTTTATTGAACGACAGGTTATTTATAACATATAATAATAAAAAACATTCTCAGAATGTAGTAAAATAGTTATTCATCCGTAAAATTGAATTGCATGTCAAAAGTATGCCTATTGGTAAATGAATAAAAATCCAACCTATATTCGATATTTCATCATTTTGAAACTATAACGTGCGTGGTTTCAAAAAAAGGAACCGGAACGCCGTTTCGGTTTCAAAAAAGGAACAGGAACGCCGTTTCGGTTTCAAAAAAGGAACCGGAACGCCGTACCAGTTTCAAAAAAGGAACAGAAACACTGTTCCGGTGCGTTCCGGCACAAATTAACACTGTTTATGGGCATGTATGATTAGCAAAGCATGCAAGTTTCATGCATTAGTCACGATTTGCACAACTCCTACGGAATGCTGCCTGCTGATAGCCAATCATAATCCAACATGGAAACAAGTGCTGACCTCTGTTGGTACACAACGTGACTATGTCGATAATACAGACTCCTGCATTAGCTCAGTAGCATCGAATCATCGGACACTGCTGCTACTAGCGACACATTAGGGAACTAGCGCAGTAGCTGGCACAGCGTCCCATGCATTGTTGTATGAGAGTCGATTTAGCAGAATATCAGGTTTTTGGTGTTAACTTTTGAATGGTATGAGATATCGAAATTCTAAAAACAAGGAAACATAGATATTTTCAATTCCTTCAAGATGGTGTAAGTAATAACTATTTATCTCATATCGCATAATTGTCACGCGTATACGGTTAAAAATGTGTATTCTTTAACCGTATACGCCGGACAATCGAGCCATTCGAGATAAATAGTTATCATTAACACCTTCTGGATGGTATTGAAAATACCTGTGTCTCCTTGTTTTTAGCATTTTGATATCTCATACCATTCAAAAGTTATCACCAAAAACCTGATATTCCTCTAAATCGACTCCCAGGGCTCTTAAGGCGTCCCCAGTCACTATAGGGAAAAAGTTCCCACCAGGGTGATTATTTTTGAAAATATTGTGTATGATTATTGCATGGATCGACCTTATTTCAGACGGTAACTCTCTGAATGATGTGCAGCAGTAGCACAATAATACGTTTATCAGGAAAGCCATTACGATTTGTTCATGCTTTAGTTGACACTGAAAATGGTCACAAAACATGCGTCTCGCGTTACATACACCACTTGATTACTTCTCGAGGTATTTCATCGTGCGTGGTATCGATGTGATCGTAAAAGAACTGGCTTTGGTCTAAGCAAAAATAAACAGTTCAACCGTATGCGTTTGGCACACAAGACAAGAGAAAGTCACGTAATCTTTTTCGTAAATCAAAGTATTAACTGAAACTATTCATTTGTATCGAAACGGCTTCAGGTGTGCTGATGAAATTTAGCTTAGCTGATAGAACGATTGAACCAATTTTTCAACTAGTTTTCCAAAATAAAAAAACATATTAGTCACAACCATGTCGATAAAACAGATTCCTGTCCCACGTCACTGCCGCCACTGGCGCCAGATACTAGAACTAGTAATGTCACTGGGTTAGTCGGTAAAGTAGTACTCGATCGATCCATCGTGCAAGGGGGGTGGGGCAGGGGGGGCCACCCTCAACCTGTTTGAATAGCCGCTTTATTTGGATGAGATGAATCTATTCCACTGCTGCTGTGCTTTGAGAATCCATGGGAATGGATTTGGCGGGATATCAGGTTTTTGGTGATAACTTTTGAACGGCGTAAGATATCGAAATTCTAAAAACGAGGATACACAGATATTTTCAATACCTTCAAGATGGTAAAAGTAATAACTATTTATCTCAAATCACCTGATTGTCACGCGTATACGCTTGAAAATACACATTTTTAAAGCGTATACGCCTGAGTCCTGACGATTATGCGATGTGAGATAAATAGTTATTACTTACAAGTTGCAACCATCTTGAAGATATTGAAAATATCTGTGTTTACTTGTTTTTAGAATTTCGATATCTCATGACGTACAAAAGTTATCACCAAAAACCTGATATTCCTCTAAATCCACTCCCATGGATTCTTATATAAGAGTGGGCAGGAGTTCGAGACGAACTCAAATAATCTCAGAATCAATCAAGCGCCGAGCTCAGAATGTTCATTTTATCAAAATTCTGTATTGGCGTAAACCTAGATTTTTATTCAGTAACATAATTAAATGAAAATCCATTTGATATTACTCAAACTACGGTCATGACAGTATACCTCGTGAAAGCTTGCATTTCTGCTCTTCTATAATGCTGAAGCGAAACGAAACCAATAGCATAGACTGAAGAGATACAAAAACAGTTCACCCAACGTTAAATTAAGATTCATCCCCACTCTTTTATATCTACCCTCCCCACACTCCCTACCATGTAGTACCGTCAATCACCTCTAAGAGTGCTGCACATCGTAACGGTGATTATGCTTCAGTCGACGGTGAGATGGATGCTTGTCTGCCAAGTCTTCAACTTGACTGCTAGCAGCGCTCTAGGAATGTGTAGCGATGATTGAAGTAACTTCAGGATTTTGAATCTCGTGAAGTAACTTACATGGGACGTCTTGAGTATCTCTTTATGAAATGCCAATAGTTTGAGTGTTCGATCGGCTTCTGGTTTAGTATGTGTTTCTAATCACTAATCGACATTTGCACCCCAAATATAATGTATCCTTCTTTTTTTTTAAATATATAATATGTTGACCTACGAATGAACACACAATGAAATATTTTGCTGGGAGACATCGCGGAAAAAACTTTGAAAATGTCCATATTGATCGTTGAAGTATTAAAATTAACTTCGGAAATGTCCATAATGAACCAGATTACTGGACTGCAAAACTGCTTGTATAATCGCAAAAATTACTTTAAAAAAAACTATTTGAAAAAATTCCCTGTGGGGCTTTGCTGGGGGAAATCGCAAAAATAACTTCAAATAATATACATAATGATGGAAATATTAGACTAGCTCCAAAATTGCTTGTTAATCGCGAAAATCGAAAAAATGACCATATTACAAAAAGTTCGCTGCGGGGCTCTAGACCCCCTTTTGGCCTTTTGGGTCATTTATGTAACCTGCGCTCCCCAATCCGTTTTTTCTTCCAAGTGTAGCAATCGATTTTGTTGCGAAACAGTTCAGTTCCTTGGTGGATGATGAATCCGCGTGTTTGTATATATATAACCCACCTGTAGAGCGTACAACTGGTAGAATCATGTGGTGGACTGGGGTCTAGGACTGGTTGAGTCTTATAACACCTATCTCATAGCACCTATGTTGCGTTCCGAAACCTCCAGAATCTACTGCCAGTATACTGGATGCATTCCGAAACCTACTCCGAGTAATTTACTGAGCGTTCCGAAACCCATCGCGCCAGTAAATTCTGCGTACTGGAAACACTGGAGGTATTCGGCCCAGTACATCCAGTAAATTCGAAGGCCTACTGGATCTACTGGCGAGTACTGTACTGCAAGTAAGGCCAGTAGGTTTCGGAATGCACCCCTACACTACCTGTTTGCCTTCTTCTTCTCATATACCGCCTACAAACTTGTTTCCCCTCCATCCCCCACCATGCTTCTCGTATGCTGTCAGCTATCCCTTTTTATCCAGATAACATTCATATATAACTGAACTTTTAAATAATAATATGAGGCCTAATCCCTGATTAACTTAACCTGAGCAAAATACACGGAAGAAACATTCAAGAAGATTCAAACCCAACCCCCAACCCTTACCATATAGCTTCTCTGTGCCCTAAGCAATTCCCCATAGTAGTAACTATTACGGCAATATAACTATGGACCAAACTGGAAACAGAAGCATGGTGGGGGAGGGTGAGAAAACAAGTTTGTAGGCGTTATGAGAAGAAGAAGGTAAACAAGTAGTGGTATGAGAATAGGTGTTATGAGAATAGGTGCACCCTAGGACTAGACCACGGTCTAGAATAGTAGAGGTATCTGGCAATCTCGGTGGGCTAGAACGCTGATACCAACAGTGCTGCTAGTTCCACTAAAATCCGTGCGGAACGCTGGGTGAAAAGAGGCCAGTCACGTGGTCCAGTTGACATTTAACAGCTGACGTCTTGTCGCCAACAATGGCGTACATTTGGTGCACGCATGCGTAAAGCGTGGCCCACAGGCCTCCTGGCACCCAGCGTTTCGCACGGATTTTGGTGGAACTAGCAGTACTGTTGGTACCAGCCTCGCAACGCACCGAGATAGCCCGATACGAGACCTATCTTTTCTAGAGCGTGGACTATCTATGTTTAAATGAGCGTAGCGAAGACTTCCATCCCACTCACAGGTAAAAAAATAATGTTTCCTTTATTATGTTTGTTTTTAGAGTTTGTTTTGTGTATGCAACATACAGCACAGGCCAGACATACAAAGTAACCAATCGGTTTGAAACTTTTCCCGGACATCGGTGTCATACCGGAATAGATTCTCGTCGGGTTAGAGCAGAAACGCCTTGTCGATTTTCCGGTTTTCCGGTTTTCGATTTTCCAAGGGAAATTCGGGAAGCTACGATCAATTCTCATGAGAAATGTTCGAATACTAAATTTTATCCTATCGCAATGAAATATTTTCAGAATGTCCATACTATTTTGATGCATGTTACTACCAAACTTGAAGAAATGTATTTCGGTCGTTTTTAAGAAGATGATGTATCATATCGAAAAAATTTGAAATATCGAGTTTTATACTGTCGGGGATGCTAAACATACTGCCTCTATGAGGAAGACATTGACAAATCTTAATTACTTCAAAATCAAGGTGTGTATATACCATACTATGTATAGCTACAAATACATTCAATATATAACCAACTCGCTCATCTCTCAACGCACGTGCTGCATTTTCCTAGTTATTATATTACGTTTCATCTCCCTATCTCCCCGAGCACCCCCCCCCCCCCCCCTTCCACCCCATGTCGCTTGTAGTGCCTGTCTCCGTCGCCGCGCGCTGCCGTCGCCCGCCGGGCTCCAGTGTACCGCGGGCAGCCTAGCGAGCCAGGCAGCGGGGCTAGTAGCTGGTAGGGCAGTAGTGACGTAGCTAGGGCAGTATTCAGTGGCAATTAACAGTGGTGTATGTGCTGGGACTCGATCACCAGGTAAGCTTGACGTATTGGAGGGGGTGAGGGGGGTTGGGGGGTTCATTCGAGCAGGTGATTGGTTGTCAGCTAAATACACAGGTATCCTATTCACAATATTAAGCCTGATTGAAGAAACTGAATTGTAGGATATTTTAAATGTGGAATGCAGAAATTTTAAGGTAATAAGAAGTCATCTACCATGAACGTCCGAGTGCTAGTGATTGTGCTGGACTGAGACGGTCGGTCGATCAGGGGAGAGAGAGAGTGAGAGAGCGAGAGAGCGAGAGAGAGAGAGAGAGAGAGAGAGAGAGTGAGAGAGAGAGAGAGTGAGAGAGAGAGAGAGAGAGAGAGAGAGTGAGAGAGTGAGAGAGAGAGAGAGAGAGAGAGAGAGAGAGAGAGAGAGAGAGAGAGAGAGAGAGAGAGACGCTGCTGAACAGAGCGAATAGGGAACCCTGTAGATGGACTTAAAGCTCGATTAAAACAGGCTGAATGGTAAAGTGGGAACATGAAGGCTTCGGGCTGCAATTTACCAGAACACCAAGAAATGTTACGTTAGCAATAAAAACTTGACAGATTCTTTTTACATGAATTAACACCGCGATTAGGCTATCACATCAAATAATAACACATAATTCGTAATAATAATAGCAATATAGTAATTAATGTATACAGGCCTATATTTATATATCTATATCTATATATTATAATATATATTTAAACAAATAAAATTATAATAATAACAAATCATCATAATAATAATGGCTAGTAGCTAAAAGCTTATAGCTATTAGCTGTTTTATTTTAAAGAAATAATTTTACGAAATAAATAGCGTTTTTCATGCATTTTTTGTATGTTTTTGTGAGAGGAAAAATACTCCCCTGGGAATAAGAATGCCAGTGAATTGGGGAACAACCAACCCTGTATTTCCATCTCAGTCCGAACGAGTGGTGCAGTATGTGCTTCAATGCAATTGGTGCTTCAATGCAGTTGGTGCTTCAATGCAATTGGTGCTTCAATGCATGGTATAAACCAGTACATGATACACACTGATATACCTCTAAATAACTAACTAAGACCCGCTTTTACTAATGTTAGATTAGATTAGATTAGATTTCTTTTTTGACCACAGGATTCAAATTTTAATAAATGTAAATATATGGCGAGTCAAAATACAAAGTATAGATATAAATAGACAAGTATAAGCTTTTGATAAAGCATATATTGATACACTTCTATATTGTGAGCGTATATAATTCGAATGTGTGACGTATATCCTGTCACTAGTCATAACAATACATAAAAACAAAACATAAATCATATAAAACATGGAAATGGGATAAAATTAATCAATACTGTTACATAAAGTAAAACTTAGTCATTGTACATTAAAATCTGTAATGCTGTGTACTGGTTTGGTAATAATAAAATCTTTCAGTTCTTGTTTAGACACCTTCATACACTTATGAATTTTCAATTTGTCAGGTAAATTATTAAATATAATTGTGCCCTTATAGAAGCAGTCTTGTTCGTACATTCCAGTTTTATGTGGGCAACCTAGATAGATATTATTTTTACCACGTTTAGCCGGCCTAATAACGAAGGGTTTACACATAATTTTTACGTTCATTTTAACAATATTTTCAAATACTTTCTTAAACACAAAATACTCATTAAAAGGACCGTATGAAATATCCTAGAGAATAATATGGATAAAAGATCAATAAAGGTATAGTGCAAATATCATGGAAATTGTTCCAATAGTTTCTGAGATTTGTGTTCCAAGCTGTAAAAAAATAATATTCATAGACAAAGAGCTTCAAAGTTTGAGATTAGTATCGGTGATGTTTGAACTGGAAGATAAAAAATCTGAAAATGAATAAAAAAAATGTGACAGCATTAGGAGTGTGAGTGAATTTATATTACCAACTAATCAAATAAAATTATTCTCCTTTTTATTTGATTCTTGATGCACTGGTCCTCTTTTGGCCGTGACAGCAGTTGTTATCTATAAACTAGGCAAACGCAGAATGTGCGTTGTGTGATGAGCGAGATGTCTATACAGTAAAATCTTATACGCTACACACCTTGATCATATAAAATATATTTTATTCGGTTACTATCGAATCTAGGGAGCCGTGACTATCACTGCAACATTTTTCTGCTATTATTTCTATCTATACAATGAATAAAAAACATGTATTACATAAATTTCTTCAAAACGGCTGATCCGAATTGATTACAATTTTTTAATTATGTGTATCACTTCCGTGTTTACATTTGGGGAAAATTTGAATTATTTTGGAGAGATTTTATTTTTCAATTTTTTTCAGCCCAGACTAATCTTATGGGGTTTTCTGAAGCCAAGAGATGATTCTTCTCAAAAATGGTTTAATACCGATTTGACCCAAAAACTATACAGTTCTAAGTTGGATAAGTTTGGGTTATACAAAAAAAGTGTCATATCGATCGGTCAAACCCTGCGACCTGTGCAGTGTTTACAAACAAAAACAAACAAACAAAAAACATAAAAACACATAGACAAAACTTCATAAGACTGGGAGTGAAATCTTTTCTAACGCTCATCCAAAAAGTAGAGCCTCTCAAAAGCAGGTGTTTTAATGGAATCAACAGGTTATGTAGGCTATATTGTTCGTGTGTTCAATGTTGTTTTAAACTCACTCTCAATTTCTCACAATTTTCTGGCTGCCATATTATTGAACCTGTTGATAATACACTCGCTATGTTTAGATTAAAACTGAATTTGAAATGCATGCATATTGAGCGGGTCGAAACCACCAGCCGAGAATTCGGTGGGCGTTTGTTTTTCAGATGGACTCCAGAAATAATGCCTGTCCATAAATGACGTCCAGATTTCGAGGGGGGGGGGGTCATCAATCATGTGACAATGTGTGACAAGGGGGGGGAGGTATATACACTCATGTGACATCCACATTTACACTACATATCAATAATTTAATTTAATTTTCAGTAAAATCAATTGGCGTCATATAATTTGTATGAAATTATATTCTAATGCAGAATTTAGGTGGCTGTGAATAGTTTTCATCTTTGTGATTTAACTTCTTTGCCCTTTCCCTATGAGCGTACAAATCAAGAAAAACTTTTTTTTAAATATCCCAATTGTACAACATCAATAATATCCCCAGTTTATCCAAATTCGCAGATAAAACTGTCCGGTGGGGGAGGGGTAGATGAATATTGACTGGATTGTGACATCATCATTACAGGGGGGGGGAGGTCATCATCTCTGTGACCAACTCGGACCGTGGTGGGGTGGGGGGGGGGTCGATGTACCCTGAAATTGTGTGACATCATTCATGGACTCTAGTAATAGTTGCGGTCAATCGATTGCAGGTGTCGATTCCCTATCGTCAGCCGTCACTCATCTATTTATACCTGTTCAAGCCATCGATCGGTGTGAGTTCCACTAGAAGGGTGTCGAGCACCAGCCGATCGTTCCCATAGACATTCAGCCTTCCAGGACAACGGGTTCACGGCGTGAGAGTTCACGGCGTGAGAGTCCACGGCGTGAAAGTAGAGAGAGAGAGTGACAGAGAGAGTCCACGGCGTGATAGTCCACGGTATGAGAGTCCACGGCGTGAAAGTAGAGAGAGAGAGAGTGACAGAAAGAGTCCACGGCGTGAGAGTCCACGGCGTGAGAGTCCACGGCGTGATAGTTCACGGCTTGAGAGTCCACGGCGTGAAAGTAGAGAGAGAGAGAGTGACAGAGAGAGTCCACGGCGTGAACTCTCTTAAACGTCCCGAACCTTTTGAAACCCTCTGTAACCTCCAGAAATCTCTCGAAAACTCCCGGGACCCTCTAGAATCTCGTAATCCTCTGGAACCTCCCGGTATCATCTCATTCATCTGGAACCTCCCTAAACCTCTTGGAGGTCTCTGAACCTCTTGGACCTCTTGTTAAAGGTAATTGTAGACCACGCGGAGTGAGGTGAGGGGGGTGCGGGGTGAGGTGGGTGAGGTGGGTGAGGGGGTGAAAGGTAAGGGGGAGGAGGGGGTGAATGAAGGAAATGTGAGCATGAATATGATGTAATGTGTGATATTGTTGTTCCAGAACGATGACGTAGGCAGGCTGGCCACGTGACCCGAGTGACGTCATGGGGAAAGGAGACAAGCGGGGCATCGCACAGCGGGCTGACGGTAAGACGAATACCCCATTTACCCCTCATTACCTCTTTTGAGTGAGCTGAATACGCCACTCACCCCTCGTTACCTCCATTAAGATAGACGAATATCCCATCTACCCCGCATATACCTCCTACAGAAGAGATGAATACCCCCACACACACACACACAGGAGGCAAATGCTTCCTAAGAAAGAGACGAATACCCCCCCTCCCGACTTACCCCGTAAATGCAACCTGCAAAAGAGACAAATTCCCCCCTCATGCACGCTTACCCCGCGTGTACCTCCATCACGAGAGCCGATACCCCACTTACCCCGCAGAACGGATACCCCTGCTTTTAACCCGCATGTACACTCTTCAAGAGAGACGTATACCCTACTTACCCCGCGTTTACCTCCTCCAAGAAAGATGGACACCCGACTCACCTTACATTCACCTCCTTAAAGTAAGATGGATATCTCACTCAACCCCACTTATAGACTACGATCTATTGGCGTCGGTGCATGATATATGAGATGATGGTAAGACGAGATAAAAGGATATTTTATCAAGTGTTTTTGGATAGTGGAAAGAAGTCGGTCTTGGCCAATTGTTAAAGAACCATCCCAGTATTGACCTGAAAGACAGAGGGAAACCACGAAAAACCCCTGTCAGGATGGTCGACCATGGCGGGAATCGAACCCCGGTCTCCTAAATCACGGTTCAGTGTATTTAACAACTCGACGACTCGTCTCAGTTTCTCCTTAGTGTTGAAGAATACGAGGCCAGGCTTTTCTTGCTCGGCGTCGCCCACCCCCTGAGTGTTGAGCCCCCCCCAACCCCCCCCCTGATCTTACCTGTTGCACGTAGCCGGAGCCGGCTTCACATGCGCTCAATCAGCCGCTCCTCGTCGAGATCCACGCTCTACCAATCATCCGATCATCGTGGTGATCAACTCGACAACTATTCTTAAACATCGGCCGTTTTACTCCGTTTACAGAATTAGAGACGATCTATTCATCTATTCAGTGGCACAGAACAGACACAAATTCAGACGTATGGCGGGTGGCCTATATATATGGATATATATATATATATATATATAATAATATTATCTAATTGATAGATATCTCATAATATATCGTAATATGAACCATATATATATATATATATATATATTTATATAATATAGTAGTGAATTATTAGACCTCGTATGGCTGATCAATATAGATAACGTATATATAAGTCATGATGGGCTGGGATTCGAGCGCCCTGGTGGGCTTAAACGTCAATTCATCGCTATAGCGTTCCTAGTTACGAAATACAGTCTTCGTCCAGTCCCAGCATGTATGGTTTGTAACGCCTTGACCAAACTACTTGATATTTCACTGAATCCACCCGCGGGAATCCGCCCCACCTTTCTGTTATACCACTCTCTTCTCATTGACTAACTGATGGAGGGTATCTAAGCAGGCATACAATTTATATTATAGAATTTATATATATATAATGAAATATATATATGCCTTATATTAATATTATATATATATTATATATATAATATATGTATATATGAAGATATATATTATATAATATAATACACCTCGTCGGTGGTAATAACGACCATTCTTTGATACGCAACTGCTCTTTCCATCTGAGCTATAACTAGGAGGGTATAGGCCATATAGCAGTGCATACGATTTGATGATTTATAGAAATTCTTTATTATATGAAATATGTTGAATATATAATTGACCTTATCATTCAAAAATCTCAAGTATTATCTCATGTAGGCCTATATAGAACATGTAAATGTAAATATATATATATATATATATATATATATATATATATATATTATATATATATATATATATATATATATATATATATATATATATGCAGACCTACAGACAGGGCGACCGGAGTCTCTACGTCTCCCTTACATAGCACGGTAGCCCGTATACCATTGATCCCATTAGAGCACGCGTCTGGCATATGAAGACTGATGAGGTAGGGATGGTGATAGTAGGGGGAGGGGGGAGAAGAAGGAACACAGATTTATGCGATTCAATTACAAGTCTACGTGGAAGGCTTGCGACCCATTAGGCTGAGAAAAGAGGGAGAGAGATGTGAGCATTCAGTATCTTTTACACTGTCTTTATAGAGACGTTTTATTCTGTATGACAGTTAGTATTCATGCCGCAGCTTGCAGATACAACCTTACATGATCTCGTGTCGTTATTCGGCGCTCCAGTGTGCGCTCCACGCGTAGAATAGTTTACAATATTGTGATGTATGAAACAAAACAACTGTCACGTCTAGTCTGTTATTTGATTTTATATAGGATTATATTGTTACATTTAACACTCTTAAGAGTACTACTGACGGTATCAATATGATATATTTTCTAAATTCTATTCCTCCATTCTACAGAATGAACTCTGCCGTTTTCTGAATTCTGCATTTAAGTGCAGTTCTGAGTTAGTAGCTGAATAATGGCTGCATAGGCCTGAAGCTTTTTTTTTTTTACATTTCATAAAATACTTCAATGAAATGTTATACATAGCCCAGTAATTGTCAAGCTATATATATTTTTTTGTTTATATATAATATATATATATATATATATATATATATATATATATATATATATATATATATATATATAATATATTCAAAAAAAAATATATAGAGTCTATATAGCTTGACAATTACTGCCTATATATAGTCAATTAGCTTGACTATATATATATATATATATATATATATATATATATATATATATATATATATATATATATATACAAAACTTCCTGTATTTCATTTAATTATAGGTTTTGAATTATTTCAACCAAACATCTTGGAAACACCACGATTATATATTTTCATTTCAATTATAATTTTACGTCTATACATTATTTTATGACATCTCGCAGTAAGACATACATCACAACGAATTTATCAAAGATATCTAAATAGCAATTTGTGTCAAATGTCAGCAGCATTTTATTCGGTTTATTTGGTAACAATGAGCAATACAACAAACAACTCATCTAATGTATATAATATATATTATGTATATATATTCTCAGGATTTGCCAGAAACAATATAGAAACAAATAATATTTTTCAGCATCACTTTACCTACAATAGTTATTTTTATAAAGATTTCAAGTTTTTTAACTCCGGTGTCTTTTCATTGGGAACAATGCGCATTTAAAGAGAGGGCGTGGTTTTTCCATGATTTCTTATTTCTGCGCTTCGGCCACACAACAATATTTCTCTGTCTCTTGCTAATCTAGTTACCTCTTTCTCTCGCGGATACAAATAGCTAGGTTGGCTCGACACGCCTCGCTGGTGTAGCGTATCGAAACACCGCATGCAACGACACCGACTCGGGTTCGACTACCGGCCAAGTCGTACGATCTCGTCGTTCATATTGGTTTGTCAACAACAATCCGAGGCGATATGAGTGTTAATCGAAGAATGATAATGAAGCTTCACAGAGAAACTAGCGATAATGAAACACAAACGTCATCGGTGACGTCACTATCATCAGCTCAACAGGTATACAATGACCAATAGACTCTTATTCATGAGTCGAACTACAAAGCTAGATTAAACAGGTAACAGAGTCTATCACGGGCATTGAAATAGTAGCTTTTTACAGAATCACATCAATGGAAATGTGTGATTTTTTTTCTCAATCGCCTAAAAGGAGTATACGAACTCCCCAGCTTACGTCACAATACATCGATTGTGATGTTTATCGTATTGTGGGATTTGGAAACCACCAATCAGTTCATCTCAATTTGCTTATATGATCTATAGCACTAGATGTCCGATCAACAGGCCACGCCTATAAGTAGACATTTCTAATTGTGTGTTATTTCAAATACGTAACACACTGTAAGCAGCTTGTACTGATTGCACCCGGTATTAACAAGTCCAGTTAGACTTATTCTGAGAGATGATGTAACTGAATAGCGTTGGAACTATGGTGATGACCGGTTTTAACTGCCAGTTAAAACTAGTCCCCCTGGGTGATTCGGGCTTTACGACGGATGTTCACGATCAGTTTATTCGTTGTCCCCTGTTGGCACTTTAAAGAAGCTAGCCGTGGCCTGGAGCGCGGCGGCCATCATCTGCTTGCTGCACGGGATTGCTGTCCCAGAAGGCGCCGTGGCAGCCGACCGCCTCGAAGCACGCGTACCTGATGTCTGACGTCACGGCGGCCGGCCGGCAGCACGAGATGATCGCCCACACACATCTCGACGGTCCTCTCGGCTTCACGTCGGCGATCTCGTTGACGGCCACTGATGGCTGCGTTGTCGTGGTAACCGCAGCCGTTTCTTGCTGATCCTTCAGATCGTCTTCAAGCCAGTAGTCGTCAAACTCCTGCTCCTCGTCGGTGATGCGAGGCTTTACATTGGTGACAGTGATGCGATTCACGTTGACGGGAACTGCGTTTATACGTTTGGCGAGTACATAGTTTGGATTCCATTGGCCGTTATTTCCGTTGCGCTGTTGATTAAACCGGTCGTCAGTTCTTTGGCTATTCCACTGGCTGTTTTGTTGATTCCACTGCATACTTGGTTGACTCCTTCGGTCATTTTGTTGACTTGTCAACTCATTCTGTCTGTACGGTTGCGTTTTCCAAATGCCGTTAAGCTGCGTCACGAATCCGCTTCTGGGTGTGCGTTGCGCGTTTTGTGTTGCCACGCCGCGTTGCCGCAAGTCTTCCACCATTACCGTTTGCCCATTGTTCCTCGCCGCTGCGCCGTATTGGTGGTGGTTGTTGTTGTTGTTGTTACGACCCGTGCCGGGCCATGGCTGATCAGGAAACCAGATCTGGCATGTCACGTGAGACACAGCCAGGCAGAGCACGAGGCTGAATGTTGTCAGAGAAGGCATCTGAAATCAAACACAAAGTTTAGGAGGCTGTGCGGTTTGAGGTTAGGAATTACGTACTCTCGATTATTGTTTGCTTAACGACCCCACCAACAGCTAGGTTATACGGGGGTACGAATGAGCAGGTGATTATTAAATTATCAAGTGGTGATGGGTGAGAGGACGTTCACTAAAACCCATGCCTTATGCGGGACTCAAACCCACGCCCAGCGGTGACTTTAGTGTCTGAAGCGTGCCTCAGCTGACTGAGCTAACGAGGGCGGCTTATGTAATCTCCATGTAGACGAGGATTATCATGACAACGGAACATGTTTCACGATATACAGTGTAGGTGAGAGAGAGAAATAGAGAAAGAGAGAGAGAGAGGGAGAGGGAGAAAGGTACCGTGAGATGAAGAAAGAGAAACAGAAAACAAGTCTAGAGGAAGTTGAAATACAAGATTTTAATTAATGTTAGTTTTGTTGTGGTTGCTTTTATCGAGACTTGTTGATTAAAGTCAAACACTAACCACCCAGCTTCAGTTAGCTGGCTCCATGACCTTGTTTCCTGATTAGAAACAATATTGCTAATGATAGCGTTACTCCTTTTGTTCTACATGCTCATGGCTGTAATAAGCCTGTAAGGCCCGGTTTTATGACCTCCCGCTATCTTTTCAAGTACCAACCTAACTTTAGCAGGTGTCTTGTGACAACCATACAGCAGTTAACTGGCCACCTACAGGAGGTTTTAGAAGACCGGATTTAGGTGGTAGTATAACTACCTATGGTTGTTACATGGTTAACTACCTATGTATGGTTACCTATCTATGGTTAACTACCTATGTACGGTGGTTGTCACAAGACACCTGCTAAAGTTAGGTTGGTACTTAAAAAGATAGCGGGAGGTCATAAAACCGGGCCTAAGTCTATAACTCCTTCCATAGCGTATCAGCCCCTGCTCAGGTCTCCGCCACCGTCCATCTTTACAAGGGTGTTTGGTGTTTCCCTCGGTATCATGGTTAAATGTTAAGTTTGTGCTCACAATCTATGTGACGACCTCTTATTTCTCACTATCCTTCGCCTAACAAAACTGATAAACCTTCATCTCATTATCCCATTATCTCACCAAAGTTCGTCCCACGCCAATAGATCTTGGTTATCATTTCAGTGTTTCACTGAATAACCTAAGTAAAACGCAGCGTAGGCGGTGTAGATGAGCGGTGCATTCTTATAACACCTTTCTCATATCACCTACACTACCTGTTGATTTTTTTTTCTCATAACGCCTAAAAACTTTTTCCCTTCGATCCTCTACCATCCCAGTTCGGTATGTATAGCTATATTGAGCGTAAAATTAGTACTCCGGGAAATTGGTTAGGGCACAGAATATCTATAAGGTTTGGGTTCATTGGGGCAGGTTTCAGTATTCTTGAATGTTTCTTCCTTGTATTTTGCTTAGATTTGGTCAATCAGATATCAGATATTCATATTACTATAGACAAGTTCAGTTATATATGAATTGAATCTCTTGAAATAGATATTAAATCTAGGTAGTGTATATAGGTGTTATGAGAATAAAAAGGGATGTATGACAGCATACAAGAAACATGGTGGGGGATGGAGAGGAAACAAGTTTGTAGGCGTTGTGGGAAGGAAAAGGTGTAGGTGTAGGTGTTATGAGACTCAACCAGATGAGCTGGTGCATTCTCATAGCACATACACTACCCGTTTACCTTTTTATTCTCATAACGCCAACAAACTTGTTTCCCCTCCATCCCCCACCATGTTTCTGTTTCCAGTTTGGTCCATAGTTATATTGCCGTAATAGTTACTAAAAGCGATAGTAGCGCTACAGGCAAATGGGACCATGAATTAAGATTCTGACCGAGGAAATATTTCAGTAGGAAGACACGGGTCGGAACACCTTCTTTATATTATGACATAATCTTTAGTCATGTTCATTCTCGGACACAGCACTTGAGATTTTTCCTAAAACAATACCCGATGTCGGGAATCGAATCCCGGTCTTCTAAGTGACGGTTCAGCACGCTTGACGTATTGTCAAGGACACGATCCACGCTGCTTAGCATACTTGTTGTTATTGTTGTTGTTGAGACGCCTGGTCGACGGTACGCATCGGGCGTGTCGATCAAGACATCGTTTGTCTTGGTAATGACGTCATAAAATCGACCGGAAGTCGAACAATACAATAGAGATGCGACCGAATAAGAGACTTCCGATGGTTTATGTTATGGTCCTCTAAAGCGACCAATTGTCATGCGTTATGGTGAATAAACAAACTGATTGGTTGGTATTGTCAACCAATGACTTGGGTTTTCCCAGACTGGATGGTTCCATTAGCATTATTCTTATATGCAGGGCCGTATCAAGGGGAACCCACCCACAGTTATGTAGCGAATATTTCGTTATTTATTGGGGTATTTTTTTAGATATAGGCCTATATTGGGTTTAACGACGCACTGTTATGATAGCGCAGATCTATTGGCGTCGGATAGATGATTAACGAGATGTTGGGATGATGAGATGAAGGTTTCTTCGGTAATGGGAAGGATATTGTGAAGGGAGCGGTCGTGGCCTATATTGTGGAAACTTTTCACGATTCAGAAACGAGCGGTACGGTATATGATGAGAGCTGAGGTAAAAGCTCAATGTAGGCAGTTATTTGTCAATTCAGGAAAGCTAAAACTATTCCGCTTATATATTTTCCAAGTTATTATTATTGTGAAGAAAAACATTTGAAATATCAAAAAATCTAATCGAGTTCACAATCACGACAAGAAAAAAAAACGAAGATTTATATTCACAAAAAATTTCTATGAAACATATGCAGGTGAACTCTGATTATTTAAAATTCAAATTGTATAATAAATTGCCGGAAGCTATGAGAAATTTAGAATCTTTTTCTTAATTTAAAATATAATTAAAAAAACTCTTAATATGCGAAGCTTATTATTCCTTAAATGAATATATTTCAACATGATGAAGTTGTCTACAACGTATTCTAAATAATTTCAGTGAAACGTGTTTTAAATATTCTGACTTATCGCAATCTTGCAAATTTTCATAATTGTACATTATCTTCAACCAATAAATGTCTGAACATCCTTCAATAACTAAATGTAAAGCAATTTAAATTGTTATTGTACTGCGGATTCATGAAGACAATAAATTTAAAAATCATAATCATCCCTGCATTAGCCTAGACTGCAGAGGAAAACCATGAAAACCTCCTGTAAAGATGGACGGCGGCGGGGATCGAACTGGGTCCGAAACCCCCTCGTCTCAGCGCGGTAACCACTACGCTGCATGTGCCGGTTTTATTGATGTATTATAGGTTAAAATAGTATATTGAAAATTTGAAATGAATAAAAAATGAAAATTCCGAGAATAGAAAACGCAACTGCATCTTTCAGAAGCATGCTTGAAGCTGCAGCTAGATCACGGGCTGTGTGCGAGTTTAGCTCTAGCGACGTGTTAGGGTAGACACCCCCCCCCCCCCCCCCACCACCCCACCCCGCCACACCTCTCTAGGGCGGGGGGCTGAGTGCTGCGAGGACTAATTGCATGGGGCGCGTGATGACGTCAAACTGACGTGACACCGCTCTCTCACTCTATCTCTTTCTCTTTCTCTCTACATCTCTCTCTCTATCTATCTATATATTATTCCCTATCTCTCTTCCTCTCTCCATCTATCTATCTATCTATCTATCTATCTATCCATCTATTACTCCATATCTCTCTCTTTCTCTCTCACTCTCTCTCTCTGTCTCTCCATCTATCTGTTACTCTCTCTCTCTCTCTCTCTCTCTCTCTCTCTCTCTCTCTCTCTATCCACCCTCTCTCTCTTTCTCTCTTTCTCCTCTATCTATCTGTTACTCTCTCTCTCTCTCTCTCTCTCTCTCTCTCTCTTTTTTCTCTCTTTTTCTCTCTTTTTCTTTCCACCTCTCTCTCTCTCTGCGCCCTCTCTCTCTCTCTTTCTGTCTCTCTCTTTTCTTCTCACCTTCTCTCAATCGGTAGATAAATTGAAAATTGTATTAATTGAACATACTGAATCTATTCCGTTACCGGAAGAAGAAAACAATATAAAAATCCCAGAAGAAAAGTATGTGCAAGTGATGCTTGAGTAAACCATAAACAGTACGAAGATAATTAGGTTTTAGTTATACCGTCTTAAAGGTATTGAAAAACTGTGTTTCCTTCGTATTGAAAGTGCGATCTCATACTGCTCGAAAGTTATCACACAAAAAGTGTTCTCTCTCCAAGATCGACTCCCATGCACTCTTAAGACGGTGCATGCACGGTGCTTATTGGAATAGAAAAATTATCTTTACTATTTTTTTCTATGTTCACGTACCAGTGTGTATATTATTGAATAACAAGTATATCAACTCCAAGGTAATTTCTTGCTCTTTGATCAATAGCCATCCTATCTTTGTTAAACGCAGGTTTAAAATAATAAATCTACGTTTTTTGACACCCCCCTCCCCTCCCCTCCCCAACAAGTATACTAATCAATTCATAATAGCACAATAGCTCTGAAATATGACGAGCGATAGGTTTTTATTTAGAAGCACATTTATAATTATTGTGTTGGGCTATTACTATGACCTATCAATGAGAAGGATGATCTTATAAACTTTGATCGTTACTGATTAATATAGTATATAATAATATTGAAATTTGTATAAATATCGTTTCGGTCAGGCTGGAGGTTCTTAGCTGTTAGCATTGACTGCTGTTAGTGTTAGGGTTTAAAGGCGCGTCGACAGCGAGGTCACTTAGCGCCTATGTTCATGTTCGTGTACTTTGCCATAGTTGTCAACGTTTGTAGATGTTCCAAGTATATGGAGGAAGCGAGATAGAAAGAGCTAGAGAAGTAAGATAAGATGATATAAAAGAAAAGAAAAGAAGACATTAGATGAAGAGAAAATTGAAAGGAAAACTTGAGATGGATTCGCTTCACATTTCGAGAAAAATACTTTAGAAAGGCGTGATTGATTCCCGTTTTGTAGGAGCGAGCTTACAGTGACTCAGTCTTAGTCTTAGTCTTAGTTTTTGTCTTAGTTTTAGCGGGACTTGAGCACGTGGATCTATGGGTGGCCAACATCACGGCAACAGATTAGCATTTCCTTCCGGTTGGTCGAGGTCTCACGTACATAACCTTGCTTCACTTGTGTCGAGACTCCGAGCGACCGTCCCCCCTATCCCACAGCACTAGCGCGCGGGTGTTTCGGGCCTTCATCTCTCGTGTGTAACTTGTATCCACGAAAGATGAGGTTCCGAGCGACCGTCCCCCCTATCCCATAACACTAGCGCGCGGGTGGTTCGGGCCTTCATCTCTCGTGCAACTTTTATCCACGAAAGATGAAGGTTCCGAGCGACCGTCCCCCCTATCCCAAACCACTAGCGCGCGGGTGGTTCAAGCCTTCATCTCTCGCGGATACATATCTAGATTGCATCAAGTATTTCGGAATACATAAGATATCATAACTGTTATCCATTTGGATAAGAATATTTTATTTTCGCCGATAAGAAAATAATATAATGTATTGAGAAATGGGGAAATATTGAGTTTTAAGGGGATACTACCCACAGTTAGCATTTCCAGTGTCGATCTAACAAATAAACAATTTTCAACAAATATTTTCTGCATCTTGTGATGTATTTTTTTTAAATTTGATATCTTTCACTCTTTGAGATTTATGATCTTTTACATCTGTAAAATCCTCCTGGCGGGGACTTCTTGCTTCCTGGTGACTAGGGACGCCTTAAGTATATGTTATGATCAACGAGAAGGTATTGACTATTCGAAAACTTGACCGTCCTAAACATCGAATGTACTGAAACCAACTTTCCAGAATGAGTGAACTTCTTGAGTGACCTGTACAGAAGTTGCTCCTGATGGTTCCTGTGGACTTTCTATATGGTTCCTGTTCACAGAGATGGGCAGTATCTTTGATACACGTATCTTTTGAAGTATCTTCTAAGATACCGTACTCATACTATCTTGTATAAATACAATTTAAAAAATGTGTCTTTTATCTTATATCTTTCCAATAATTTGAATGTATATCTGCAGTGGTGTATTCGTAAAAATAAAAGTACTTGGGCAGTGATAACTGAAAAAAAAACATTCATCCCAATTGGGGGGGGGGGGGGGGGGGGGGGGGGGCTTGTGAGCCGTAACATGCCACAATGTCAGTTTTAGGAAATTTCAATTCAAATATAAATAAAAATGATGTGGTTTACGTTTGCATCTAAAATAGTAAATATAATAACCTAGCTGTTGATGGGGTCGTTAAGCAACATTAGAAAAAAAAATCTTGCGTACAAACATAATTTGATTACTTCTTGAGATATTTTATCGTGTATGGTATCGACGTGGTTGTAAAACAACTGCCTTTGAGCTAGACTAAGTGTAAACAGATCAATCATATGCGCTTGGCATACAAACTAGGAAAAGTTACGCCATATTTTGTTGTAAATCAAGGTAACAGAAACCATTATTTGTATCAAACCGGTTGTAGGTACGATGATGACATGTTCTTCATCTGACAGAGGAAGATTTATTCAACTAATGTATCAATTGGTATCTTCAAGGTGGCTATATCTACTGGAATGTAAAGTATTTCTCAACTAGTTTTATCAAATCTTCTCAAAATTTTCAAGTTTATTAATCTTGAAATTTCAATATACTACTTCAACATTGACACATCAATAAACAACAAGAATGATTTCAAATGATTTCAAACATTTCTGTGTGTGGAACCCACCAACAGAAATGTATCAAATTTGCAAGTTTCATCCCAAAGTCAGTTGTTTTACGAACAAATTGATACCACACACGATACAACATCTCAAGAAGTGATCAAATTATATAGGCTATGTAACGCGAGAAGCATGATTTGTGACTCACTGCGTAACATTTCAGTGTCAACATAAAGCATAAACGATCGCAATGGCTTTCTGGATAAACGTATTGTAGTGAAACTGCTTCACACCGTGCAGTGAAGTACCTTTTGAAATATTGTCGATCCATAATAAACATTCACAAAATGTTACGTGTTATTTGTATGTAATTCTCCCTGGTGGGATCTTTTTGCCCTTATGGAGACAGGGGACGCCTTAAAATACCATAAAACCGGCACATGCAGCGCAGTGGTTAACGCGCTCGCTTCATGTGATCCGGGAGACGAGGGGAATTCGGACCCGACTCGATCCCCACCGCCGACCATCTCTACAGAGGTTTTTCGTGGTTTTCCTCTGTATAGTCTAGGCTAATGCCGGGATGGTTCCCACAATATAGCTAGGCCACGACCGCTTCCTTCCCAATACCCAAGAAACCTTCATCTCATCATCCCATCATCTCATTAATCATCTATCCGACGCCATTAGATCTGCGCTATCATTACAGTGCGTCGTTAAAAGCTAATATATTAATACTAAACGCCATGAACTGTACTTATAAACGTATGGGAAAGCAGTCCACGACAAACGGTTTACCTACTGTCAACATGTTGATCAGCATGATGCCGTATTTCAAATGGCTGTCAAAGATCAGAAATACGGGATATCTACTAGCTGTCAACATGTTGAGGCAACATGTTGAGGCAACATGTTGACAGCTAGTAGATAACCTGTATTTCGTGCTCCGTATTACACGAAGGCAACATGTTGATGGATGCCGTCGTGTATGGGCGAGATCAGAAATACGGGTTACATACTAGCTGTGAACATGTTGAGGCAACATGTTGACGGGTAAATCTTGATCGTGTATACGGCGTGTTAAGTAGAGCCATGACCGTGCCATGCAACAAGTGGATTTAAAGCCGTGACTGTACGAATCAAGTGTTTCCTTAGATCTGATTCAGTTATCGTGTATTTCTCACGCCTTCTCAAGGTCCACGTCGACCGCCCGTCTCATGCACCGGCGACCGGCTGTCTCGTGTTGCATTGTGTGATAAACATACTTGGACGACAACTTTTAACGTAGGCCTATTATATTATTTGTCTAATGAAGGAAAGAGGAGAAAGAATCAATACGGAATGTACTCGGAATGAGGAAACTTATCAACATATGTAATGTATACTTGTATATATATATATATATATATATATATATATATATATATATATATATATATAATACTGGTTTTAACGACGCACTGTTATGATAGTGTAGATCTAATGGCGTCGGATGGATGATTAATGAGATGATGGGATGATGAGATGAAGGTTCTTGGGTAGTGGGAAGGATAGTAGTGGGAAGGAAGCGGTCATGGCCGACTTATTGTAGGAACCATCCCGGCATTAGCCTAGACTACAGAGGGAAACCATGAAAAACCTCTGTAAAGATGGTCGGCGGGCGGCGGGGATCGAACTGGGTCACATTCAGGTACACAGCATACCTCACCCATTTTAGTTTTGTGCACTATTAAATACTAAACCGAATGAAGAAACTAATTCAATATGTTTTAACAAACTGTGTTGGATTAATGTTTGTAATCGAAGAAAACAAGATTTTTCTTCAGCTTCTGGACCTATTCAAATATTCTTGTGCATAAGAAGTGTCATTGATGACGTAATTATTTGAATGCTATTTCAACAATGATATGTGCATCCCGCATGTTATCTATTGAGCCGTGTTCAGCTGTTCAATATGAAGAGCGATTGTTGCGCGACGGCGGAAATGTTTCACTTGGAAGATGTGAATCGGCATACCTTCTTTACATTATGATAAAGTCAGTTGGTATCACTATACCTCGGCTCATGCATTATTTGATGTTCGTCACCCGCCTTCATGCATATTGAATACCGACCCCATGTTGCCGCGTATCCCATGGGGAGTGCATGTTATATGCATCAAACGTTGGGGTATTGTGTGTTACATGACTTTCTTTTATCAACGCTTGGAGTCATAATTAAACAACATTTTTCAATTGGAATTATTTAAACTGAACCTTCTGTTTAATTAATTGTATATTCATAACTGGAATAATCGAAACTGAAAATGTTGTAATAATGAAGTAGGCATATATTTATAATCGGAATGATTAAAGGACATCACAATCCTAAAACTAGATTTTTAATGAATAATAACAATATTTATTCGCCTAATTTTAGAGAAAACAAGAGACCATCATATCAATTTCAGAAATTATAATTAATGCTTTGTCCTCCAGAGACCACGAGTCATGACGTAGGCATTACCGACTCTGTATAGAATCGACAGGATCGAGTAATGTCTACGTCACGATTCAGAAAACGGGTTAGGTTCTGGAGGACAAATAAATTATTTCTAATTTTTGAAATTGAGATTAGGATTTCTAGTTTTCTCTAAGATTGAGTAAATAAATATCGTTATTATTTGTTAAAATCTAGTTTCAGGGTTGTGATGCCCTTTAAAACTGAACATTTGCAATACGGTAGTGAAGTATTTAGTATAGGTACATACATACATTGCATTACTACATTTACAGTACATTTTGATTGGAATAATTCAATGTGAATATTTCATATTCCAGAGTTCTTTCAATAATTAGTTACTTCTGAAATGTGTCAGTCTACTAGGAAAACGCAACACATTACGTTGCTGTATGAGCGATATAAGCATAATTTAAATGTAATGGAGATC
The DNA here is from genome assembly GCA_907164805.1 of Brachyptera putata. Lineage (NCBI taxonomy): Eukaryota > Metazoa > Arthropoda > Insecta > Plecoptera > Taeniopterygidae > Brachyptera > Brachyptera putata. The sequence continues at coordinate 5,786,037 of OU015473.1, forward strand.
AAGATATACACCTTGAGCTCCAAACAATTATGTCACTGCCTTCCTGTCTCATTCATTACTCACTTTAATCGTTTCAATCTAATGACACTTAGGGACACTTGTTGCTTAGATTTACAAGAGATTACTTTTAATAGCTTTGAATCGATTTACATAATAATTACACTATATATTTTTCATCAAAATGGCTGATTCGATTCATGGGAAATTTCGGAATAATGCGTGTATCATTACTATACTAAAATTTGAATTCATTTGTAGGAAATATTTTTTCCGAATTTTCTCCTATAGCTTATCCTTGCGAGGTTCTCAAAAACTTCGAAATGGGTTTTCTCAGAAGTGGTGCAACCGATTGCCCCTCAAAACTACACAGTATAAAATCAGATAATAACACTTGTGTATGTCAAGATTCAACTAAATTTTTATTTTCGTTTGACATGTGGAGCGTGAAAAATTGTTTTTTTTTCGAGTAGGCCTATACGGTGAAATTGAGTTTTCGCTTCACTCATGCAATCGTTCGAAATGCAACCGGACTTTTTGAAACTGAAAGACTTTTATCTGTGGTGGAAAAGTATGGTCACAGACAGCGTAGTCCTGGTTAAATAATTAGAATGGGGTGGTAAGAGCGCCCTTGTGGTGCCCCATCCATACGATCCTACTTTCATATATAGCTTTAATTGGGAAGCAGTAATTTTGTCTCAAGTTTCGATGTTGATAAAAAAAATATATATATATAGGACCTATATATTTTAATGTTAAGATGTGTAGTATAATTTTCTTTGGAAATCAGCTTAACGCTAACCTCTCGAAAGATCCAGACACCTTGACGTGGTGTGAGGGCTTGCGTGGGCCCGTCGTTTGGAGCAATGTATTTGCTCCCAAAAGGATCACCCATGGGGGAAAAGATTTAGAGTGAGGGTCCAGACCAAGTTTGGACTGTCTCGTTCAAGTGAAAGCCTTTTGGTGTCCGGAGTATATATGGAGGGAGTACTGAACCTTGCGTTTTCATTTCTTTTTATTTGTTTCTCTTATCCTTTCTCTTCTCTTCTATCGTCTCATATTTCTCTCATCTTCTCTTATACTTATAATCTCTTTTTATCGCGCTATCTCTATATATGCTTGAAACATCCACAAACGTTGACCACTACGGCAAAGTACACGGACATGAACACTGACCTCAACTCACTTTGAACCCTAATAATTAAATTTAGGGCCGCCCCCATGGCTCAGTCAAACATCGCTAGCGCTAGAAACTGAAGTCAGATCGGGCATGGGTTCGAGTATTATAAGGCATGGGTTTTTGTAGACTTTCTTTCACCCATCATTTCGTTATCACCTGCTCATTCGTATCCCGTATAACTTGGTGTGGTATTAAACAGCATCAAAATAAAAAATAAAAAGTTGAAGGACATCACAGCCTGAAACGATATGCTAACGAATAATGACAATATTTATTTCTCGAATTTTAAAGAAAACTAGAAATCATCATTACAATCTCAGAAATTATAATTTATTTATTTGTCGTCCAGGATTCGGCCCTTTTTCCGAGTCGTTACGTAGACATTACTCGATTTTGTCTATGGAGAACAAAAAATGTATTATGATTTCCGAAATTCAGAAGGTGATTTCTAGTTTTCTCCAAAATTATGGAAATAAATTTCGTCATCATTCATTTGAATCTAGTTTCATGGTTGTGATGCCCTTTAAATTTAGTCGAGACATAATTTGAATAGTGAATATTTATTATATTTAAATTTTCATTTTCAACACAGTGCTTCAGCTGTTTGCCGAAGCATCTCTTCCCCCCCTCCCCTCCACCACTCAAGGTCCCTCTATAGCGATTTGTGTCTTACCTTAGCACCTCGTAGATGGCTGGCTGCAAGAAGTGAAGCTGTAGAAGGCTCGAGGGCTGAGGACGAACTGAGGCAACCAGACCACTGCCTACCAGAACACTCTTATCCCTCCTCCTCCTCCTCCCCCTCCTCCTCCTCACCACTCCCGGCTTCCATTCAACACACTCTGCGGCTTGCGGCCGACCATTCATTCATCTAACAATAATAATTATCATTATCATAATTACTATTATTGTTATTTTAATTATTATATTCATGTATTATTAAATTAAGTGTCAACAGATGTTTAACATTATTAATTAATTGCAACATTGCATTGAGAGAAAACACGAATATAATTAATTTGTATGAAAGAAACGCAGATAGAGAGGAAGATAGAACAAGAGAGGGGAAGAGAGAGAGAGAGATAGATTGATTCTGGCAAACTAGTGCATTTAAGTGACACTGAAGTGTATGTTACAACAATTGAATTGAGATTAATCCAAAATATGTGTGGTCCTAGAGGCTCATTCTGTAACGGTAATTCGTGAGGAATCAATCAAAAGAAGACATTATTGTATTGTGTATTGGTTTTTCGTGGTTGCCGTCGCGGATGAAAAGATTTCCCTTGTCTTCGAAAGCGACAACTGAGGGCTCGAGCTTTGGAAGACGAGCGCGCCAGCTAGCAAGTCAAACAACAAGTCAAACTCTTGTAGGCCTATGTATTAATAAAATGAAGAATAAAAAAAGTTGTGAAATGAAAAAAATGAAAAAAAGACATGGCTCAAGTTGTCCCCAGTCACCGTAGGGCGAGAAGTTCCCACCAGGGTGATTATTTTTGAAAATATTGTGAATGTTTATTATGGATCGGCCGTATTTTAGAATGTACTTCTCCGAGTGGTGTGAAGTAGTTTTACAACAATACGTTCATTCGAAAAGACACTATCGATAATTTATGCATCAGTTGACATTGAAATTGGTCACAAAACACGCATCTCCCGTTACATACACAATTTGATTACTTCTTGAGATAATTCATCGTGTAAGGTATCGATGTGTTCGTAAAACAACAGCCCTTGGGCTATACAATTCAACCACATGCGTTTGGCACACAAGACCAGGGAGAGTCACGTCATTTTTTGTTGTAAATCAAGGTAAAACAGTAACTATTCATTTGTATTAAAACGGTTATAGGAATGCTGGTGAAATTTAGTTTAGCTGATAGAGGAAGGTTCACTCAACCAATGTATCAATTGTCATCTTCATGTTGACTATCTACTGGTTTTGGTGTATATGTAGCGGTTTACCGTATTTTCCAACTGGTTTTTCCAAAAATTTCTTGGAATTTCAACTTTTTAAAATTAACATTTGTAATATGCAATTTTAACATTAATACATTAATAAATAACGAGAAATTTGAGACATTTCTGTAGATGGGAAAAAAGAGATCTGCATGCCGCCCTCGTTAGCTCAGTCAGCTGAGGCACGCTTCAGAGACTGAAGTGACTGTTGGGCGTGGGTTCGAGTCCCGCATAAAGCATGATTTTTGTAATCGTCCTTTCATCTATCATCACATCATTGTTGCATTATCACCCGCTCATTCGTACCTCCGTATAACCATAGACCAATAGTTATTATTTTTAATATAATAATATTTAATAATTATTATATTTAAAAATATTATAAAATAATAATATTCAATAATTTAATAATTATTATTATTATTACTCTATGGTTTAACCTAGCTGTTGATGGGGTCGTTAAGCACCATTAGAAAAAAGAGATCTGCATATATGTGAATATGGAACTTGATGTTTTCCGTAATGCTTTCTACACGTGTTATACGCTCAATCAAGTATACATGACTCCATTACTCAGAAACAAACATCGCACAAACTCTTCCAGATGTAATTATATAAACTTATTGCGACGAATTCCCTGAGCGAGTTAATCATTCATTTGATCTTATAAACTGACATTCTGCGTAATTAAAAATAGGCTAGTTGGAAATTCCGCAAACTTCGTTGTGAATGAGAGATGAGACGGCTTGTACACAGTCAATAGGACCATAGATTAAAAAGGTTCATTACTCTATGATAGGACGCTGCGTTATTTGTATACAGGCTTCTGTCAAGTGCCAGCTGCAGAGGCAGTCCTAATCATTATCTTATTTATTTATTTTATTTCATTTTGTTCCATATTACCATTACATTTTTTTTTTTTTTAATAACATCGAAACTTGATACAAAATCATTGTTCCCCTATTAAGGCTAAGGATGAGAGTAGGATCGTTTGGACGGGGCACCACAAGGGCGATCTTACCACCCCATTTTATTATTATTTTAAATTAAAGCAATGAACTTGACACCAGGTCTACGCTGTCTGTGACCACACATCTTCGCCGCAGATAAAGTATCCAGTTGTCGAAAGTCCGGAACACAATATAAACTGTTTTTGCGATATATCCGGACACTACCAACATTGGTATTAGGAATAATCCAACCACATGAATGTTGATATTTTTCACTTTGAACTAAGTCTCTTAGGCAATGTTCACTTCTTCCAATGACAGCATGTGCAAAGTTCATGCTTGTATATTACCATTACAGAAATAAACAGTGTAAGATATAACATAATAAATAATAGCAACGTAAAATACATATTTCTTCAAAAACTATGTAATGTTCTGTAATCAAAAGTATGTAGTTTGAAAAACTACATAGAAAAGAAAAATCTATTAGTTTGAGAATTTTATCGCTAGCGGTAGTAACTGAAGTCACCGTTGGGCGTGGGTTCGAGTCCCACATAAGGCATGGGTTTTTGTAAACGTCCTTTCACCTATCGTCACTTCATCGTTTCATTATCACCCGCTCATTCGTACCCCCGTATAACCTAGCTGTTGGTGGGGTCGTTAAGCAGCATAAAAAAAAGTTTGAGAATTAGATTGATGAAAAAGAAGTAGTATATGTTCATTGAGGAAATAATAAAGTAATATGTGGAAGCCAGCTTTTGAAAATCTGAACAATAGATGATTATTGGCGTATAGTTTGGTGAAAAAGTGAACACAGAGTGAACATTATGATTAAATTATAATTACGGGGCACAATATATATATATAGGGGTCAATATTGATCAAGTTGTCAAGTCGTAGAAGATGGTGCGGGGCAGTGGGCCATATTGATGTGATTTCAAGGCGATTTAGTCAATAGGTCAAGTGGATGGGGAAAGCGCAATTGATTGATAAATGCAGGTGTCATGGTGTTTGATTTATATATGTATTATATACTCGACAAACGCGGAATATGCGTTGTAAGATGAGAGAGGTAGTAAATAGATAATAATCGAAATCTCCACACAACTTGACTCATATGAAATAAACTTCTCAAATGTACAGACGTGAATCTCGTCAATATAATTCTGCTAACATTTCTATCTATTTGATGAAAAAAATCATTGATTAATTCATGTTTTTCGAAACGGCTGGTCCGAATTAGGGCCTACATACAAATTTGTGATAGTGTGTATCAATTTTGTGTGAATATCCAAGAGATTTTTTTTTTGGGGGGGGGGTTATTTTTCAAATTTTCTTAACCAGGCCAATCCAAGGGATTTTTAGAAAATTTGAGATGGTGTCTCTCAAAAATGGTCGAACCGATTCAGCCCAAAAACTAACCACTTCCAAGTTGGATAAGTGGCCTACAGAAAAAGTTTCATGTCGATCGATCAAACCGTGCGACCTGTGTAGTGCTTACAAACAAACACGAAAAACAAACAAAAAACACACACAGAGTGGGATATGGGAGTCTTCGCTAACGCTCATCTAATAATCGAAAACTCCACACACCTTGACTCAGATAAAGTATATACTTCATTCGTTTACTATCGAATCCAGGGAGCCGTGAATTCATATCTGCAAACATTTTCTGTTACTATTCACATCTATTTGATGAATAAAAAGCATTTATAAAATAATTCCCTTCAGAACGGCTGGTCCGAATTGCAAACAAATTTGTAATACTGGGACATGTGTATCATTTTTGTGTTCACATTCGAGTAGAATTTGAATTATTTTGGAGATATTTTAATTTTCACTTTTTCCTGCCAAGCCTAATGTCCTCCAGCCTTCTAGCCACGCCCCCCTTGTTACCAGGTCAACTATCGGGGCGCATCCCTTGAGTCACCTCCTTGAGATGTTTGAGGAGTAAGTCACCGGCATAGCAGAACCTCGGCACGTCATCTGTAGGAGGCTCAGCACGGTACGGCAAACATGAGTAGCACTAGTGAATACTCGTTACGTATTTACATATTTTATTTATTCATTACAGATTGTTCATAGAACAGGTGGTAATGGTTACTATATCTAATGAAATTACAATCAAACATACTCGATAAAATTATACTTTGTTATTTTTTTCTTAGCTATCTTCGTTATATTCTTGATATCTTCTTACAATTCATTCCATTCCCGCGTCGTTTTTTGTATGAATCCATATTTACCTACTTCTCTATCCACTTTTTCCACTTCCATTCTTACCCCTCCCCTTGTACTTCTGTGTAATCCCTTTCCAATTCTATTGCTTAATTCATCCCATCCTGTATATTCATTCTTGACTCTAACAAAATTGCACATTCTTTCTATTTGTCTTCGTTTCCCAAATTTTCACATCCCATTTCCTCGATCATTTTACTAGGTCTTTCTATAACTTTTTCAACCACATCCTTATCGTTCCTGATAATCTTCCAGCGCTTCTCTCTCCCCAATACCCTTCTTGCAGCAACCCTTTGGACGTTCTCCACAGCCTTTATTAGTCCAACTTCATGTTAGTGGATGTTATTAGATCAGCTATAGCGACCACTGCCATCCCACTCTTATGGAACTTTGATTATGTAAGTTCTTTTTTTGTTTGTTTGTAAGCACTGCTTCCCGCTAGTGAAAAAATCCACCTTATCAATGATTTCTTTTAATTTCGAAACTTGAACGCCCGGCACATGCAGCGTAGTGGTTATAACGCGCTCGCTTCATGTAATCCGGGAGACGAGGGGTTTTCGGATCCGGTTCGATCACCGCCGCCGACCATCTTCACAGGGGTTTTTCGTGGTTTCCGGGATGGTTCCCACAATATAGGCCACGACCGCTTCCTTCCCACCATCCTTCCCATTACCCGATAAACCTCCATCGCATCATCCCATTATCTCATTAATCATCCATCCGACGCCACTTGATTTTCGCCATCATTGCAGTGCGTCGCTAACCAGAATATATATATATATATATTATATATATATATATATATATATATATATATATATATATATATATATATGAAAGAAACTGGAATGACCGGCACATGCAGCGTAGTGGTTAGCACGCTCGCTTCATGTGATCTGGCAGGCGAAGGGAATTTCGAACCCAGTTCGATCCTCGCCGCTGACCGTCTTTACAGAGGTTTTTCATGGTTTCCTTCTGTAGTCCAGGCTAATGTTGTGACGGTTCCTACAATAAGTCGGCCATGACCGCTTCCTCCCCACTATCCTTCCCATTACCCAAGAACCTTCATCTCATCATCCTATCATCTCATTAATCATCCATCCGACGCCATTAGATCTCAGTTATCATAACAGTGCGTCGTTAAACCCAATATAGAATAGATAGATAGAAACTGGAACGTGCGTACTGGTTTCATAAAAGCAACCGGAACGCCGTTCCGTTGTGTTCCGGCCCAAATTAACCGCTGCCCACACACAATATATTCACCAATTGGACCTCTGATTACATTATTCACCCTCTTTTACAAACCCAACTCCATTCAATTCCTTCTGAAGTGGAGCCAAGTTTGAAACCCCCGCGCGGCAGCGCAGAGAGACGGGCGACCGTCGTGTGATGATTGGGTTTTAACCATGGCCAATCACTGCAATAAGTCACGGCCCCACCGATCACGACGCAACACTATACAAACAACAACAACAACAACAACACGGCTCGACTTTCCGTGCATTCAGCCGGTATCCTGAAAGATACATGATTATTCAATCAAGCACTTCAAGAACAATAGAAGGTGATCTTCATTCGAGAAAAAATAGCCGATAGATTAGAATGAATATAAAAATAGTTGTTTATTGTATCACGTCTGAACGTGGGAAGAAGGTAATTAAAGAGAGCTCAGGGACGTTGTTAGGGGGTTCAAGGTGGGGCGTGCACCCCCCAATCGACATCTGAGCCCCACAAAATAATTTATCCTTTTTAAAAATATAGATGTTGACAATAAAATATTTTTCTAGGAGAAAACGCCAGAATAACTCCGGATATCTCCATGGTTCAATTACATAGACTCTAAAACTGCTTGTAATTCTCAAAAATCACTTGAAAAGTGACCATTATTTTAAAATTTACCTGTGGGGCTTTGCTGGGGGAAATCGCGAAAGTAAGTTACAAAATGTCCAGAATGGTTCAATTATTAGATCCCAAAATTGCTTATGAATCGCAAAAATCACTTTAAAAGTATCCAGCTGGGCGATCATTTCATTTATGTAACTACCTGTTACCTTTTTCTTCTCACCACGCCTACACACTTGTTTCCCCTACATCCGCCACCATGTTTCTTGTATGCTGTCAGCCATCCCTCTCTATCCTCATAACACCTACGCTACCTTGATTTACCCTCTATTTCAACATATATTTCCAACCATTTTTCCCTTTTCACTCGAGCTGACATTTCTTGTACATCTGATCTGAACTTGTAAATAGAATGAAGAAATACATGTATTCCTTTATTCTATGCTTGTATATAGTAATATCATAGATTAAGGAGATGAAGCCACTCAAGGTAGCTCATCAGTCAGCTGAGGCTTCGCTTCAGAAACTGAAGTCACCGTTGGGCGTGGGTTTGAGTCCCGCATGAGGCATGGGTTTTTGTAAACGTCCTTTCACCTATCATCACTTCATAGTTTCATAATCACCTGCTCATTCGTACCCCCGTATAACCTAGCTGTTGGTGGAGACGTTAGCTAACAATAATCGTCAATCAGTAATGAAGCCTAATATTTGATTAAAAAACCTGAGCAAAATACAAGGGAGAAACAAAAATAATACTGAAACTTGACCCAACTAACCCTAACCTCATAGCTTTCCTGTGCCCTAATCAATTCCCCGAAATAGGAAGTCGGCTTACAGCATACGAGAAGCCTGGTGGGGATGGAGGGAAAACAAGTTTGTGGGCGTTATGAGAATAAAGGGGTGAACAGGTGGTGTTGGTGTTGGTGCTATAATCAGGGAATGAGACCTTTATGCATAAAGGTTCTGGTTACGGTTACGGTCACGGTCCCGAAAACGAAGACAATTTTAAAAAGGTCCTGGTTTCGGTTAAGGTCTCGAAATGGAATTAATAACGGTCCCGCGGTTACGGTTACGGTTATGAAGTAAATTTTATAAAGGTCCCGGTTACGGGATCAATAGTAGAGCTAATATTCCATATTTGTCAACAGTTGGCCTAATTACTATTTTCTGTAGTTAGTAATCCCAACAAAGTCAAAAAAATATCGAATGAAGAAAATATAAAATTACTTAACTACTTACGTTTGGTAACGCTAGTTATGTTGGTTGGTTACCTGATTTAATGAATCATATATTTCCTTATCCACAGATTCAGTGTCTCCGATGAAATAACCGCTTCAAACCCTTTGTTGGCCCTTTTTGAGACCCGAAAAACCGATATGATAAAGGTTGCGGGTTGTGGTTGTTATCACCTCAATATAAAGTTTATCGGTTGTGGTTACGGTTGAGCCAAAAAAATAATAACGGTTGTGGTTATGGTTGTACTACACAAATAAGAAAGGTTGTGGTTACGATTACGGTTGATCGAAAAATACAGGTCTTTAAGAGGAATGCGTGCACGGTGCTTACACAAATCGAGAAATTTATCTCAACTATTTTTTTTTCCATTTTCAAAAACCAGTGTAATTGAATGAAAAGTTCACATCTCCATGATAATTTTATGCTCCTTATATAATTTGACATTTTATTTTTGTGAATTCAATCACTTTTGAGATAATACGTCAATGAATTTCATCATAATCTTCTAATTCATTGACGTATTATCTTGAAACTGATTGAATTCACAAAAATAAAATGTCATATTAATTAAAGACCATAAAATTATCTTGGAGATGTGAACTTTTCATTCAATTACACTGGTTTTTTAACATAGAAAAAAATTAGTGAAAGTGGATTTCTCTGTTTTTATAAGCACCCCCTTAACGGTTGCGGTTACGGGATCTCAGTCCCTGGTTATAATAATGCACCGTTCTGACACCTGGCCATTAGTGACGTAGCTCCGACGTCACTATGCACACGTCACCACGAACAGCTGTTGTGATGTCATTACACCCACATCTCCTCAGTCCTAACACCTCAGTGTTAATTACATCACCAGCACAATGAATTAACGACGAGTTTGTTTACGCAGTACATAGCGTGACTGGAGTTAAAAATATGTCGTCCTTTTTTTATTGCTATTCTCTTAACTCCTTAGTTTATATATATTGGGTTTAACGACGCACTGTCATGGTAGCGCAGATCTAATGGCGTCGAATGGATGATTAATGAGATGATGAGATGAAGGTTCTTGGGTAATGGGAAGGATAGTGGGAAGGAAGCGGTCATGGCCGACTTATTGTAGGAACCATCTCAGCATTAGCCTATAGACTACAGAGGGAAACTATGAAAAACCCGTGTAAAGATGGTCGGCGGCGGGGATCAAACTGGGTTCGGAATTCCCCTCCCTCCCGGATCACATGAAGCGAGCGCGCTAACCACTGCACTGCATGTGTCGGTAACTTCATAGTTTTGGCATTGTATTGATTATGTTTGATCATTCTGTTTCATCTAGGATAATAGCTATCTACTATGGATACGCAACTAAGCTCTACGTTGTTCTGGATCTATGAAACCGATTACATAAGCCACCAAGATCGACTACTCAGGCATTCAGCTAATTTGCAAGCGATCTAGGCGGCGATGTTTCAATTTTACATCGACTACTCAGGCCATCAGAGCCCTGAAGAGACTGTAGCTAGCTTATATAGGCGATCTAGGTGGCGTCGAAAAGTTTTTTCAACACTGGAGAAGATCGTTAGCTGGGAGAACATGGAAGAAGTCCCAAGTTGCGTGGCCATTGTAGATAGCTATTGTCCTAGGTTTGATATACTAGGCAAACGCCTGATAACTTTTGCGTTGTAAGATGAGCGCTATATCTCCCTGGACTATAATCGAAAACTCTACACACTAGCCCTAGCCGTGAACTCTAAATCTCTAGCCGTGAAACTAGCCAACTTAATTCTGATAACATTTATAAAAAACATTTTTTTAATTATTTTTATTCATAACGGCTGGTCCGAGTTGCATACTAATTTGTAATAGTGTGTACCAATTTCGTGTTGACATTCAGGAAAAATTTGATTCTTTTTGGGGGGAAATTTTACTTTTCACATTTTCTTGCCAATCCTAATGTAATGAATGTGGATTTTAGAAACCCTGAAATCGTTTTTCTCAAAAACGGTCCAACCGATTTAACCAAAAAACTATACAGTTCTTATTAGTTGGATAAGTCTGCGTGTACAGAAAAAGTTTCATGTCGATCTGTTGAACCGTGCGACCTGTGCAATGCCTTTAAACAAACAAAAATACAGACAAAAAAGCTCCATAAAACAAGGAAGATGTCTTCGCTATACCACTCATCACGTGTACGTTTATGGAAATATAAGGAACACGATAAATGACACATAATGTATTCTCAAGAAAAACGAGATAGAAGCTCATCCAATAAACAAGTTGACTTCTTGTTGGGAGGTTCCGCATTCTTTTCGCCAAACAAACATTAGACTCATAGACACCGCCGACCGCCTGTGTTAGACTAGCTGACTCACAGCGGGTTGCCTCAATACCCTGGGTTAGTGGAAAAACCATTCTCTCTCTCTCTCTCTCTCTCTCTCTCTCTCTCTCTCTCTCTCTCTCTCTCTCTCTCTCTCTCTCTCTCTCTCTCTTTCTGTTCCTCATTTAAACGAGTGCAGATCGTTAACAAGGGTCACTGCGTTTTAATTCACAGTGGTGAATTAGCTAAGTGACGAGAGAGAGAGAGAGAGAGAGAGAGAGAGAGAGAGAGAGAGAGAGAGAGAGACAGAGAGAGAGAGAGAGAGAGAGAGAGAGAGAGAGAGAGAGAGAGAAAGATGAAGAGAGAGAGAGAGAGAGAGAGAGAGAGAGAGAGAGAGATGGAAAGAGAGATGGAAAGATTTTTATTTTTATTTAAATAGAAATGAGTAAATAAAAATGAGTGAGAAAACGAGTATCTCACGTGAAATATGAGATGAAATATGTCATTTTATATGAGATAGTTTTCTCACTGATTTTTCTCACATCTCATTTATCTCAGGAATAGGGGTCCTGGAGGGAAGGTTTTTCCTACAGTGCGCTAGGTTTGCCCATAGTCATAGGTTTGCCATAACTGAATTAGCCAGAATGTGTTGGTATTTTTGCTGGGATGCGGACTTTACCACCCCCACTCAGCGCCGTATTGAGACATTTTGCGTCCCCAAGCCTGACATTTTTTGGCGCCCCCCCCCCCCACGCCACCCCGTCCCTCAAGTATGATTATTAGTTCAGAATAACACACTATCTCAGAATTATGACGAAAACTAGGTTTTTTTAAGTACATTTATAAGTATTGTGTTGGGCTATTGCTATGAATTATTAATGAGAAAGATAATCTTATGAACTTTGATCGTTACTAATTAATATATTCATAAGTTATATATTATTGCAAATTTGTTCAAATATAGTTTCGGATAGGATATTGCAGCACTGATTTTATTCAAGGTTTTGTTGAAAATCTGTATTTTCTTCAGAAATGTGTATTACAGTACTCATGTATTAACACACTCAGGGAGAATTTTATTTTTTGGGGGGATATTTTATTTTTCAAATGTAGAATTGGTATCTGAAAACGTGAATGTATATATTATATGAGAATATACGATTTTTTTAAATATTTATTCATGCACGTATTATTTGATTTAAAGGGCTCATCACCCCTTGAAAATTTGCCGCTCTAGGCCCGGGCCTCTTGGGCCTAGGCCTAAATGCGGCCTGCCCACACTTACTCAATTGTTACTCGTAGAGGTGTGATGATTTCAACTTCAACTTCAACTTCAACATCAACATATTGTACAACTTCAAAGTCGTGAAATCAAAGTAGCATTCAATTGATGACAAACCGAGCGAAGTCTGATATGACGTGTGATATGACGATTTGACGTTTGATATGTTCAAATATGACGTTTTAGAAGACAATTCTCATGATGACTTCCACTTGAAGGATTAGTAAGTCTATTGGTGGTAGTTCAGCCCCTGCCTCGCCACATCTTGCATGCCGTTCCTGTACGGCGGGCAGCCTAGCTTGAGGCTTAGTGAGCCTACCGGTGAGCCGCTAGGAAGGTGTCGCAGATAGATCTGTCGCCCGCTGACTCAATGTTTGCCCCTGCCGTGCCACGTCTTGTATGCCATCTCTGTACGGCGGGTTGCCTACCGAGGCGTATCGATCGCACGCCGCGCGCCAAACATTGGGCCCTGACGGGTGAAGGGAAAGGGGGGGGGGGACGTCGCCCGGGCGTCGAACCACGTGCCTCGTCCCTTAGCGTCCTACATCATGCTCTTTCGCACTCGCACAATCTCGGATACACAGCGGTGGACAAGCTCTCGCTCTCTCTCGCTCTCTCTCGCTCTCTCTCTCTCTCTCTCTCTCCTCTCTCTCTCTTCTCTCTCTCTCTCTCTCTCTCTCTCTCTCTCTCTCTCTCCCCCCCTCTCTCTCTCTCTCTCTCTCTCTCTCTCTCTTTATCTCTCCCTCTCTATCTCTCTGTCTCTCTCTCTATATATATATATATCTCTATCTGTCTCTCTCTCTCTCTCTCTCTCTATCCCTCTCTCTGTCTTTCTCTCTGAGTTTGAGATATTCACCATCGAGGAAAACGCTACTCACGCTTGCATTGAAGTACGATCCAGAAAAATAGTAGCTAAGACTATTTTTCAATGTGTCAACATAGCCCTTGAGACCATCTTTTTTCCAGGCTCATTACCCTATATTTCCCTTTTGGTATTGTATCTTCTTTCCTATGCGTGTGACTGAAAAAACTAACCCAACTTCGTGCCCAAAACCTGTTACCCTTCGCCAAAACCATTTTAAATATCATGTTTATAATAATCACAACGTGATACTAACATATGACAAGATACCATTAGTTAAGTATAAGTAACAGTACGTGTACTGTCCAGGAGTAAAATCAAGAATTTTATTGCTGGAAATCCCATCTCAAAGACTGGTTTCAAAACGCAATTACGTCTCAAGATACAAGATAACGTCTCTATGTAAACTCTCAGACATTATTTTTGTATTATTATTGGGTTTTAACGACGCACTATACTGATGGCTACGATCTATTGGCGTCGGTGGATGATGAATGAGATGATGCGATGATGAGATGAAAGGTTATTTTATTAGGTGTTTTGGATAGTGGGAAGGAGTCGGTCGTGGCCTGTTGTTAAGGAACCATCCCAGTATTGACCTGAACGACAGAGGGAAACCACGAAAAAACCCTGTCAGAATGGTCGACCATGGCGGGAATCGAACTCCGGTCTCCCGAATGACGGTTTAGTGTGTTACCACTCGGCCACGCGTATTATTACTGAACATACAAATGTGATGGAGTTATATTACTGATCCATAAAGATTAATATCGAATCGTTTCTTCTGAACAGCTGGTCAGATTTATGTAAATATTTTTAAAATTTGCATCATCAAAATAGATGGAAATAGTTAGAAATTCAATATCAATTTGAATTTGTTCGAATAATTTTATTTTTCTTCGCTCCAAAAGTCTCTCAAAGTGGTAGAAGAATTCGGCGGATCCGATTAGGTCCAAACACCGTACAGATCTTGACTGGATAAGCATAGAGTGAAGATTTATGTATATAAATGTATATATATATATACATATATATACACTGGCGTCGGAACAGGAGGGGGCAGGGCGGGCAATGCCCCCCCCCCCCCAACTTTAGGCCAAGGGGAGGTAAGAAAAAGGTCTCGCAATTGACACAAGACACAAAGAAACAGAATAAAAATCAATTAATTGAAATATAAAAAATAACAATAAAATCATATTTGAAAGTATCATAAAATAACAAGAAAACAAGAAACAAAATATAAATCAGTTAAATCTAGGAATAGTTGTAATTAAAATGGAAAAATAATAATCATAACTTTAAAAAAAGGAAAAGTATTATAGCCCAGTAAATTCTCTTAACTTGTTTTTGAAGGCCATGCAGTGATAAAGCTAGCTGAGTGCTCTCCAGGGCTATTCAGATGCTGTCTAGGGTAATTCCCAGTGTTCGCTATGGCCCTACTTGGTATGATCTGCCATTTCTATGGTGTTTTCTACAGAGCCATCTCCAGTACTCTGTAGGGCCATTCTTAGCGTTCTCTAATGCACTCCTTACCGTTCTCTAATGCACTTCTTAATGCTCTCTAGGGCCACTCTTGGTGCGATCTAGGGTGCACACTATGGCCGTACTTGGTGCGATCTGCCATTTCTATAGTGTTTTCTATAGAGTCATTTCCAGTACTCTGTAGAGCCATTCTTAGCGTTCTCTAGGGCCATTCTTATAGTGCTATTTAGGGTCATTCTTAGCATTCTCTAGGGTTATTCTTATAATGCTCTTTAGGGTCATTCTTAGCCTTCTCTAGGGTCATTATTATAGTGCTCTTTAGGGTCAGTCTTCACGTTCTCTAGGGCCATTCTTATAGTGCTATTTAGGGTCATTCTTAGTATTCTCTAGGGCCATTCTTATAATGCTCTTAAGGGTCATTCTTAGCCTTCTCTAGGGTCATTATTATAGTGCTCTTTAGGGTCATTCTTCACGTTCTCTAGGGTCATTCTTATAGTGCTATTTAGGGTCATTCTTAGCATTCTCTAGGGCCATTCTTATAATGGTCTTTAGCGTCATTCTTAGCCTTCTCTAGGGTCATTATTATAGTGCTCTTCAGGGTCAGTCTTCACGTTCTCTAGGGCCATTCTTATAGTGCTATTTAGGGTCATTCTTAGCATTCTCTAGGGCCATTCTTATAATGCTCTTTAGCGTCATTCTTAGCCTTCTCTAGGGTCATTATTATAGTGCTCTTTAGGCTCAGTCTTCACGTTCTCTAGGGCCATTCTTATAGTGCTATTTAGGGTTTTTTTAGCCTTCTCTAGGGTTATTCTTATAGTGCTCTTTAGGGTCAGTCTTAGCATTCTCTAGGGCATGCTTACAGGGATAATATGTGCAACTATCGTCTTGAGGATCTACCAAGTATCTACCAAGTGTCGGATGGTGAAGACGACGACTCCAAACAACAACAGTCTGGAGAATAAAGCACTTGCACTAAATATCTCGTGATACATTTCAAGAAACAACCATCGATCAAATGATTCAGCAAAACGAGAACAAATGAATTATGAACGCGTTGTTCTGCAGTGGTGGGTTCGATCGCCCGTCTTCTCTGTCTCCTAGCTCGGTAGCTCGGATGTTTCGACCCGCCATGTGAGATGTACAATCAACAAGTGTCCCGACTTGTTCCTGCGGGAAACGGTAACAAGACGGGAATAACCTTAGACATGACAACGTCGCATTGTGTCTCTTATTTGCTCGGTTGTCTCAGTTGTCTGAAACAGTTTCTTATATGAAGTGAAACGGAGATAGAAAGGTTAAATTGTGCATTATTTAAATTGTGAAGTAATTCATAAAAACGCAAGTTATATTGCAAGTAACTTATATCTGGACGATTTGTTGATGTAATCGAATTAGTCACAAACAAATAAGTATTCACATTTCATTTAATTGCATTACCAGTTAATATACTTTTTCATAAGCCTAGCGCAGTTCTTCACTTCCACTGCATCTTGGATGGCAATCTGCAATGCATCTTAGATGCGAATATTTGAGGTATATAGAAGGCATGACATCAAGTTTCTACAAAACAACACTAGGTAGAGAAGCGATTGGGTGTTCTAAGGCAAGAGATCAGGAAATGGAACGCATTTCCGGTTTAAGTTGAGACACCATCTGAGCACGGCGAACCAACGCAACCCTCAATGCATCTTGGTCTGGCCAATGCAGACATAGTGGGCCTAGTACTGGCTTCAATGCGCTTTCCATCTAATAGAGATGCTGTGATCCGTCTCATGCAACAGGTGTTTCCACTAAGATAGGGAGACCAGACGTCCCGGTTTGCCCGGGATTGTCCTTGTATTGAACTATTCCGTCCCGGCGTCACGAGAAGTGTTTTCGGGACCATCAGATGTCCCGGTTTTATGAAAATCGAAGAAATCATATAAAACTGGGTATTGTTCATATATTAAAATTCTCCGACTTATACTTTACTTTTAGTTTTGAATTTGAAAAACTGCTGTTCATACTTCATAAACTATTTCGTACAATTTCATAGAGTTGTTGAAATAGTTGTTTGTTGATGGATTTTATATGACTGAAAACGATTCCGAGAACACAACTAGAAGACTACATTTTACAAAAATTCACTTGCTGGGCGATTGTGCCTCCCGATCCCCCCCCCCTACCCCTCATACAATTTGGCTCGGAATGATTCTGACTTCGAACTTCTTATATCATTGTCTGGGATTTCTCTCTCTTAAAAATGGTCACCCTATTCCACTAGTCACCTAATACGTAAAGCCTTTAAACCCTAACAATAATATATATACATCATTTTTGATCTCCTCATCCAACGATGTCGGGTTTGGGGGGTGGAGGTGACTCCACCGTCGTTTCTAAGGCTGTCTGGGATGTCGAAGACGGTGAGCCATTCCGTCTTCTTGCCCGTACTCTGCTTCTCCAGCTTCTTCGCCCTCTTCTTCCTCCAGTTAGCGCTCCACCAATTCTTTCCACCTTTCTCTGTTTTCCCACCATTTCTCTCTTCCTACTCTCTCCCACTCTTCATTTCTCTCTTCAACATCTCCTTCAACGCTATCAATCCACCTAGCTCTTGGACGACCCACTTTTCTTTTCCCCATATCCCTACCCTTTTCAAATTCTCTTCTCGGTATTCTATTTTCTCCCATTCTTGTCATATGTCCAAACCACCTTAATCTTTCTCGACCCAACTTCCAACTCAACTTCTCCACTTCCAGGTCCTCCCTAATCTTCTTACTCCTGATCTTGTCTAGCTTAGTCACTCCTACCACCACTCTCAAGAACTTCATCTGCGCTGCTTGGATGTCTGCTTCCTCTTTCCCCCCCATTGGCCACAATAATAATAATAATAATAATAATAATTTCTACTAGTCGCCTAACAGGTGTTGTTCTCTGCTTGCAGCCAGTACCAACCTTGTGGGCAAGTTCACTCAGAGCGTGCGACGAATCGTGCAGGACGTCAAGGATGAAGGCACCTCGAGTGAGTATTCGACAGTTGGTATCATAGAGCTTAAAACCCGTAGAGTGCGCATAGCCGAGGCCGAGAGGCTTGTAGGCAAGGGGTCTGCGGGATGCGGACGAGAGTCACGTGCTTTGGTGCCAGCAGTCTGACTTGAAATATTCCGTGACACGCTATTCTTATGGGCAGAGTTCCGAGTCAGACCAAATAAATGACTTCATTCATTGATTGCTATGACTGATGTGGCGATTCTATTGGGAAATGTACTTCATGATAATCAGCATATATTTCTGCGTCTTTCCATGTGACTTACACCCACGTTATTGTATTCAGTATCCTCTGAGGATCAAAATTAAACAGTGTTGTGCGTGTTCGCCGTGTAAAAACATATACCAGTCTCTCTACCTCTCTCCCTATCACGTGGTATTTCCCCGCCGACCAGGCAAACCATCACGGCCTCACTTTAGCACGTGTTATTTGATGCGTCTCGCCTCAGTACTATACTCAGTCTATACAGTAAGCCTATATACTAGGTCTTTGGTACAAGTACAGCACCGGGCAAGTGATGTTAATGTGTGCATGCAACAGGTAGACATCAATAAGGTACAAGTACAGCACCGGGCAGGTAGTAATGTGTGAATGCAACAGGTAGACATCAATAAGGTACAAGTACAGCACCGGGCAGGTAGTAATGTGTGTATGCAACAGGTGGACGTGAATAAGGTACAAGTACAGCACTGGGCAGTAGGTAATGTGTGTATGCAACAGGTGGGGCGTGAATAAGGTACAAGTACAGCACCGGACAGGTTTTAATGTGTGTATGCAACAGGTGGACGTGAATAAGGTACAAGTACAGCACCGGGCAGTAGGTAATGTGTGTATGCAACAGGTGGGGCGTGAATAAGGTACAAGTACAGCACCGGGCAGGTGGTAATAAGTGTGTGTGCAACAGGTGGGCAGACCAAGGAGGAGGTGATCGAGACGAACGAGCGTCTCCAAGCCGTGCGCGTGAGACTGACGGAGTCCTACGACACGGCGAAACGCTCCCTCGTCACGCTCATGGCCAAATACACCGACAGCAAGACCGTGAGGAACATCTTCCAGCGGTACAACCTGCTCAAGGCCATGATCAAGGTAAGCTGGCTGTCGAGGTAAGCTGGCTGAATATTTGTATTTATTCCGTCTTTTATACTTTTTTATAATAGATGATGTAAGCACGATGTAGTGATACCAACATATCCCATCATAATATAAAGAAGGTGTGCCGACTCAGGTCTTCCAAGTGAAATATTTCGCGGTCAGAATCTAAGTCCATGGTCCCATTTGCCTGTCGCGCAACTATCGCTTTTATATCGAACTATATAAAACAACAGTGCTCAACAATGCTATACACGGCATTGTAGAGTTGTTATGTTAAGAGGTGGCATTTGTTTATCACGAAATTTATAGATTTTATAAGTTCGACGATATCACCGGTACCGTAGCCACTCTCAACTACATCCAGTTCACAAGGGAATCCACTAGATCGCGATGGGCAAATGGGACCGTTGGCTCTGATTTGTCCCCATGAAACCACAAATGCCTGCCATGTTATTAGTATGGGTGTCGGACACCTTCTTTATATTACGATAAAATCTATTGGTATCACTACATCGTGATTATAAGTATAAAGGTGTGTTATATGAAACAGAATTTGAATGATTGCATTTGTTTATACCTGTGTGACTGTTTTTTTCTTATCTATTGATGGACGTTCCATACATACTACATTATAAATCATTAAATGTATATGTCCTTTGGGAGAAAAATAAAATAATGCAGATAGTATTTGTCGAAAATGCTATTGACTCACATGACGTGATAATGAATGTGGAATGATCGGTTGTATGTAACAGTAGCACTCGATATTTTTGTCATGGATTTTTACCTCACCTTGTATCAAGTAAGCTCTTGTGAACGTTTATTATGAATCGATTGTATTTTATAAGATCCTTCTCTGAATGTTGTAAAGCAGTTTCACTGCGACATGCTCAGACAGGATGCGACTGCGATCGTTTATATGTGATATCGAGACCAACATCACGTGACGTTCTGTTGCAGGAGGTGATCCGGCTGGAGACCAACTACTGGACCCTCGTCGACATACCCAAGCAGGAGAAACAGGAGACCGTGCCGGCTTTCGTGTTGCGCGCATGCGCCATCATGGAGAAGACGCAGAAGTCCGGCGAGGGCGTGAAGACGACGACCAAGATGGCGGAGGAGGAGGAGAAACGGAGAGAGAGGATAGAACGGCTAGAGAGTAAGATGCCGAGACAGAACCTGCTAGGCTAGTGACATCATCATTACCTCATGTTCGTGCCTTCTGTCAACTCGCACGTGATTGGTCGACAAGCAGCATGGCGTTACCTTAACCCTGTCTCGTTGTCAGATGAGCGAGATGGCTGTAGGAAATGTATTAGGAAGTTACACACTTGGGGTGACCAGACGTCCCGGTTTTTCCGGGATTGTCCTTGTTTTGAGCTTCCTGTCCCAGTGTCCCGAAAAATGTTCTCGGCACCAACAAATCCTCCATTTTTTTTTAAAAAAAGAAATATACTTGACTGGGTATTTTTCATACTCTAAAATTCACTTTCTCTTAATTCATTTTTGTTTCAAATATAGAAAACTGATTATATTTGTTGAATACATTTTTAAATTGCACATGAAATTCAAATAACTTTTCTTCTATCATTAACATGTGTGGGCTACATCCTCAAGCGTATGAAGTTGTATGCAATTACTATAGACCTAATGAAAATAAATCTTGGTTTTATATGGCTAGAAAAAACTCCCAAAATATTACTATTATAGAAGACTAGAAATTCCAAAACATACCTCTGCGGGGCTGCTAAGCCGAATCAGTGACTCTTGCGGCAATATTAGACTACTTCATATTTCAATTTAGTATTTCACAAAACAAAGCAGGATATCAGAGCATTATAAAAACAATATCTCATGAGAACAAAAAGTTTGACCACAGCAACATTCGAACTGACGACCTATAGGTCCGAAATATCAAACAAGTAGGGTCTCTCTTCTGAGCAGCACCCCAGGCTCTCTGAGGCCAGACCGTGCCCGCATTGGAGGTGGATAAGCTCTGCTCCTATTGGTTGAATTCTGTTCACGTGGTAAACAGTGGTGACGTGTGTTCACTTCCTTTCGCACGTTCAACAAAAATATCAGGTTTCTAGTGATGACCTTCCAACAGTGGGAGAAATCAGAATTCTAATAGAAGAGGAACACATATTTTTCATACCTTCAAGATGGTATGCGTGAAATTATATGACTTGATATCTCGCATAATTTTCACAGACACTAAATTCAAAAAAAGGTTCTAGCTACATACCCGTGAAATTGTAATAATCCAAGGTTCGTCATTTTATTTCAAGTAATTCTGAAGATTTGGAAGCGATCTGTGATTTTTCTCCATTAGAATTTTGATTCCTCATTTTGTTCGAAAGTTTCACCAAAACAAAATCTCTAAATCGACTCCCATGCGCTCTCAACCAAGATACAACGTATCCCATCAGGCTCATGTTCGCTTTGGGGGACATTTTACAACCACCATCTTGAATATGATTAGCCATTATCATCAGACTTTAGAAGTACAATCGAAATGGTCCGGTCCATTGATGAGACGATCATCCAATCAAGCCCACGAATGAAATATCACTAAGTAATTGAAAAGTTCAAGTAAAAGAGATGTGAAATCAAATTGAACTCGTAATAATCGCTTTGTCTGTTCTTCTCTCTTTCTCTCTCTTTCTCTTCTATTGTTGTTGCCTGATTGTTGAGAAGATAAATGTGGCCAACTACTTTATCTACTTTGTCTTATCTACTTTTACCTTCACTCTTCTTACATGCTTGTTTATGTGTTAATTCTGTCGTGTGATACAAAGTGAGAGTTCTATCAACTGTTACCGGTTAGAAAATAGGGTTGCCTGAATCTCTATCACATGGAAAGTCGTCTCTTGTATAAGTCGTCACTCTGAATGTCTGTTCTCATATATAATTTAATGTATTTATTGAATCTCTACCCCGCGGAGAGTCTGTTCCATGAAGACTCTTCACCTACTGTTATATATTCGAAAACAATTCCTGAAAGTCTGTTCTATGGAAAGTCATCACCAATAATACTCTATTCAATATATAATCGAGTATTATTGGTGACGACTTTCCATAGAACAGACTTTCAGGAATTGTTTTCGAATATATAACAGCAGGTGAAGAGTCTCCATGGAACAGATTCTCCGCGGGGTAGAGATTCAGTAAATACATTAAATTATATATGAGAACAGACATTCAGAGTGACGACGTATACAAGAGACGACTTTCCATGGGGAGAGATTCATCTATCCCACAAAAGGAAAATATATGTCCTTTATATATAATCCAGATATCTTATCAGTAGAGTGCTTCATCTGTGTTTATTCTCTATACTTACAGATTAAACAGAGCATGACATGTGCTTAGATTCAGTGCTCGACTGTGAATCTACAGATGAGTATGGAAGCCGAAGTGCTTACTGCAAACCTCATTGTGCCTCTGAGCAGGGATGTCGTTAGGGGTCCAAGATGGCGCGCGCCCCACCAATCGACCTTGGCGTCCCACCTATAATTTTCCTTCTTTAAAAACATATATGTGTTGACCTATGGATAAACACACAATAAAATTTTTGCTTGGAGATATTGCGAAAATAACTTCAAAACAGCTTGTAGTCTGTAACAATCACTTGAAAAATAACCATATTTCAAAAACTTGGGGGAATCACAAAATTAGCTTCAAAAATGTTCATAATGATCCAATTATTGAAAACAACTCCGAAAATATCCATGATGATTCAATTAGTAAATTCCAAAAATTGATTGTAAATCGCAAGAATCACATCACTTCATAAATGTCCATATTACAACAAATTCACAGTGGGGCTCGGACCCCTTTTTAGTGCGCGTCTGATGTCCAGCTGGGCGGTCGGTCATTTCACTTATGAGACCTGCGCCTCCCCCCCTCTCACCCCTTCTCCCCCCCCCCCCTCCCACAATACTCACACCCTAGAGACGTCCCTGCCTCTGAGGCTGGCGATGATGCTGCAATCACTAAGATGTATTTGTCTTCTAGTTCTGGTTAGCACTGAGAGCACAAGACTCTGGTTTTGGTCCCCTCTGTGTCTGTGATTGGTCGAGCAAAATAATCTGTTCCGGTTAGTAGAACTCTCACTTCGCTGGTTCAAAAATGGCAAATGAACCTGACAATACTGACATGCCTAATATATCAAGATAAATTAAATTATCAACATAACAAATATAAAAAAGATTATAACATCAAGAAAATCTCATAACTAAATACCGGTAATCAAAACTTACACATAATAATTAAATAAAAAATACATAAATTGCATGAGATTTTTAAAAGCGGGATATCCATAAAAGCAGTTATAAATGACGCATAAATAAAAAAAAACTTTGGAAATGTTAAAAACTTCAATGTAAACTATATCGTCACGATAATTGGAAACCGGAAAACTGTAGTAAATGCGAGCAGGTCGGAACACAATTGGCTGAAGGCTGTCAGTATGCTCCACCGTGCTTCTTGTTGCAAGCTACATTGAGCTAATTGCAAACTGAATTGGGCTAAGTAAAATTAAGCTAATATAACTGAATTTAGTTGAAAATGGTGTTTGGTCTACAAGGTTATTGGATATATTCATTTTCTTTTCCTAAACCATAAAACCGAACTCATCTGAAAAAGAACTAATTTTACTTCGTGCGAATCATACAGATAGTCCTTCAGTCATTCTGCTCCCGACCTGCTCGTAGTAAACTATGATGCATTGACTGACAATTGTGCGCCACTTCTTGTTCTACAGACATGACGATACTGCAGATAGAGTCTGAGAACACCCAGATGACCAACGACCTATACCGCCTTCTAAAGAAGTACTCTGGATTGAGAAACCTCATCAGAGAGCTCAAGGTACGTAAATGACACATTATTACCATAGATATATATTACCGAGATATGTTACTCTGCGGCCAGCTAGCGACATATGCTCGTTCCGATCGGGCGGCCATATTGGACGTTAAAAAGCAAGGCATTCTATATTATTATGTATTATAGAAGGTCTTAAGGTGTTGCTAGCCAAGGCCTCCTATATTATTACATCAGGCCATAATATAGAAGGCCTTGTGCTAGCACATATCTGTTTATGTGGTTGCTAGGCCCTCCGCCCTAGTTCAAGTTGTCCAATATGGCGGAAACCGTTGTGAAGTTGCTGCCGAGACACAAATATGTAACGTTCAGTAATATATCATCTTGGTAAGCTAATATTTATCTCTGTTATTACTTTCTTCATGAAGAATAGAATAGACGGTAGAAAATACTTCAAGCAAGTCATGTCTCACAGTGTTATAAACTTATAATGAAACCCATCCCCACTTTCATCCTCTCTACTTCGACTGCACTCCGTTCTAACCGACCACACTGTAGTGATGCCCCCGTGCGATAATACGGCTTGCATACATAGGTGAGGGGACTGGAAGTAAGCAGGAGAAATTTAGTTTTGACCCTAAGAGGGAACTGTCTTGCTAGTATATGGTAAATATATATGGTCCTCGGCGTTTGCCACTAGAAACCTGGACAATCTTGTTTTTTTTACTTTCATCACCTTCCTGTAAAGTTGTTTGAGAGTGTCATTTTCTCCAGTATTGGATTCATGTGTGCGATAAGCGTCGAGCATCATTCCGTTAGTTCATATTATAAGGCCACCGTTAATCTCCAGTGCTTCCGATTATTCAAGCAATAAGATCATGATGTTTATGCCTACATTGCATCAAAATTGATTGCGTTTACCATTGTGTACTGTTCCAAGGCAGAGTTTTTCTTGTTTCTAGCAACGTACTTCCTGTGTTCTTGTAGTTATTCTGTCATCCTCCTCACCGTCTACCCTATATATGTGGCATCATAGTCTCCGCAAGATATCTCGTATAACCTTTGATCCTCCGAATATATTTCGACTCGCGCACTTCTCAGTAGCTCCCCGATCCTTCGCCTATCAAAACTATCGTTATCATATTATCTGTTTCAATCATTTTGCTCAGAAAATCTGTTCCTCCTTTCTCTCTGTAGTCAGTTTTTAAATGGAACTAAAAACAATAGTGAAGAATCACAACATTACCATAACCCTGCGCTCGAGTCAACATTTGATGGATATTTTGCTAAAAAACAAAAGTAACAACGTCGGAAGTCGTACCATGGACACTCAAAACGTGAGGTAGCTATGTTACCAGTATCACCACACAGACATATGCTTGCCTAACGCTACTTCATCATACCATAGCACGGGTGGGTAACTGAGTCATGACGTCACAAATCGTGCCGTTCCCTTTGGTCACTTTTAGTCCCATTTAAAAACCAACTTGCAGAAAAATTCTCGTATCTGGGTCGTGCTAAACTCCTTGACATTTAATGTTGCAGTCGGAATACGTCAACTCCAAAGTGTACCCGATCTTCCCGCGCTACACGATGCTGAAGGACATGATCAAGGATCTGATGCACGACCCCGACTACATGGAGGTGTGCCACGAGGTCGACGCATAGCCGCGCGCATTACTTCACGCGCACCTGGTGACGTTCGGTATCTAGTCACTTCTGTTGTCATTCGAAACAGTTCCAAGCGGAAAATAGCCCAAGTACAAACTCTTGATTTCTCTCACACAAAGTATTGAAAGTCGATTAATTTCAATGGTCCAGTGATTTACTGAAGGAAAGTAATATAACTAGAAGGTGTACAATGAACGTGTTGTCAATAGCAACGTACCGGTAGCGATGTTCAACTGTTCTGATTGGTCAACGCTTCTAGCACGTGACAGACTCGTGTTCTGATTGGACAATTAGCTCACGACAGTTCGATTAGATGTGCAAATAAGGACAATGTGACACAATCCTCTCATCTCACCTTTCAACAACGACACGTGGGTGAAAGTAATATTATTCATTTCTTGGTCAATTACCGGAATCTGAACAAAAAATGAATAACATCACCATTCAACGATTTTGGACGTGTACATTTTTATAAATCTTTTCAATAATAAGTTCCTATAACTTTTTTCAACTTAAACTCGTCTTCAAATTGTCTATTTGATGAAATGATTCAAAGGAAATTTTAAAAAAATCAAGATTCCAAACCAGAGTATAAGGATTTTAGTGATGTTTTGGAATGAATGGCAGTGCTATTATCTAGAAAATAAGAGTGATGAAATGATTGACAGAGTCACTAAGTGACGTAGCCACCACGTGTGACTTGAGTCTACTGACACGTGACAGGACCATGCGGTATCTTCGAGGAGACAGGGTACGAGACGAATGATTGGAAAATAAAAAAACAACTTGTACCTTCGCTAAGATGGGAAACTGAATGAGTCGATTGGAGGACATTATTAATCAAGTCTCTCCTGTCGATGTAGTGGCAACTATTTGTTTTACGGCCTCATGTCTCATCTAATACAAAAACAATCGACCAATTCATTGTTAGATGGTGTCATCTGATACTTTCAAATCTGTCTCAAAACAGCTACATTCTACATCCATCGGTTTTCCGTCTCAGCAAAGTGTCTAAAGTGTTTCTGATTATAGCCTTGTTTGAATTACAAGTAGGTGGCTAGAACGTGTTGCCTACGCTATTCCGGACAGCGGTAGCTACATGTGAGACAGGAACGGGTCAGCAGCCATTTGCCTGGATGGAGATCGTGTATCGGCTTGTGTGAAATGACTTCGGTTATCTGGTTTGTCGGAAGAGAAATGACCTGCAGTATGACCTTGTTGTACTAACACCATTCTTATACATTCAATTGAGTCACTTCAATTTAAAGAAAAAAGGACAACAAAAAACGTGGCCGAGCAAGCAGATATATGGATCAAACTCGTTTGCTAACAGCTTTGTTAGTATGGCACTCTGCTAGAGTAGAGTTGGTGTTAACTACGGATGCAACATGACTACCGCGCCTGCACGAACATTCTGTGCTGGTCGGCTATCTAACTGTGTATTCTTTTCACTGTGGTCGAGCTGCTGGAACGCATGATGAAGATGAAGATGAAGAGGATGTAGTTCGGAAGTAATTGTGGGCAAGTTGATTTCAATCAATTGGATGTATAAAAATGGTGTTTGGTAAATACGGTTATTAGTATGGAGTTTTGTCAACGAAGTTCACTCGATCAACCCATTTTAGTTTTACATAACCAATCATATATCCATCGCTAGATAACCGAACAAGTGATGCTAGCTGAAACTTTTCATTCTAAAACTTTCATACTAAAAGAGTCCAGAAGATTAAAATGAAATTTATATTTTTGTTTATTTTAATTTGACTTATTAGGCTACTGGGGCACTTGATGTTGTGCCAGGTGATACTAAAGATGAATAGACCTATTTACTTTTCATCTGTGAATCAGCCCACTGTCCTCATGCATGGAGGCAAAAGAAAAGGACCTAAGGGACATAAGGAGCACACTGGTAGTCCCACTAGTCAAGTTGTAAAACTCTGGGCCTACATTACATTTTGTACAGCTACAAGGCCATTGGTGAGCTAGAAAATCATCAACTATATATTGGAGGAATTTTTGAAGGCAAACACAAATGAATTAGCAATAGATTACGAATATTCTGAAAAAAATCATACATTTTACGAAATTTACAATATGAACAATTGTTTGAATGAAGCACGCAGGAAGTTCTCCGAAGCTTCTCGAAACTGTGATGCTGCTATACTTGTGATCAAACAGGGCACTTCTTTATTGGCTGTTAATATTATACTAATCTAACGTAATGTGCTCGCTGTTAAGTGTCTATCCGATAGCGACTCGGCGGCCGATGACGTCACGACAATTCCAACGAGTGCCTTAGTCTTAGTCCAAGTCTTAGTCTTACGTCGCAATCGTAAACTAGCCGTTCGGTTTTAATTCGATATTTTAGCACTTCGATCCGATATTGAAGCGGAATGTTTAATATTTAATCAATTCGATATTGAAAAATGATAGATATCAAATGAAAAAATTGTGAATTACTGGAATAAGAATAACTAAGTAACAAAACAATTCCTAAAATTATACTCATACGGTTTGTGTTCAACATCAATGATTATGTTAACAAAACATTCGGAAGTAATTGAAGATGATATTTATTTTATTTTGATAGACGAAGTAGCAAAGCCAAGTGTAAACTGTTGGCGCCTCTAATTAGGAATGTTGAAGTCCTAGCAACGTTGATTCTTGTGAGAATCAAAATGATATCAAAATAATAATTCAAACGAGGATTAGGACGAAGACTGAGGCTGAAAAAGGTCAATAAAACTTTTGTTAATCGATTTTCAAACAACACTATATGACTGACTCACTCAAATATAAATAGTTGAAATTTTCTGATAAAATTAATGAAATAAAAGTGGCTGAATGCCGTTGATAAACTCATAATATAAAACCGGTATCTCGAGATAAGCTGCTGATTACCGAGATACTGCGATCTGATTGGTTGTGAGTTTAAATACAGCCATGTGATTGGCTTGTTGTTCGTCATCGCCCGTCTCGGCGCTTGCAATCTGTGTGAGTGTTTCTTATCTTCTCCAAATCTTCTATGTCAGCTTTCTTACTCAACAATACATATCCCCGTGCCCCCACCCTTCCCACCTACCTACTCGGATTGTGGTTAAACGGACCGGGGACAAATTGTTTCTTGGGAAACAAGACCGGAATCAACCATTTTCCTCATCAATCGTTAGAAATCCAGGTTTTTGTGGGAAATTTCGAATATATATATTTTTATTACTACGACTGCTGAAGCCAGAACATTTAAATAAATAATTGTCAGGTCTAATTATCAATACAAAAATCATGAGAACTATTTCTGTTACAATTTTACTTGGAAATGGTTAAATATTTTATTCGTTGGATATTACTGTGGGCAAAGACATTTATGGCATACGTGTATTTCGATTCACTACGACACAATCTCACAAATAATTGCCAATTTTTACGTCAATATATTGATAGATCTATCATTTTAAAATTGACAATGTATTATCCCCATTATTTAATTATATTTAAGAAGAAATTAAATTACTTCGTCAAATTACTTATTTGCTGTTGTCATCCACTTGGCTTCGCTTCAGATGATTGAACTGTTGATGATTAACGAATGACTGCTAGGCTCTGAAATATGGGAAACGTACAAGGCATTTTAAATCGCTATCATCAAAAATAGGGATTTATCAAGTAAAAATGTACATTCCAATCCTAGCCAATTGACATATCCCCCCCCCCCCTACCCAGCCAAATACCCTCCAAGCCAATAAAATCAACGCGTATCAATGTTATACTACTTATATCACAACTGAAACTAAATATATATATCAATATTCGCTAGACGAAATATCAAATGTACACGTAATTATATACATTTTAATCAAATCTCTAAAATACTACTTCTTGTGAGGAAATCTACGAGCTGTGATTGGTCGATAGTCGGTTAATCCATAGGTTAGTCGCGTTCACTTCAGCTCAAGGTCATCGATCTAATCGTTACGGACATTCACCGCGAAACGCAAGCCGCTTCTGGAACTAGAGCCTCCTGGCTGAATATTTCCCTAGCAGCACCACAGATGATCGAGCTTAGATTACCTGTGACCGTGCTCAACTCTCGAAAGAGTATCGACATCTCATCTATCGTCCATGGTGTAAGACAGACATGACATGTACTCATGATATGTCTGCAGTAACCATAGTGATAGGGGGCCTCAATATTTAATCTCCGGCTGAAATGTGACCTTGAGTTGAGCCATTAATTCCACAAATCGAACAAAACGTGAAGTACAGCTGTCGCACTGATGTGCTGACACTATAATAGAGACTCTCTAGAGTTGGCAAATATCAGCGTGAATTGTCAGACCTTCCAATTTGCACGGTGATCAAACTTCTGCAGACTATATTATGTCGAGATATAATTCGTTTCCTAGAGTACTGTTTTCCCGATTTGTGCAAGACATGTTCTACAAAAAAAAATGATTAGTGAAAAATGAGGATTACGCTTATTTCTGCCTTTCAGTATTTATTCAAGGAAGGGCTTGTAAAATTATTATACAAGTGAAACTAAACGTTAGACGCTTAGTGCTATTTGTAGCAATTTATCAGCACATTTTGGGATTCTAGTATATGGCTGGTTACATAGCTCTGGAATGATCTTAACCCTGTTGCTTATCCATCGGTACGATAGCTGTGCATGCTCTCAACAGACTGTTGAAAGGGCATTAGACTAACTGTTGGTTAAACCGGCTCAAATTAGTGTACTGTTGAATGCTGTGAGTGAAAACACGCCAATGAAAGAGAGATATAGTGTACGTTATTGGTTGAAATAAACACACTCTACTTGAATTCAGTCAATGAGAGACGCGTGGAAAACAGCTTGTTGACAAAAAAGAGCGTCAAATAATAATATTGACTCTCAGAATATCGGTCACAGAATATTAAATAATTACAAGTATTTGGTAATGTTTCGAATATAATAAACATGTTTGAATATAAAGGTAATCGAGTGATTGGTTATTGAAAAAAAAGGGCAAATTGAAGAGAGATCAATCTCACATGTGTTCATCAACGTAAACACTAGGATATGTGTCTTGTCTTTCATTGGTCGTTCGCTGATTGCTGACCTCTCAATTCTCATTGGCTATCCACTACGTACACTAACTGACGACGAAGCAGGGCTTATTTTTGTACAAACTAAACAGCCTAAAAAGATAAATTATAGGGAAAATATCTCAAGAAAATTGTAAACGATTCAACTCGAAAATAATCCAAACTATTTCCTTCAAAGAATCCTTCCGGCTCGCTTTTTAATAACACCATATTCAATATATATATATATATATATATATATATATATATGTATATATATGTACGCGTATATAGGCCTAAATATACATACTGTATTTTACCAAATTTCAGATCTCCGCTGTATTTATATTGGAACATGTTTCATCATGTTTAAAAAAATAATGCTTCCATTTTGAACAAAAGCAAGTGTGTCTGAAACAAAAAGCATTGTCGGTATTTTTACGGTTGTTGCTTAAAAATCTATGGTCGTTATTTGTCGGTGATGCATATCTCTTGTACTACCTATACTATAACACTACAAGTCTATGTCGGCCTGGATCGACTCACATGCTACCAACCTAGCATCACGAAACGTCTCACGTACATGTAGCACAAAACAAGGAAATCGTATACCAAGTCATTAGATAATATAGCTCTTTTTAATCGATAGCTCACGTTGGCTGTTCTGTCTCGATCTAGGTCGGCAACGACTCCATGTTTAAAACAGTTCCATTAATTCTTATCGTAGAGTGATTCTTCTCCCGTGTAGTGCAGGCCTATGCCACTGGTTGGCGCTGTAGTCTATGGTTAGTGCATTGTCGAGATAGTAGAATAGAATATATATTATAATGATATAAATAATAATAACATTAGATCTAGAAACATTTGTATTGTTGTGTAAACGATTTGTTTGCTAGCTTTATTTATCACTAGTTTAGCAGCAGTAGAACTGCAAGGATACTAGATAAAATAATAGTCGTTAGGCCTAGTTACAGGGGCTCGAACCCAGAACCCTGACGAACCTGTACAACTTTATGGTTATCAATTGTTTGCTGACTGATAGCTTCTTAATTTAGCTGATTTAATGTTTTGTTAAAATGCTAATTCAAGGGATCAAAACGATGTGTCATTGGCCTAAGAGTGTCAAATCAATTAAACTATATGAATGCAAGTTATGAATTATTTTGAAACAAAGCGTATTTTGATTATTGTATTTGATAAGAGACTCTTGTTTGTGCCCAGAGCCTCGTCAACTCGACCTGCTCGTAATAAAGTTCTCGAATGATTTTACTTAAGGTGTGTGTTCTTCATTCCGTCAGATTATTTCCACAGCTCGATCCCACCAGCAGCCAGCTCATGTGGGGGTACGATTGCCCATGCCTAATCGTGAACCCCTCATGACCAGACGTCAAGAATCCGTGGCGTGTTGACCCATTTTGATGTATAGTCTGAAGGGTATAAGGGCTGAAGGGTGAAGAGCTGAAGGGTATGTATAGACCTATCTATTTCAACCTTCATCAATTCCTGCATCACCCAACCACCAACCTCCTTAAACAACCCTCCCCAACCCGCTAACCACCCCACTGCCACAATGTTCCTCTTTCCAACTCATCCTGCTGAGATTGCCATCGTATAACGTAAACTCAATGCCAAACACTCATGTGGAATTAATAGTGTCCCAGGCTCGATCATTGCTAAGTCAATCTCTTACTTCGTTCTTCCTCTATCCCACGTCATCAATCTCTCCCTAGCTACAGGTACTTTCCCAAACCTCCTTAAACAATCCATTATCCTACCTTTCTACAAATAGGGCAGTAAAACTGATCACACCAACTACAGACCCATCTCCCTCCTCTCCTCATATTCTAAAATCTTCGAACACATCATGCACAACCGCCTCACCTCCTTCCTCGACAAACACAATGTTCTCTCCAACTGCCAACACGGCTTCCGCTCCAACCGTTCCACCACCACTGCCATCTTTTCTTTCCTCTCCGAACTCTATGCTTCCCTCGACAAAGGCGTGACAATGCTATCGGCATCTTGTATGACCTAAGCAAAGAATTCGACACGATCGATCAGCCCACCCTCCTATCCAAACTCAAACCCCTCGGCATTTGTGGTTCGGCCCATGACTGGATCGCATCTTTTCTAACGGGTCGCACCCAAACGGTGAATGTCCGCTCTGCCATCCCCAACACCCCTCACCTCTCCAGCCCACTCCCTATCTTAAATGGTGTCCCCCAAGGCTCGGTCCTTGCCCCCCTCCTCTTCCAGCTCTACATTAATGATCTCCCAAACCTCCTGAACATCGGCACCCTCTCCGTTTATGCTGACGACACTAGTCATCTCCTAACTGCTCCCAGATCCTTCATGACATCCCTAATCAACTCCGTTAATACCCAGGTATCCGCTGTGTCCTCCTTCTGTAATCTGAACCACCTCTCCCTTCACCTCACTAAAACAGTATTTATGAATTTTCACTCCCACCACAACCCCACTAACTCCAGTCTACTCATCCGCCTCAATGGCAATAGCATCTCCTCCACCTCCTCCACCAAATTCCTTGGACTACACATCACCGACACCCGTGACTGGTCCAACCACATAAATAGTGCATCCTCCCGAATCCTCAGTGGGTGCTTTATGCTCCGCAAGGTAAAACCCAATGTGAACTCTCTAACTCTCCTATCCGTCTACAATGCTCATATCCATTCAATCATATCCTACACCTCATATTCTGGGGCTCCTCTCCCACTTCCGAACGCATCTCCATCTTACAGAAACGAGCAGTGAGAATCATAGCTGGCCTGCAACGTCTCGAATCCTGTAAACCCTACTTCACATCCCTTCGCATCCTGACCCTGCCGTCCACTCTTATCCAAGAAGCAGCCACATATGTAGGTAACCACCCCGAGCAATTCCCCCTCAGCTCATCAGTTCACTCCCAATCCACCCGTTCTAACCTCAACATCTTCATCCCTCCCCACAACCTTGCTCTCACCACTAAAAGCCCCAAACATCTCTGCTCCATCCTCTATAACAACCTTCCAAGTCACATTAAGTCGTCTCCTACATTCCTTCTATTCAAATCATCCCTTAAATCCTTCCTCCTTCTGAATGTCTTTAGCAGCCTCCAAGAATCCCTCTCCCCCTATACTTAAATATAATAACCTATTATACTTACTACTATGAATCTGTATTATTACCCAACCTCTTTTCACATTTCCATTATTTTCAATTATTTCAATTTCAACTATTGTTACCACTATTCGATCTCAATATTATCATTTTTGTTTATCCTATTATTACTTTTATCAGAGTTGAGATGAACATTAAGCTACTATTATTATTTTCACTTAAAAAGGGGTTTGGGTGGAAGATCACCTTTTCAAATGTGAACCCCACCGATAATTGTAGCATTAATTGTATATTTACTATTATATTATTTACTAGTCATACACTACTATATTATACATTCATTGCAACAATAAAGACTGAATACAATACAATACCCTATTTTTAATTAGAATAAACCATAGGCCTACTTCTTTATGAGGTACTAAAATGTAAAATGAGGCGTAAAGAAGACACCTCTACGGTGTATTTCTGAATATTACTAGTAGCCACTCATACAATCTACTGTTCATCCGTACAATTTAATAGGCTAAATACCCCATGCCATGGTTTTGGCAATAATTTCATAACAGAAATAAGAACAGTTTTGAACTTTATAATCGTTTTGAATAATATAATTATAATCGTTTATAAACGACCCCATATGTAGACTATGTGACTGATAGTATTCAATATGTTCAATGGAATAGGTGACGATGAGAAGAAGGTAACCGGTATAGTCTAGGGAGGCCCACTTCAAGATAAAAGACGCAAAATTTTCCGAAATAAAATGTTACAAAACACCTTCAAATACTATATTTCAGAAGTTATTTCCGGTTGGGGTCCATCATTTTGAAGTGGGTAATGAGTAGGCAAAACTTCACCATACCGTACTTCCAAGAAGCATCAAATAAATTCAAGTCAAATTAAGTGTCATTTCATTATTAGAATCTATAAATTCAATCAATTATTCCAAGTTTAAATTCTTGAAACTATGAATTTGCATTGTAATATTTTTTTACTGCTGAACGACCCCACCAACAGCTAGGTTATACGGGGGTACGAATGAGCAGGTGATTATGAAACGATGAAGTGATGATACTGGGTGCATGAGGTGGGTGCAGACCCCTCTACACCCGACTAAAACTACTCACAATACGAGCCATCTATACATATACCATGCTATCCTTTTCGCAATCTCAATCTACGCTAATCTACAAGTAAATAACACCATTCACGCACATAACACAAGAAGGAACGCCGATCTACACACTGAACCCTGTCACCTCTCTCTCACTTTCTTGAACCCGTCATATCAAGGAGCCGCTTTATACAATCGTCTTCCGCAACTCATTAAAACAAAAAAGAGACACATCACAATCCAAGCAAGATCTAAGAAGTTATTTATTAAAGATGACACCATATTCTGTACTCGAATATAAAAATTTGTATTCATCACTGTAACCTCAACTTCGAGTTTACTCCCTTATAATATGTACTCTATTATCAATTTTAAAACCTGACTTGTTCTATAACACATACATACTATATGTATCCATGTTCCACAGAATAAAAAAATTGAACTAGGTGAAAGGACGTTTACAAAAACCCATACGTTATGCGGGACTCGAACCCACGCCCAACGGTAAATTGTAATATTTACATCATAAGTAATAACCACAATAGACCCTACGCACAGGTGCATGTCTTATAGATATGGACAGTATGGTGTTCCTTTGTATTTGCCATCTTTCGAAGCCGTATTTTGGTTTCCACATTCATTGTTCTTTTTCATGTAAACCTATATAGTTTTATTGCTTTCACTTGTTGTCAGAAACAACCATTTTCTGGGTTTTTCATGTTTCCTGACTTTTCCTCTTGAAATAGCTCATGTAAATTATTGGACGAGCTTCAGCGAGGATTCAATTTGACATACTGAAAAAAATTGGTGTTCGTTTTTATGTTTTTTTTTTTGACATACTGAAAAAAATTGGTGTTCGTTATGTTTTTCTGTCGGTTCTCCACAGGTCAAACGGCTACTGCTATCAACTTCAAACTTTTTTTCAATATGGTTCCTCATCTAACTTAGATCTGCATAGTTTTGTGGCATTATCGGGCGGTAACTTTTTTTTGTATGAATTTTAGAAATTTCAAAAATACCCATTAGAATAACATGACGGAAAAAAAAGAAAATATTTTTATTTTCCCAAAAAATGAAATTCTGCGTGAAGTTGAATTACATTTTGATACACATTTCTAAAAAATTTCAGTTTGATCGGGTCAGCCATTTTGAAGAAAAAACTTAAAATGTGCTAAATTGGTACCACATCGGAGCAGTTTTTACCCATTTTTACCCATACTATTACTATTCGCTCGTCTAACAACGCATATATGGCGTTTTCCTAGTACTACTTAACATTCATTTAGAATAGTTCGTCTCAACTTAATCTATTTTTTCTATTAATCAAGGTATAGATAATAGTTTAATTAATTACGTATTAACTTGTAGTTAATATACATTCGTGTGTCAACCCAACCATTGCAATATTGCTCAGGTAAGTGAAGGGAGGAAGAGATGGAGGAAGGGAGGAGATAGCATAGGTTAGGGAGGTTTTATTACTCTATGGTGATAGATACACCCTGGATAACTTGTGCTCGCAGTTTTGCTTTCACAAGTCAGTACTCTTCCGGTTTCTCGAACCATGCTCGAACTACCCACACGCAGGGGCGGAGGAGCCAGGGTGTCAGGGGGGTCGGCTGACTCCCCCAATAATCTCGTGATAGGCCCAACTTTAACAAACTCAACACAATTGATGATTCAAATTCATATAATTTAATTAAAGTAGAATTTAATTAAAAGGAAAGTGGAATACATTGTTTATAACAAGTCAATAAATATTACACATCACAGTTTGTAAGATCACAGATCACACACAGTCTTATGTAAAATCAACATCGTGGGTATAGTCAGAGATAGGTATAATTATAAAAAATAAAAAAATGTACTTGACGATATAAATTTAAAGCAAGCCTGAAAGTTGTCATATTTGAAAGATATTTAATGTCACGTGAAAGTCGACTGTACATTTTATAGCACACATATTATGAAATTGAAAGGGGCCCTTAGAATAAGGAGTTGAACTATGGTGTCGTGCCTGTAGGTTTCCTTTATGCCTAGTGTCATGCTTTAAAATATTGGTTAAAAACAGTTTCATATTTGTCATACAAACATGGCATAAGAATGAATGTAAATGCAAGGCAAGGGTAGTATCCAAAATTGTTTGAACAGTTACAATGTGATATTGGCCTCAGAACATTCCCTATAGTACATGCGAGTTCGGGGCGCATAGCCCCGGGAAAAATAATAATTGGGGGTTAGATTTGGAGCATTTCACGCGTTTTGGTGAGCATTTTAAGCGTTTTGTTAATGATGGATCTTACATTACACCAGAACTAGAAATAGGTGAGTAAGCCCGACTTACTTCCTAAAAAAGGTGGATAAGCCGGGCTTACGTGGGCTTGGCCACAAATTAACCACTGGGCATAGAGCAGGGCATGAACCGTAAAATTGCAACCTACTAGTCCATTCAACACAAAACCTCACCCTACCTAAACCTGACCATCACTAAAAACAACATAACCCAAGACCGGTGAAAAGGCATATTTACAAATAGTTTGACGGAGGGTTTAGATTCGCGGCATTGCTACATAAGTTTGTCAAGTTCACAGCCTTCTTGATTGGAACAGAATGATCTGAATGAGGGAGGCTGTGCTTTGGGCGAACCTGTAAAATTATAAACATAACAACGCACATAATGGAAGTTTTAGAGGCTAACAAAATTAGTATTAACTTATATAATTAGATAAAAGAAACGTGTGCCAATACTTCGTCAATCGAAATTGAATAAGTAATGTCTCCTTTACCTGAAACGTCAGTGTGTATTTACAGGGCTAGACAAGACATTAGGCCTAAAGGTAACGAAAATATTCCTAGGCCGACCATAACCTAGGTGTAGGCATGGTGTAGGCTCCATGGAAATAATGTACGAATTTATAATATAATATAACACACTTTAAAAAGCACATGCAATTAGATTCTTTCCTCTTCTTACACTGATAGGTACGTGATACTTTCAATATTCTTCCTATATGTAGGAGGGCCTCTTTTTATGAAGTCATTGCGTTGTTCGTACACTTTTTACTCGATTGTGTTAGAACCGATAGGCCTAAAGTAGTTTCGTTGCCCGTTCGTCTGTCATCGAGTAAAGTACCGTCATTACACAATGGCTGTATGTTTAACGTCTACAGACTAGACAGTCTTCATTTATTGTTTATAATAACATCAGTATACCTACAGTAGCAAAGGACGAGGTTCAGTCAGCTGACCGTTCTTCGACCTAACCTTAGGCCTACCTGTGAGAAATTGAAGAAATGAACAATGAATGATGTGAAGTATGAATGCAAATTACGTGGGCTAAACAAATGACTCAGAAAATACGACAGTGAAACAGTT
Organism: Brachyptera putata; assembly: GCA_907164805.1. Classification (NCBI taxonomy): domain Eukaryota; kingdom Metazoa; phylum Arthropoda; class Insecta; order Plecoptera; family Taeniopterygidae; genus Brachyptera; species Brachyptera putata. Next base: position 5,824,643 of record OU015473.1, read on the forward strand.
CTAACAGTTGAGATATCAGCAATACAATAAAGATTAAATATAATAGTGCCTACCTAGATAATGGGTTATGAGCACTAAAAAGGTGATATTCAATACCGGTATGGGATGAGATTTCCTAGGGACTGCTCTACCATTTATTTATTTATTTTTCATTTACAAAATGCATTGTTTGAACCATTACTGTCTACTGTAATGAGCAGCATTAAAAAAAATACATAGTAGTACCGGTAGTAGTAATTTATTTAGCAGATAAGTGCTATCTTTACGTGATACATTTTGTTACCGTATGAGAAATGATTATAGTATAATAATACCATGTAGGCCTAATACAAAAAAGCAACGTACACAATGTTACTACACAATGTTACAATAGGTTCTCGTATATAATCATAACTATAATTATATATAAAAGTCGAAATTAATATACTTTAACAGCAATACTTGACATTTCAGTACATATGCTCATAACACATACAACTAACTTATAAATAACCTTGTTGAAACCAAATAATTGAATAAATATTGATGAGATTCAAATGTTGTTGCACTAAAATGATACCGTAGGTCAAGATTTAAAGTTGGATTATTCAATGAAAATAAAATGTACTGTTGCATACTTTTAATTACATGAATAAACATATTTTCTGTAGGCGCTATATATTTAAATATACTATGGTAGTTCTCGTGTACTACTGTCTTAATACATGTTGATCTAATATAACATTTCTTGTCTCATTCAACAGTTGGTCATACTTTAATCCAACGCATGAAAGAAGAAAGAATGTTGGGCAAAAGGAGAGGGGAGAAGAGGAAGAAGACATGCGTCTAGAGAAGATGGAGAAAGGGGGAGGAAGAAGAGACGCGTTGATGGAAGAGAGAAGAAGAGAAAGTCCAGAAAACATCTCGACCGGTGAGTACCGTTGTTATTGTAGGCCTACGATTCAAACTCTTCTGTTCTGAAATCAGTCGGTTCTCGAAAATGTAGCACATCACACTAGCGGTAGTAACTGAAGTCACCGTTGGGTGTGGGTTCGAGTCCTGCATAAGGCATGGGTTTTTGTAAACGTCCTTATGTACATATGCTCATAACACATACAACTAACTTATAAATAACCTTGTTGAAACCAAATAATTGATTAAATATTGATGAGATTCAAATGTTGTTGAACTAGATGGACTAAAATGATAGGTCAAGATTTAAAGTTGGATTATTCAATGAAAATAAAATGTACTGTTGCATACTTTTAATTATGAATAAACATATTTTCTGTGGGCCCTATATGATCAAATATACTATGGTAGTTATCAACTTATCGTGTACTACTGTCTTAATACATGTTGATCTAATATAACATTTCTTGTCTCATTCTACAGTTGGTCATACTTTCAATCCAACGCATGAAAGAAGAAAGAATGTTGGGGAAAAGGAGAGGGAAGAAGAGGAAGAAGACATGCGTCTAGAGAAGATGGAGAAGGGGGAGGAAGAAGAGACGCGTTGATGGAAGAGAGAAGAAGAGAAAGTCCAGAAAACATCTCGACCGGTGAGTACCGTTGTTATTGTAGGCCTACGATTCAAACTCTTCTGTTCTGAAATCAGTCGGTTCTCGAAAATGTAGCACGTCAATATTTCAACCGGATCAAGCTCGATCTTTCTTCGTCATACGCAATTTTAATCTTCGAGTGAAATCTCTTTTCGTGGTTTTGGAAATGTAAAATCGATATAATTCATCCATCGATGAATCGGGTGGAGGGAAAGAAAGAACAGCAGCTTATCGAGGTTTATAAGTGGAGATACACATAGTGAAGAGCCCGTTGATAGAACATAGAGTAGATTATATATAATAAAACGGAATTTAGACGTTTTAGCTATTGTCTTGGTCACAGCTTGGAGTGGATAGTCACTCTATATACTCGATTGTGACCAAGGCAACAGCCAAAACGTCAAAATCTTTTGTGTTCGTAATCATCTCTGTATTCTCTTCAACGGCTTACCACCATGTGTAGACCTATTTACTTATAAACCTCGGTATGCTGCTGTATTTTCTTTTCCTTTTACCCAATTCATATATCTGGCCTCCGACTTTTTTCCTAGACACACAGAGTACGGTATTATTCATTTAACTGAGCGTGTAAACATTAATTGTATGATAACAACAATAAGTCAGGTCTGTAATATCCAGAGAATAGTTCCGGTCCCTGCAGAGTCAAGCACATCAGGATCAATGTGAACTATTTCAATACTGGTACAACAAACCCTTTATTTATTTATTTTTCCTTTACATACCGTACATTGTTTGAACCATTTACCGTCTACTGTAATGACACATTAATTACTATTTTTTACTGCGTTCCTAAGAATTCTTCAATATTATAAAATGCATTTTTTATCACGTACCCTTTCAATCGTGACTTGAATAGTGAAATTTGGTCTTGCTTCGGTCGGTCTTGCGGTCTTGCTCTAAGTGCTGGGGACTGTAGTAGTACAGACTACATAGTAGTAGCCGAACCGGTGGCCAAGTCAATTATCGCTAGCGGTAGTAACTGAAGTCACCGTTGGGCGTGGGTTCGAGTCCTGCATAAGGCATGGGTTTTTGTAAACGTCCTTATGTACATATGCTCATAACACATACAACTGACTTATAAATAACCTTGTTGAAACCAAATAATTGATTAAATATTGATGAGATTCAAATGTTGTTGAACTAGAGAGACTAAAATGATAGGTCAAGATTTAAAGTTGGATTATTCAATGAAAATAAAATGTACTGTTGCATACTTTTAATCATGAATAAACATATTTTCTGTAGGCCCTATATATTTGAATATACTATGGTAGTTCTCGTGTACTACTGTCTTAATACATGTTGATCTAATATAACATTTCTTGTCTCATTCAACAGTTGGTCATACTTTCAATCCAACGCATGAAATAAGAAAGAATATTGGGGAAAAGGAGAGGGAAGAAGAGGAAGAAGACATGCGTCTAGAGAAGATGGAGAAGGGGGAGGAAGAAGAGACGCGGTGATGGAAGAGAGAAGAAGAGAAAGTCCAGAAAACATCTCGACCGGTGAGTACCGTTGTTATTGTAGGCCAACGATTCAAACTCTTCTGTTCTGAAATCAGTCGGTTCTCGAAAATGTAGCACGTCAATATTTCAACGGGATCGAGCTCGATCTTTCTTCGTCATACACCATTTTGATCTTCAAGTGAAATCTCTTCTTGTGGTTTTGGAAATGTAAAATTGATATAATTCAACCGGCACATGCAGCGTAGTGGTTAGCACGCTCGCTTCATGTGATCCGGCAGGCGAGGGGAATTCCGAACCCGGTTCGATCCCTGCCGCCGACCGTCTTTACAGAGGTTTTTCATGGTTTCCCTCTGTAGTCTAGGCTAATGCTGTGATGGTTCGTACAATAAGGCGGCCGTGACCGCTTCCTTCCCACTATCTTTCCCATTACCCAAGAACCTTCATCTCATCATCCCATCATCTCATTAATCATCCATCCGACGCCATTAGATCTCAGTTATCATAACAGTGCGTCGTTAAAACCCAATATAAAAAAAAAAAAAAGACATAATTCATCCATCGATGAATCGGGTAGAGGGAGAGAAAGAACAGCAGCTTATCGAGGTTTATAAGTGGAGATACACATAGTGAAGAGCCCGTTGATAGAACATAGAGTAGATTATATATAATAAAACGGAATTTAGACGTTTTAGCTATTGTCTTGGTCACAGCTTGGAGTGGATAGTCACTCTATATACTCGATTGTGACCAAGGCAACAGCCAAAACGTCGAAATCTTTTGTGTTCGTAATCATCTCTGTATTCTCTTCAACGACTTTCCACCATGTGTAGACTTATTTACTTATAAACCTCGGTAAGCTGCTGTATTTTCTTTTCCTTTTACCCAATTCATATATCTGGCCTCCGTCTTTTTTCCTAGACACACAGAGTACGGTATTATCCATTTAACTGAGCGTGTAAACATTAATTGTATGATAACAACAATAAGTCGGGTCGGTAATATCCAGAGAATAGTTCCGGTCCCTGCAGAGTCAAGCACATCAGGATCAATGTGAACTATTCCAATACCGGTACAACAAACCCTCATGAATGAATATTAGGGTTCAAAGGCGCGTCGATAGCGAGGTCATTTTTCGCCGCAAACTCTCGTTAATCCAAACTCGGAAATTGAAGTTGGTCCCTGGCTGAAGGTATAAGCATTTCAATGTTAATTAATATGGCTAATTCTAATTCCAGCTAACTAACTGTTTTCGGATTGGATTATTCAGATTTGCTTGAGGGAATTCCTTGAATTGATCATTATTTTCCTAATTTCCATCCGTTTTATTTGACGCGTAAGAATGAGCCGAGGCATATTGAGCTGTTCACGGCTTTGTGTCCGTCATCCGACTGAGTGCGGACCTTGATGAGCACGAGACCTGTTGAGCTCAGATCAATTGTTCCTCAGACTCGGGACGGCCGAGCGCCTGTAGGATCGGGTCTCAGTTAACTGTTCTCCGATCAAGTTCTCAGTTTTGTTGTTATGTATGAGTGGAATATCGAATTAGAACACATATAAGGTATCGGTTTCGAAATTAAGTTCAATTCGAAGATTCGAGAGCAAAAATAACTCGGCACGTTTGTCACTGGGGCCTATTTAGATTTTGAGAATCCTTGTAATTACTTTTGAAAAAATTAGAAAAATTACAACAGAATTGGGTTATAAAATGTCTTATTGTCATCCTAGAAAATTGTAGACAAATCCAAAATCATGATTTTTTTACTTTTTTCGCGTTTTTCATATTTGATTTTTGGCGTCAATTTTGGTTTTAAAATTTCCAAAAACATATTTTCTTCCTTAAAATTAATTCTTCTTGCTGAATATCTGAAAATAATTGGACAATCATCTTTATTTCAAAAGCCAGTTCTGAAAAATGGCTGGAGTGTCTGTTTTTTGGTAATTCAGACACTTTTTTTATTGGTCAACGGCTCTGGCTAGCATAGCCAAATTTACTGACGATTTAAGGATCACGAAGTTATGTCCATCAAAAAAAATACTGGAACATCATAGGTATCACCAGTTCATACAAATTAATTGCGAAAGGTCAAAAACTTGAAACGTCAACTTAGTAGGCCTACTTTTGCCATGGTAGGGCCAGATGTAGAATTTTAGAATCCTTGTGATTACTTGAAAAAAAGAGAAAATTGGAAATATTTCAATGGAATTGAGTTTTTAAAATGCCCTTCCTTCATCCCACGAAATTTTAGACAAATCGAAAACTATGACTTTTGGCCTTTTTCACGTTTTTCAAATTTGATTTCTGACGTCAATTTTGGTTTCAAAATTTCCAAAAAAATATCTTATCCCTTAGAATTAAATCTTCCTACTGGATATCCGAATATAATCGAACAATTGTCGTTATTTGAAAACTCACTTCTGAAAATTGGCTGGAAATTGCAGTTTTCTGGTAATTTAGACACTTTTTTCTTGGAAATGGCTGATGCGAGTATAGCCAAATTTGCTGAGGATTTAGGGACCATCAAGTTATACTCATAAAAAAATACTAGAACATCATAGCTCTCACCAGTTCATAGAAATTAATTGCGAAAGGTCCAAAAGTACCTTAGTTAACCCTGTACATTTCGGTCAAAAATTTTTGTCCTCTGAAATTCATTGTTGAATTTCTTAGTTCTGTTGTTATTTATTCATATGGTTATCAAATTCGAACACAAATCCGGTCTCCGTTTCAAAATCGAGTTTGATTTAAAGATTTTAGAGCAAAAATCAACTTGGTGTACTCACCATGGTAGGGTCCTACGGTATATAGAATTCTGGAATCCTTCTAATTACTTTTCCATTAGCATTATTAGCAAAATTTCAACGGAATAACTCTTTTGAAATGTCCTCTCGTCTTCCTACAAAATTTTAGCCGAATCAAAAATGATGATTTTTTATGACTCTGAAAAGTGGCTGGAAATTGCAGTTTTTGGGTAATTCAGACACCTTTTTCTTGGAAATGGCTGATGCGAGTATAGTCAAATTTGCAGAGGATTTAGGGACCATCAAGTTATACTCATAAAAAAATACTAGAACATCATAGCTCTCACCAGTTCATAGAAATTAATTGCGAAAGGTCCAAAAGTACCTTAGTTAACCCTGTACATTTACGTCGAAAAATTATGTCCTCTGAAATTCATTGTTGAATTTCTCAGTTCTGTTGTTATTTATTCATATGGTCATCAAATTCGAACACAAATCCGGTCTCCGTTTCAAAATCGAGTTTAATTTGAAGATTTTAGAGCAAAAATCAACTTAGTGTACTCACCATGGTAGGGTCCTACGGTATATAGAATTCTGGAATCCTTCTAATTACTTTTCCATTAGCATTATTAGCAAAATTTCAACGGAATAACTCTTTTGAAATGTCCTCTCGTCTTCCTACAAAATTTTAGCCGAATCAAAAATGATGATTTTTTATGACTCTGAAAAGTGGCTGGAAATTGCAGTTTTTGGGTAATTCAGACACCTTTTTCTTGGAAATGGCTGATGCGAGTATAGCCAAATTTGCTGAGGATTTAGGGACCATCAAGTTATACTCATAAAAAAATACTAGAACATCATAGCTCTCACCAGTTCATAGAAATTAATTGCGAAAGGTCCAAAAGTACCTTAGTTAACCCTGTACATTTCGGTCAAAAATTTTTGTCCTCTGAAATTCATTGTTGAATTTCTTAGTTCTGTTGTTATTTATTCATATGGTTATCAAATTCGAACACAAATCCGGTCTCCGTTTCAAAATCGAGTTTAATTTAAAGATTTTAGAGCAAAAATCAACTTGGTGTACTCACCATGGTAGGGTCCTACGGTATATAGAATTCTGGAATCCTTCTAATTACTTTTCCATTAGCATTATTAGCAAAATTTCAACGGAATAACTCTTTTGAAATGTCCTCTCGTCTTCCTACAAAATTTTAGCCGAATCAAAAATGATGATTTTTTATGACTCTGAAAAGTGGCTGGAAATTGCAGTTTTTGGGTAATTCAGACACCTTTTTCTTGGAAATGGCTGATGCGAGTATAGCCAAATTTGCTGAGGATTTAGGGACCATCAAGTTATACTCATAAAAAAATACTAGAACATCATAGCTCTCACCAGTTCATAGAAATTAATTGCGAAAGGTCCAAAAGTACCTTAGTTAACCCTGTACATTTCGGTCAAAAATTTTGGCCTCTGAAATTCATTGTTGAATTTCTTAGTTCTGTTGTTATTTATTCATATGGTTATCAAATTCGAACACAAATCCGGTCTCCGTTTCAAAATCGAGTTTAATTTAAAGATTTTAGAGCAAAAATCAACTTAGTGTACTCACCATGGTAGGGTCCTACGGTATATAGAATTCTGGAATCCTTCTAATTACTTTTCCATTAGCATTATTAGCAAAATTTCAACGGAATAACTCTTTTGAAATGTCCTCTCGTCTTCCTACAAAATTTTAGCCGAATCAAAAATGATGATTTTTTATGACTCTGAAAAGTGGCTGGAAATTGCAGTTTTTGGGTAATTCAGACACCTTTTTCTTGGAAATGGCTGATGCGAGTATAGCCAAATTTGCTGAGGATTTAGGGACCATCAAGTTATACTCATAAAAAAATACTAGAACATCATAGCTCTCACCAGTTCATAGAAATTAATTGCGAAAGGTCCAAAAGTACCTTAGTTAACCCTGTACATTTCGGTCAAAAATTTTTGTCCTCTGAAATTCATTGTTGAATTTCTTAGTTCTGTTGTTATTTATTCATATGGTTATCAAATTCGAACACAAATCCGGTCTCCGTTTCAAAATCGAGTTTAATTTAAAGATTTTAGAGCAAAAATCAACTTAGTGTACTCACCATGGTAGGGTCCTACGGTATATAGAATTCTGGAATCCTTCTAATTACTTTTCCATTAGCATTATTAGCAAAATTTCAACGGAATAACTCTTTTGAAATGTCCTCTCGTCTTCCTACAAAATTTTAGCCGAATCAAAAATGATGATTTTTTATGACTCTGAAAAGTGGCTGGAAATTGCAGTTTTTGGGTAATTCAGACACCTTTTTCTTGGAAATGGCTGATGCGAGTATAGCCAAATTTGCTGAGGATTTAGGGACCATCAAGTTATACTCATAAAAAAATACTAGAACATCATAGCTCTCACCAGTTCATAGAAATTAATTGCGAAAGGTCCAAAAGTACCTTAGTTAACCCTGTACATTTCGGTCAAAAATTTTTGTCCTCTGAAATTCATTGTTGAATTCTCAGTTCTGTTGTTATTTATTCATATGGTTATCAAATTCGAACACAAATCCGGTCTCCGTTTCAAAATCGAGTTTAATTTAAAGATTTTAGAGCAAAAATCAACTTAGTGTACTCACCATGGTAGGGTCCTACGGTATATAGAATTCTGGAATCCTTCTAATTACTTTTCCATTAGCATTATTAGCAAAATTTCAACGGAATAACTCTTTTGAAATGTCCTCTCGTCTTCCTACAAAATTTTAGCCGAATCAAAAATGATGATTTTTTATGACTCTGAAAAGTGGCTGGAAATTGCAGTTTTTGGGTAATTCAGACACCTTTTTCTTGGAAATGGCTGATGCGAGTATAGCCAAATTTGCTGAGGATTTAGGGACCATCAAGTTATACTCATAAAAAATACTAGAACATCATAGCTCTCACCAGTTCATAGAAATTAATTGCGAAAGGTCCAAAAGTACCTTAGTTAACCCTGTACATTTCGGTCAAAAATTTTTGTCCTCTGAAATTCATTGTTGAATTTCTCAGTTCTGTTGTTATTTATTCATATGGTTATCAAATTCGAACACAAATCCGGTCTCCGTTTCAAAATCGAGTTTAATTTAAAGATTTTAGAGCAAAAATCAACTTGGTGTACTCACCATGGTAGGGTCCTACGGTATATAGAATTCTGGAATCCTTCTAATTACTTTTCCATTAGCATTATTAGCAAAATATCAACGGAATAACTCTTTTGAAATGTCCTCTCGTCTTCCTACAAAATTTTAGCCGAATCAAAAATGATGATTTTTTATGACTCTGAAAAGTGGCTGGAAATTGCAGTTTTTGGGTAATTCAGACACCTTTTTCTTGGAAATGGCTGATGCGAGTATAGCCAAATTTGCTGAGGATTTAGGGACCATCAAGTTATACTCATAAAAAAATACTAGAACATCATAGCTCTCACCAGTTCATAGAAATTAATTGCGAAAGGTCCAAAAGTACCTTAGTTAACCCTGTACATTTCGGTCAAAAATTTTTGTCCTCTGAAATTCATTGTTGAATTTCTCAGTTCTGTTGTTATTTATTCATATGGTTATCAAATTCGAACACAAATCCGGTCTCCGTTTCAAAATCGAGTTAATTTAAAGATTTTAGAGCAAAAATCAACTTAGTGTACTCACCATGGTAGGGTCCTACGGTATATAGAATTCTGGAATCCTTCTAATTACTTTTCCATTAGCATTATTAGCAAAATTTCAACGGAATAACTCTTTTGAAATGTCCTCTCGTCTTCCTACAAAATTTTAGCCGAATCAAAAATGATGATTTTTTATGACTCTGAAAAGTGGCTGGAAATTGCAGTTTTTGGGTAATTCAGACACCTTTTTCTTGGAAATGGCTGATGCGAGTATAGCCAAATTTGCTGAGGATTTAGGGACCATCAAGTTATACTCATAAAAAAATACTAGAACATCATAGCTCTCACCAGTTCATAGAAATTAATTGCGAAAGGTCCAAAAGTACCTTAGTTAACCCTGTACATTTCGGTCAAAAATTTTTGTCCTCTGAAATTCATTGTTGAATTTCTCAGTTCTGTTGTTATTTATTCATATGGTTATCAAATTCGAACACAAATCCGGTCTCCGTTTCAAAATCGAGTTTAATTTAAAGATTTTAGAGCAAAAATCAACTTGGTGTACTCACCATGGTAGGGTCCTACGGTATATAGGATTCTGGAATCCTTCTAATTACTTTTCCATTAGCATTATTAGCAAAATTTCAACGGAATAACTCTTTTGAAATGTCCTCTCGTCTTCCTACAAAATTTTAGCCGAATCAAAAATGATGATTTTTTATGACTCTGAAAAGTGGCTGGAAATTGCAGTTTTTGGGTAATTCAGACACCTTTTTCTTGGAAATGGCTGATGCGAGTATAGCCAAATTTGCTGAGGATTTAGGGACCATCAAGTTATACTCATAAAAAAATACTAGAACATCATAGCTCTCACCAGTTCATAGAAATTAATTGCGAAAGGTCCAAAAGTACCTTAGTTAACCCTGTACATTTCGGTCAAAAATTTTTGTCCTCTGAAATTCATTGTTGAATTTCTCAGTTCTGTTGTTATTTATTCATATGGTTATCAAATTCGAACACAAATCCGGTCTCCGTTTCAAAATCGAGTTTAATTTAAAGATTTTAGAGCAAAATCAACTTAGTGTACTCACCATGGTAGGGTCCTACGGTATATAGAATTCTGGAATCCTTCTAATTACTTTTCCATTAGCATTATTAGCAAAATTTCAACGGAATAACTCTTTTGAAATGTCCTCTCGTCTTCCTACAAAATTTTAGCCGAATCAAAAATGATGATTTTTTATGACTCTGAAAAGTGGCTGGAAATTGCAGTTTTTGGGTAATTCAGACACCTTTTTCTTGGAAATGGCTGATGCGAGTATAGCCAAATTTGCTGAGGATTTAGGGACCATCAAGTTATACTCATAAAAAAATACTAGAACATCATAGCTCTCACCAGTTCATAGAAATTAATTGCGAAAGGTCCAAAAGTACCTTAGTTAACCCTGTACATTTCGGTCAAAAATTTTTGTCCTCTGAAATTCATTGTTGAATTTCTCAGTTCTGTTGTTATTTATTCATATGGTTATCAAATTCGAACACAAATCCGGTCTCCGTTTCAAAATCGAGTTTAATTTAAAGATTTTAGAGCAAAAATCAACTTAGTGTACTCACCATGGTAGGGTCCTACGGTATATAGAATTCTGGAATCCTTCTAATTACTTTTCCATTAGCATTATTAGCAAAATTTCAACGGAATAACTCTTTTGAAATGTCCTCTCGTCTTCCTACAAAATTTTAGCCGAATCAAAAATGATGATTTTTTATGACTCTGAAAAGTGGCTGGAAATTGCAGTTTTTGGGTAATTCAGACACCTTTTTCTTGGAAATGGCTGATGCGAGTATAGCCAAATTTGCTGAGGATTTAGGGACCATCAAGTTATACTCATAAAAAAAATACTAGAACATCATAGCTCTCACCAGTTCATAGAAATTAATTGCGAAAGGTCCAAAAGTACCTTAGTTAACCCTGTACATTTCGGTCAAAAATTTTTGTCCTCTGAAATTCATTGTTGAATTTCTCAGTTCTGTTGTTATTTATTCATATGGTTATCAAATTCGAACACAAATCCGGTCTCCGTTTCAAAATCGAGTTTAATTTAAAGATTTTAGAGCAAAAATCAACTTGGTGTACTCACCATGGTAGGGTCCTACGGTATATAGAATTCTGGAATCCTTCTAATTACTTTTCCATTAGCATTATTAGCAAAATTTCAACGGAATAACTCTTTTGAAATGTCCTCTCGTCTTCCTACAAAATTTTAGCCGAATCAAAAATGATGATTTTTTATGACTCTGAAAAGTGGCTGGAAATTGCAGTTTTTGGGTAATTCAGACACCTTTTTCTTGGAAATGGCTGATGCGAGTATAGCCAAATTTGCTGAGGATTTAGGGACCATCAAGTTATACTCATAAAAAAATACTAGAACATCATAGCTCTCACCAGTTCATAGAAATTAATTGCGAAAGGTCCAAAAGTACCTTAGTTAACCCTGTACATTTCGGTCAAAAATTTTTGTCCTCTGAAATTCATTGTTGAATTTCTCAGTTCTGTTGTTATTTATTCATATGGTTATCAAATTCGAACACAAATCCGGTCTCCGTTTCAAAATCGAGTTTAATTTAAAGATTTTAGAGCAAAAATCAACTTAGTGTACTCACCATGGTAGGGTCCTACGGTATATAGAATTCTGGAATCCTTCTAATTACTTTTCCATTAGCATTATTAGCAAAATTTCAACGGAATAACTCTTTTGAAATGTCCTCTCGTCTTCCTACAAAATTTTAGCCGAATCAAAAATGATGATTTTTTATGACTCTGAAAAGTGGCTGGAAATTGCAGTTTTTGGGTAATTCAGACACCTTTTTCTTGGAAATGGCTGATGCGAGTATAGCCAAATTTGCTGAGGATTTAGGGACCATCAAGTTATACTCATAAAAAAATACTAGAACATCATAGCTCTCACCAGTTCATAGAAATTAATTGCGAAAGGTCCAAAAGTACCTTAGTTAACCCTGTACATTTCGGTCAAAAATTTTTGTCCTCTGAAATTCATTGTTGAATTTCTCAGTTCTGTTGTTATTTATTCATATGGTTATCAAATTCGAACACAAATCCGGTCTCCGTTTCAAAATCGAGTTTAATTTAAAGATTTTAGAGCAAAAATCAACTTAGTGTACTCACCATGGTAGGGTCCTACGGTATATAGAATTCTGGAATCCTTCTAATTACTTTTCCATTAGCATTATTAGCAAAATTTCAACGGAATAACTCTTTTGAAATGTCCTCTCGTCTTCCTACAAAATTTTAGCCGAATCAAAAATGATGATTTTTTATGACTCTGAAAAGTGGCTGGAAATTGCAGTTTTTGGGTAATTCAGACACCTTTTTCTTGGAAATGGCTGATGCGAGTATAGCCAAATTTGCTGAGGATTTAGGGACCATCAAGTTATACTCATAAAAAAATACTAGAACATCATAGCTCTCACCAGTTCATAGAAATTAATTGCGAAAGGTCCAAAAGTACCTTAGTTAACCCTGTACATTTCGGTCAAAAATTTTTGTCCTCTGAAATTCATTGTTGAATTTCTCAGTTCTGTTGTTATTTATTCATATGGTCATCAAATTCGAACACAAATCCGGTCTCCGTTTCAAAATCGAGTTTAATTTAAAGATTTTAGAGCAAAAATCAACTTAGTGTACTCACCATGGTAGGGTCCTACGGTATATAGAATTCTGGAATCCTTCTAATTACTTTTCCATTAGCATTATTAGCAAAATTTCAACGGAATAACTCTTTTGAAATGTCCTCTCGTCTTCCTACAAAATTTTAGCCGAATCAAAAATGATGATTTTTTATGACTCTGAAAAGTGGCTGGAAATTGCAGTTTTTGGGTAATTCAGACACCTTTTTCTTGGAAATGGCTGATGCGAGTATAGCCAAATTTGCTGAGGATTTAGGGACCATCAAGTTATACTCATAAAAAAATACTAGAACATCATAGCTCTCACCAGTTCATAGAAATTAATTGCGAAAGGTCCAAAAGTACCTTAGTTAACCCTGTACATTTCGGTCAAAAATTTTTGTCCTCTGAAATTCATTGTTGAATTTCTCAGTTCTGTTGTTATTTATTCATATGGTTATCAAATTCGAACACAAATCCGGTCTCCGTTTCAAAATCGAGTTTAATTTAAAGATTTTAGAGCAAAAATCAACTTAGTGTACTCACCATGGTAGGGTCCTACGGTATATAGAATTCTGGAATCCTTCTAATTACTTTTCCATTAGCATTATTAGCAAAATTTCAACGGAATAACTCTTTTGAAATGTCCTCTCGTCTTCCTACAAAATTTTAGCCGAATCAAAAATGATGATTTTTTATGACTCTGAAAAGTGGCTGGAAATTGCAGTTTTTGGGTAATTCAGACACCTTTTTCTTGGAAATGGCTGATGCGAGTATAGCCAAATTTGCTGAGGATTTAGGGACCATCAAGTTATACTCATAAAAAAAACTAGAACATCATAGCTCTCACCAGTTCATAGAAATTAATTGCGAAAGGTCCAAAAGTACCTTAGTTAACCCTGTACATTTCGGTCAAAAATTTTTGTCCTCTGAAATTCATTGTTGAATTTCTCAGTTCTGTTGTTATTTATTCATATGGTTATCAAATTCGAACACAAATCCGGTCTCCGTTTCAAAATCGAGTTTAATTTAAAGATTTTAGAGCAAAAATCAACTTAGTGTACTCACCATGGTAGGGTCCTACGGTATATAGAATTCTGGAATCCTTCTAATTACTTTTCCATTAGCATTATTAGCAAAATTTCAACGGAATAACTCTTTTGAAATGTCCTCTCGTCTTCCTACAAAATTTTAGCCGAATCAAAAATGATGATTTTTTATGACTCTGAAAAGTGGCTGGAAATTGCAGTTTTTGGGTAATTCAGACACCTTTTTCTTGGAAATGGCTGATGCGAGTATAGCCAAATTTGCTGAGGATTTAGGGACCATCAAGTTATACTCATAAAAAAATACTAGAACATCATAGCTCTCACCAGTTCATAGAAATTAATTGCGAAAGGTCCAAAAGTACCTTAGTTAACCCTGTACATTTCGGTCAAAAATTTTTGTCCTCTGAAATTCATTGTTGAATTTCTCAGTTCTGTTGTTATTTATTCATATGGTTATCAAATTCGAACACAAATCCGGTCTCCGTTTCAAAATCGAGTTTAATTTAAAGATTTTAGAGCAAAAATCAACTTAGTGTACTCACCATGGTAGGGTCCTACGGTATATAGAATTCTGGAATCCTTCTAATTACTTTTCCATTAGCATTATTAGCAAAATTTCAACGGAATAACTCTTTTGAAATGTCCTCTCGTCTTCCTACAAAATTTTAGCCGAATCAAAAATGATGATTTTTTATGACTCTGAAAAGTGGCTGGAAATTGCAGTCTTTGGGTAATTCAGACACCTTTTTCTTGGAAATGGCTGATGCGAGTATAGCCAAATTTGCTGAGGATTTAGGGACCATCAAGTTATACTCATAAAAAAATACTAGAACATCATAGCTCTCACCAGTTCATAGAAATTAATTGCGAAAGGTCCAAAAGTACCTTAGTTAACCCTGTACATTTCGGTCAAAAATTTTTGTCCTCTGAAATTCATTGTTGAATTTCTCAGTTCTGTTGTTATTTATTCATATGGTTATCAAATTCGAACACAAATCCGGTCTCCGTTTCAAAATCGAGTTTAATTTAAAGATTTTAGAGCAAAAATCAACTTAGTGTACTCACCATGGTAGGGTCCTACGGTATATAGAATTCTGGAATCCTTCTAATTACTTTTCCATTAGCATTATTAGCAAAATTTCAACGGAATAACTCTTTTGAAATGTCCTCTCGTCTTCCTACAAAATTTTAGCCGAATCAAAAATGATGATTTTTTATGACTCTGAAAAGTGGCTGGAAATTGCAGTTTTTGGGTAATTCAGACACCTTTTTCTTGGAAATGGCTGATGCGAGTATAGCCAAATTTGCTGAGGATTTAGGGACCATCAAGTTATACTCATAAAAAAATACTAGAACATCATAGCTCTCACCAGTTCATAGAAATTAATTGCGAAAGGTCCAAAAGTACCTTAGTTAACCCTGTACATTTCGGTCAAAAATTTTTGTCCTCTGAAATTCATTGTTGAATTTCTCAGTTCTGTTGTTATTTATTCATATGGTCATCAAATTCGAACACAAATCCGGTCTCCGTTTCAAAATCGAGTTTAATTTAAAGATTTTAGAGCAAAAATCAACTTAGTGTACTCACCATGGTAGGGTCCTACGGTATATAGAATTCTGGAATCCTTCTAATTACTTTTCCATTAGCATTATTAGCAAAATTTCAACGGAATAACTCTTTTGAAATGTCCTCTCGTCTTCCTACAAAATTTTAGCCGAATCAAAAATGATGATTTTTTATGACTCTGAAAAGTGGCTGGAAATTGCAGTTTTTGGGTAATTCAGACACCTTTTTCTTGGAAATGGCTGATGCGAGTATAGCCAAATTTGCTGAGGATTTAGGGACCATCAAGTTATACTCATAAAAAAATACTAGAACATCATAGCTCTCACCAGTTCATAGAAATTAATTGCGAAAGGTCCAAAAGTACCTTAGTTAACCCTGTACATTTCGGTCAAAAATTTTTGTCCTCTGAAATTCATTGTTGAATTTCTCAGTTCTGTTGTTATTTATTCATATGGTTATCAAATTCGAACACAAATCCGGTCTCCGTTTCAAAATCGAGTTTAATTTAAAGATTTTAGAGCAAAAATCAACTTACTGTACTCACCATGGTAGGGTCCTACGGTATATAGAATTCTGGAATCCTTCTAATTACTTTTCCATTAGCATTATTAGCAAAATTTCAACGGAATAACTCTTTTGAAATGTCCTCTCGTCTTCCTACAAAATTTTAGCCGAATCAAAAATGATGATTTTTTATGACTCTGAAAAGTGGCTGGAAATTGCAGTTTTTGGGTAATTCAGACACCTTTTTCTTGGAAATGGCTGATGCGAGTATAGCCAAATTTGCTGAGGATTTAGGGACCATCAAGTTATACTCATAAAAAAATACTAGAACATCATAGCTCTCACCAGTTCATAGAAATTAATTGCGAAAGGTCCAAAAGTACCTTAGTTAACCCTGTACATTTCGGTCAAAAATTTTTGTCCTCTGAAATTCATTGTTGAATTTCTCAGTTCTGTTGTTATTTATTCATATGGTTATCAAATTCGAACACAAATCCGGTCTCCGTTTCAAAATCGAGTTTAATTTAAAGATTTTAGAGCAAAAATCTACTTGGTACATTTATCATGTAGAGGCCTACATGGAATTTTATGTTCCGTGTCATTACTTAAGGAAGAATATATTTGGAAATGTTTCAACGGATTTATGTTTTTAAAATGTCCTCTTGCTGTCCTACAAAATTTTGGCCAAATCAAATGTTGGTTTCTGATTTTCTGGATTTCTGAATCGTAACGGAACTTACTTATGATATAGAGATTAGGAAGTTATTCTCATTAAAAAGTACTAGGTCTAGAGTACACTAGTTCATAGAAATTAATTGCAAAAGATCAAACACTAACTGTGTGCAATTGTAATCTAGTACAGTGAAATCTTGATGCATCGTTCCCGGATCCATGATATTCCCGTTTCTATCATTCATTCTTCCCACCCCACTCCCAAATAACCAATGGTACATTTTTCTGCATGGATGGATTTATGTTCCTGGTCCTTTGCTAAACAATAGAGGTTTCACTGTACACTAATTCATGTAAGATATTTATTCTAATGTTGATTCTTTGGTGTGTTGCAGGCTACAGCTTACGTTGAAGACTCATCCTGTGGAGCATCGTGGCAGTAGGTAGGAGTAAGCTGGTTTGGTAAGCTGCACCGGCAAGTGGGTAAACTGACCCCGTCTGCGCCCGCACCCCCCAAGGTATGATCCAGCCTAAAATGATCCCTGAGCCGGGTAGGCCAGCCTAGCGTGGTCTGATCAGCCCTGATGCCTTAATCCAACTCGATCAAGCTCAGAATGGTGGAGTTTCCGGCCTAGAGTTCAACAACTGGCAGTGACCAAGTAAAGTCATAGTAAATAAACTACTGCTCCGAGTAGGGATCTTGTTGCCCTGAGCTAAAAGAAACCTGATACCCATGAGCACTGGTGCCTGTTCTCACCTGGACCGTGGCTAAAAGTCTGACCGCACCTGAGCCGTGGCTAAAGGGCTTGCACCTAGGCCGTGGATAAAGGGCCTATCCCTGGGCTAGGGCGAGAAGTCTGGATGTCTCTTTGACGAGACTTTTTACTGTTGCGTGTGAGACAGACGCTAGTGTGTCTTGCATTCAAGGGTAAACTGTCACGCGTCTTACCACCATCTAAGATAGTGGAGGGGCTTTGGCGAAGACCTTGTACTCGATCATGTGAGAAAGACTTGTGTAGATTCTTCGGAAGCTTCCTTGCCTCTCTCGCATGCTAGGGTACATCGCCCTCCCCAAATCCCCTCCCTCTCCCCCTAGCCCCCCCCTGCGGGCGCAGGCGGAGTATCGGTAGTATGTGGTGATCATGATCAGGATATACCAGGAGCATGTGTTCACAATCGACAACATCATAATTACATTGTAACTTATCATCAGTTTATTATCACTTTTCTGTACAACTTAATTCAATAAATCATTCTATCACACAATTGTCACTTGCTTTCTATCCATTATTCTTGATGATAACCGTGCACTAAGCAAAGTGAAGAAATATCTCAGCAAGCCAACTGCATTGGAAGCTGCAGCTGTGATTGCTGCAACGGACAGAGGGGACTCGATGCAAGTGATGCTGAATAACTCGCAGACACGTGGGCATGTCATCGGCTTGAAAACCTGCAATAAGTGGAAAGAAATCTGTTAGTCATATATAAGTCAAATCTGACCATTCAGGAATGGCTTCAATACATTTCTCACAAAGCAAAGACGATCGCAACTTTTTCCAGAGTCGGTGTGGGTCATTCGATAGCAAATCAACTCAGCCGAGTAGCAAAATTGACCTGACCATCTGCGATTTTGATGAAACCTGGTAAATCTACGAAGTCTTGCATATAGAACAATTGTGGAAAATGTTGTGTTTCTAACTTTCTTAGTTTTCAAGTTGGGGCCCACCCAAAAAACAAATTTGGTATTTTGGGCACGCCGTGACTCAAAAACTAAGAACGCTAGAAACACGCTTATCAAAATCGAAGATGGTCGGGTCAATTTTGCTACTCAGCCGAGTTGATTTGATATGGAATGACCCTACGTCAATACCCTATCTCCCAGGCTGGCGTATTGCCAGGTTACTACGTTAATACCCTAACTCATCGGCCGGGCTATTGTCAGGTTACTACATCAATACCCTATCTCCCAGGCTGGCCTATTGCCAGGTTACTACGTTGCCAGGTTACTATGCCAATACACTATCTCCCAGGCTGGGTTATTGCCAGGTTACTACGTCAATATCCTATCTCCCAGGCCGGGCTATTGCCAGATTACTACGTCTATACCCTATCTGCCGGGCCGGGATATTGGCAGGTTACTACGTCAATACCATCTCCCAGGCTGACCTACTGCTAGGTTACTAAGGCAATACCCCATCACCCAGGCCAAATTAGCGCTAACAATTTTCCAACCCCCTGAACGTGCCTTGAAAGTGCCATCTCCCAGGCTAGCCTATTGCCAGGTTACTACGTCAATACCATCTCCCAGGCTGACCTACTGCTAGGTTACTAAGGCAATACCCCATCACCCAGGCCAAATTAGCGCTAACGATTTTCCAACCCCCTGAAAGTGCCATCTCCCAGGCTAGCCTATTGCCAGGTTACTACGTCAATACCCTATCTCCCAGGCTGACCTATTGCTAGGTTACTAAAGCAATACCCCATCATCCAGGCCAAATTAGCGCTAACGATTTTCCAACCCCCTGAACGTGCCCTGAAAGTGCCATCTCCCAGGCTAGCCTATTGCCAGGTTACTACGTCAATACCCTTTCTCCCAGGCTGACCTATTGCTAGGTTACTGAAGCAATACCCCATCATCCAGGCCAAATTAGCGCTAACGATTTTCCAACCCCCTGAACGTGCCCTGAAAGTGCCATCTCCCAGGCTAGCCTATTGCCAAGTTACTACGTCAATATCATCTCCCAGGCTGACCTATTGCTAGGTTACTAAAGCAATACCCCATCATCCAGGCCAAATTAGCGCTAACGATTTTCCAACCCCCTGAACGTGCCATCTCCCAGGCTAGCCTATTGCCAAGTTACTATGTCAATACCCTATCTCCCAGGCTGACCTATTGCTAGGTTACTAAAGCAAACCCATCATCCAGGCCAAATTAGCACTAACGATTTTCCAACCCCCTGAAAGTGCCCTGAAAGTGCCATCTCCCAGGCTAGCCTATTGCCAGGTTACTACGTCAATATCATCTCCCAGGCTGACCTATTGCTAGGTTACTAAAGCAATACCCCATCATCCAGGCCAAATTAGCGCTAACGATTTTCCAACCCCCTGAACGTTCGCTGAAAGTGCCATCTCCCAGGCTAGCCTATTGCCAGGTTACTACGTCAATACCCTATCTCCCAGGCTGACCTATTGCTAGGTTACTAAAGCAATACCCCATCATCCAGGCCAAATTAGCGCTAACGATTTTCCAACCCCCTGAACGTGCCCCGAAAGTGCCATCTCCCAGGCTAGCCTATTGCCAGGTTACTACGTCAATACCCTCTCCCAGGCTGACCTATTGCTGGGTTACTAAAGCAATACCCCATCATCCAGGCCAAATTAGCGCTAACGATTTTCCAACCCTCTGAACGTGCCCTGAAAGTGCCATCTCCCAGGCTAGCCTATTGCCAGGTTACTACGTCAATATCATCTCCCAGGCTGACCTATTGCTAGGTTACTAAAGCAATAACCCATCATCCGGGCCAAATTAGCGCTAACGATTTTCCAACCCCCTGAACGTGCCCTGAAAGTGCCATCTCCCAGGCTAGCCTATTGCCAGGTTACTACGTCAATACCCTATCTCCCAGGCTGACCTATTGCTAGGTTACTAAAGCAATACCCCATCATCCAGGCCAAATTAGCGCTAACGATTTTCCAACCCCCTAAACGTGCCCTGAAAGTGCCATCTCCCAGGCTAGCCTATTGCCAGGTTACTACGTCAATATCATCTCCCAGGCTGAACTATTGCTAGGTTACCAAGGCAATACCTCATCATCCAGGCCAAATTAGCGCTAACGATTTTCCAACCCTCTAAACGTGCCCTGAAAGTGCCATCTCCCAGGCTAGCCTATTGCCAGGTTACTACGTCAATATCATCTCCCAGGCTGAACTATTGCTAGGTTACCAAGGCAATACCTCATCATCCAGGCCAAATTAGCGCTAACAATATTCCAACCCCTTGAAAGTGCCTCCCACCACCCCCTACGGAAGAAAACTTTAAAGATCTTGAGATTTCATCTATAGAATAAGCCATTTAGTTCAAATACATCCTCGATGCTTCTATCCATCTATAACGGCAAACTCTGTCTTATATGCTCCAAGAACTACCTTCACACTATTCTGTGGGTCAAAGGTCACGCAAGCAGAACGCAATTACACATGTGTTACCTGAAGAGTTGTCATAAGCTACGTTCTAGAGAGTAAGAGAACAGTGCCGGGTTTCACCGAGGCCTACCTGTTGATGTTGCAGTTTTCTCCGACAGCCTGAGGAAGCTGTCAACACTCGGAGCATGGAACTGGTAACTCAGTGGCTTCCTCTTCATCAGGTCAACTCGCAGGTCACCAATGGTCTTGAAACAAGATAATACAAACATCAACGTGGATGAACTTCATAGGCTGTCTTGGATAGATGTTTGGATAGATAGTAAATCTGAGCTCGATCGCTTTCATGGGCGGTGCCAACTTCACGCACCTCATGTGATACCGTGGCGGGCAAATATTTTTTAGCTAATTTTTTTTTAGACTTCGAAAGTTCTTCTCTAGTAAGTTATCGCAAAATTTTCACATTTCATTAGTAAAATAATATTGGATCTTTTCGAATACATTTCATATTAAGTTTCATTATTATTTTGTTGAAATTCTGCCAGTAGTTTTTCAAAATCTATTGCCATCCAATTCATTATTCAATCTGGAGTAGGCCTATGCTATTTAGAAATACTGTATAATATATCAAGTGTTGAAAATGTATTTTCTGCCTTCTGATAAAACAAATCATCACTCGTAGGCAAACCTTCAATACCATCTCACGGATTTGATCGAATAAACCATCAAGCTGAGTCAAAAATCATATAGAATTTAATAGACCATTATAATTTGTGAAAAAATTTGGTCGTAAGAAGAGTGTAGTAGGAAGAGTGGGGCAAAGTGGTGGGTGGGGCACAGTGGTTTCTTTGCTCTATAAATTCAATTTTTTTGTATTTTGCCATTATTTTTCCCCCCCACAGTTGGACACTTGACTAACATTCTGAATCACCAGAAAAGTTCATATAAGGCTATAGTTATTACTCACAGTCGTTTGGCATTTTTGAAGCTAATTTTTGAAATTGGAAGTAAGAATTAATTTTGTTCTCTTAGTATTAAAAACTAGATGCAGGGAGGGTTGTGGTTCTTTTAATTATACCTTGGTATGTAGTCTGCGACCATTCATTCATTAACAGTCTGGAGTTAATATTAATTTAATAAAGAATTCAAATAATAGAAATTGTATAATGGGGTACAGTGGTGCATATGGAAAAGTGAGGTTAGAGTACCACACACAACATATTATGCCTACTGTACAAACTTGAATTATCTGCCCACCGATGGTTAGAATAAAAGTCAGGTATACTAACATACGAGTACGACTGACAAAGCTTTTAGATATGCTTAATACTATACAAATAGTAATGATTGATGAATCGTCACTTTGCTCATCGCCAAATAATTGAACATCAGCCCAACTCCTCGGGCTCGGAAACGTTATGTTCTGAAGTGCAGCTAACACACAATATAGATGTAAATGTTGTAACTGATGAGTAGAGGCATGAAATTTTAGCATTAACTTTTTTGATTTTTAGCATTAACTATTTCAAAAATAGCATTTTATAGCATTAATCAAATTCAAAATTAGCGTTAATTTAGCATTAACTTAAATGCCCTTCCCTGGGTCGTTTCTTACTCTAATTTTTCTTTTTTAACAAAAAGCGACACTGATTCTACATGTTTAATTGAAGTGTCTTTTTTTCCATTCTGTCGCAAATTATAAACACTGCACATTCAAATCTTGTTGTCGAAACTTGTAGGCTTTAAAGGCCCCTGCTCACATTTGTATCCTTATCATTTTTGGACTATATTGGCCCAAATATAAGCTGAGGGTTTTTCCATAATTTAAAGTTTAAAAGTCATCTTAATTGGTCATAAACACTTTTTTATCAGTTATAATTGGGCCCACTATGCTACAAATGGATACTGTAAATTACAGTTTTATTCAATTCAAAAGATACTAATTCAACAACACAAGACAGAACAGTAGGGAGTTCCCATTTTGATCAAGGGTTTCTAGTATTTGTTGACAGGCATCTGTTTTATGTCATTTTGTGCTGCAAGTTTTCAGTGAAAAGGATGGTCAGTGACTAGGGGGGGGGGGGAGGGGCTGTGTTATAATCAAGTGCAACCTGATACTGCCATTGACTTTATAATGATACTGCTAACATGAACAATCTTGTCAAGTAGTGTGCCTTGCTTGAAGTGGGAATGTTTTATGAGTCCAAGGGTCAAAGGTCTCACTGTGTGTCACAAAAGACTAAAATCCAAAATATTAAAGAAGACTAAAATAAACTAGGTGCCAATGCAGTGACCAATAATGATAAACTCCCTTACAATTGATTAACTAATATGACAATTTCATTCTCATTATTCAATATTATTTTTAATTCATTGAATTGAGTATTTAATTAATTCTAACTTCTATTACCTAGAAATCCTGTTTTCAATTATTGATCTGAAAGTTGGGAGGTCGGCTTATATTTGGGACAATATGGTACTGTAACTCTGATGTTCACTCAACAAAAGTCAGCAAAGGAATGAGCGTAAAATGGCTGGCAACAGGTCGCACATGTTCTGACTCAGCTAGATGCCAAGGCTATTGTGATGGGAGTGGGAGGGACGAGAGGGGCCAACCAGACGCTTGGTCTGAAGTGTCAGATGGTTGCTATGGAGACGACATAAACTAGCCCAGGCTAGGTTAAATACCAGCGATCAAAACAATAGACAGGATGCAGGTGTTGTTTTGCACTACCTGCACCTAGGTTCTTTAATTGTTTGGAAATTCTAGGAAGGGAAGAAATAGATCTGGAATGTGAGATTTTGGGTTTTCCTAGTACTTGCTTATGATTTTGAACAAAAGAATGTAGCTGACAATGTTTTAAGAAGAATTGCCATTTTGTTATAAATAGCGCTTATTTCGCGTAAACATCCATTTATCGCTGTAATCGGCATTTATCGCTTTAAATCGCGAAAATGAACATGGTGTTAAATGATTTGCAACATCATAAAACATAAAGATAATTGAAAAGAATTTGGTTTCAGATTACTTTCAATTATATCGCGCCTATCGCTATTGCGAAAATTTCATGCCTCTACTGATGAGTTATTCAAGTAGTTGGTGGTATTGATTGTGTAAATAGAAACATAACTGGACTTGACCTTTTCTTCTTCTCATTTACCACTGTACCCCAAATGGGACACAACTGTACCCCAGTCACGGGAAGTTTGAGCTCAGAATACTCGTTCGTCCGGCTCGGCCGAGCGCCAATAAAAACTGGCCATATGAGGATCTCGTGTCACGGAGATAGCCGTGTCACACGATCAGGGAGGCCATTATCAACGGATCTATTAAGTAGTCTCAGCCGGTGACATAGCTTCCTCTGGCGCGCAATACGAAATTGACTATATTCTGAGCGGGAAAAATGACTTCTTGGTCAATCCGAATTTGTATAAACCAAAATCATTTCTTTGGGTCCCTTTGATTTTGAATTATCGAGGGTTTACTGTATTGATCTTCAAATACCAATAATTCAAACAAATGTTATGTTACGTAAATACTAATCGATTATTATTTTTATCGCAACTGTTGATCTAGGCCTATGTTTTAGTGATTTGAGCTCTAGGTTGCGCTCCTGGCATTCGCTACTTCAAGGTTCAAGCTACTGGCACCGCTACGGCAGCAAATGAAAATTTTAGGATCCTATACACGACGGGAAATACATTGCTGAAATGGATTGCTATTGAAATGAAGTTGATCGGTTAAGGGGTATACCGTACCTGATGAGTGATTCTTCTCGCTAGTCACCTCGTTGGCAAAGAGCTTCTGATTCTGTCCACCAGGCTTCACCGAAAGTTGACTGCAGTCAGCTGAGGGCTTGCCTGAAACAAGTAGCAGGGTATTGTAGATTGGGAGAGAGAGAGAGAGAGAGAGCAGAATATTTATATGGAATGCAGTAAGTTTTAAAAAAGTAAGTAAAGCAGGTCTGTAAAGAAGTATAAGAAAGGTAAGTATGTAAGTTATACACACAACCTAGATTTTCACATTTCTAAACCTTACTTATTTGTTTATCCATATCATTTTTTACTTCCAACTCATGGCCTTGACAACCTTCAATACCAAAATCAGTAATTTTTCATTTTAGGCCTAGGCCCAAGCATTATTTTCTTAATAATGCCTGATCCAAATTTCTTTAAACTTGGTAGAAATATCTATTAGAACAATATCAACACCAAATTATGGTATGACACAAAAAAAAAGAAAAAGTCCATATAGCCCAGAAAAAGTTTCAAGCTGATTTGTTACTTTGCCTAGGAGCTGTATGCCGCATATAAAATTCTAAAAACTGAAAACATGAAGCCCGATTTTTTCCAGTAATGAAATGGAAGTCTTCGCTATGCAGAGGTGAGAAATTGAACAAATTCATTTTGAGGAAAATGAGCACAGACCTACTCATTTATAATTGATAACAATTGGGGAAAAAACTCATCAACATAGGCTTAATCCAATGTTGTACAAAAATTAATCTTAATATTTTTATAATTACTTATTATTACCGGTATTATAGAATAATCTTTATATTTTCATCACCAACATTTTGCCCTACAGATGATCCCTGAATCTCCCAGCAGTTTGTGGGGTCATTAAAGCAACAAAAATCATCCTGCTAAAGGACTTCCCCAAATAACCTAGAGCTGTTAGGCCTACCCCCTTCATTGCCTTGGTAAAATAGCATCAAAACACTTTCAAAGGGTCACTGAAAGAAAAAACTCATCCCCAAGGGCCTAATCCTTTCCCAAAAGTCTTCGTCTATAATTTGAGAAAATGAAAAACACAAATGAAATTGGTCGTAATGCGCTATATGGCAATATTACCATCATTTCTCCTTTCATTGTAATTTGTACTATCCATTTGCTCATGTAGGT
Source organism: Brachyptera putata (assembly GCA_907164805.1). Lineage (NCBI taxonomy): Eukaryota > Metazoa > Arthropoda > Insecta > Plecoptera > Taeniopterygidae > Brachyptera > Brachyptera putata. Next base: position 5,850,584 of record OU015473.1, read on the forward strand.
CTCGACATTACCATGTACATTATTTCACACTAATGTGTTCACTGTTCAGCCATCACTTTATTAATAAATCAAACTAGGCCCTACTGGTAATAGCACACGTTTTACTAGCTGTATTCAATGTATTTTCCCTATCCGTGACAATGAAAAAATCTCTCAATTTCACTAACTTACATTAATTTAAATATCCCAAGGCCTACCTCAATTCAAAGAAAGATATGGAAAATGGACTGTGAAACAGTGTCTTTACCATATACATCAAGTATTCTGATACCTCTTGCTGTCTGAAGAACGTGCACTAACTAAGCATTGACCTACCATTTGATTGCCGCCATGAGAACGATGATCCGTCGCTCGCTGGACCGCAGATCTGCCACTTGTGGATTGTAGCCGTTTGCCTGGTCGTCAGCTTGGCACTGCTTCACCGAAGTCGTAGTCTCATTCCAGCCAAGTAGGCCTCGAGCTTCTGTTGAGCCACCAACTGCCTAGGCTGTAAAATGTACATGGATGTAGAGCAATATAAGCATTGTCCTATGCGCAAGTTACTAATGATAATGAATAGCCCTTGGTAGGCCCAGGCCTTTTGTTGTCAGAAGTTGAAAAGGGCCTGGACCCTGGATAGATGGACATTTTTTTTAATTTGGGTTTAACGACAAACTATAATGATAGCTGAGGTGTATTGACGTCGGATGGATGATTAATGAGGTGATGGGACGATGAAATAAAGGTTTCTTGGGTAGGCCTAATCGGAAGAAAGCGAATATGTCTTAATTATGGGAACCATCCCGGCATTAGTCTAGGCCTTGACTACAGAGGGAAGAGACAGACATTATATTGAAAGAATATTGCAGGCATGTGAATTTATAAATTTATATTGAATGGAGAAATTATGCCTAGGCCCCAGGCCTACCTAGGCGCAAGCATGGTGCAAGGGATCTACTGGAAAACCACTAGAACTATGCCTAGACCTTGACCTCATACTTGTAGGCCTAGGTGTGTACAGGCAATGAGATTGTAGTGGTACAGGTCTAGGCCTAGGCCTGGCTTACATGGTGTAGGCCTAAACATCTAGGCCTAGCCTAGTAGGACCTAGGCCATTGAATTGGTTAAAACCTAACCAAATCATCGATTTCCTAACCATTTACGAAATCAATTCCCACATGAGCCTAGGATTGCATGTCAAGGGTAGGCTAGGCATCGAGTTTCTAAACTGTAAACTCAATGGGCTAGGCTATGGCTAAGCCATTAACCACCTATAACCTAGGACTAGGCCTATTTCTAAAGCACATGTGTGAACAGTGGAAAAATATATTTATTGAGGTGGCATGTCCTGAGACCAAGATATGTATAACATATATAATTATCATTTACGTGTTGGAGGCCCTAGTTAATTAAATAATACTGCAATAACTCACCATATAGGTCTAATAGGCAATTTAGTGAAAACGTTTCATGTTCCTCTTCTCTTTCTGGAACCGCCATTGCTAAATTGCATTACTTAAATTTTTAGTACTTGCATTTGACACCCAGTGCGCTTCAGTAAAAGTAGGTAAAAGTGTAAACCTCTTGTACCGACTCAGATTGAACTACCGTCTACTAAACCGATCTGTGATGACTGCTCTACAGTGTGATGATATGATTGAGTTTAAGGTAAATTAACGATTGTAAGATTAACGTCTGCCAATTGTACAGTGACGTAAGGCCAATAAGTCTGTAATAACCAAGGAATGCGCTGAATAAACTCTGTACGTACTTCAGAATTATATTTCCGAAATAGGCCTCCTGCGACCACACCTAACCTAACTTACAGTTCTAGCAGGCTTCAATTGTTGCAGGCCTAGGCCATTGAGGTTGTAACTACAAACTCAATGCCTAGGGCCACCATTAAGTATATGAGTATTTATTGGGCCCACTACAAATTCAATGCCTAGGCCCAGCAGCATAATACAGATTTAATAACTCGATGCCGGTAGCCCTAGGCCCTAGTTAATTTCTTGTAATGTTGACAATCGAAGCATTTGACTTGATCTTTGCCCTCATTGATAAGTGTCGAGTTTATTTCGTTTTTTTAGGATGGTACATTTATTACATTCAATATATATAAAGGTCTTTGATTCATTAAAAGTCTTGCCAATCTGTTTTGGGGTTATGTTAGGCCTATTCTTATGTACGGTACAGGTTGGTACCCTAATATTTTTTAGGTTTTGTGCCTTCAGTAGATCAACAATACCAACGTAGTTATTATAAAGTCAATGACAATACTCACAAGCACACAACCTGAACATAAAAAATATCTGTCATACTTACTAGACCTACAACTTGACTGTTTATTGGTGAACTTTTTTGGTTCTTATGAAGATTTATCAAACAACAACACTTCATTTTCGGTCTGCAAAGAAAACCAAACAACTCGACCTAAAATGTTGCATGTTATTTTTATTTCAGGATGCTCTTCAGAAGATGAGAGTCTTAGATGATAGAATTATATACACACTGAATAACTCGATACCGACAGATTCGTTCAAAGGCAAAGTAGACGCATCAAAAACTTGTTTCACAATCTATAACCAGGTGAGCATTCTAGACCTGTTATTGTTCTATTAATACACTGACTATAGGCCTATTCAGATTATAGCTGGGAAAACATTCACATGTCATGATAGGCCTATTCATGTCTATTTAGTTGCAACACAGATTAAATAGCGATTTAGATTTATAAGATCTTGTCCAAGATATGTGATGATCATGCCAAAACAGTTTGCCGGAACTCGTGAGCCAATAAAAATGCAATTGGAGTAAATAAATATGGCTGGTGTTTTTCAATTTCCAAACTGTTTCGACCAAACCGATTCAAGGTACAGTATGGTGATTGTGCGAAAACATCAACTATTTCGATTGGCTGAACCATTTCCCAACTGTGTGATGAACGTGTTCACTGATACTCTTGATGAACATCACAACCCCGACACTTGTTGCTGCGGCAAATGAACACATTTTTGTTTTCAAACGAATTGTGATTAAATAGCATATTTTAATTGGTGTTGTTATAAATTAGGTACTATTTCTGATAAGAAATATCGATACATTCTTTAGTATTGACGTATGCCCAACAGCCCACGGCATGCCAATACTGGGTACATACAATAGGCTACAGACAACCAACACTATCCCTCTTGCCAATAAATTTTATAAATTATCGAGGTAGGGCCTTCGATATAATATGGTGGGGAGTCCAGTAGGCCTAACTGTTTGGAAGGGAACTGTTTGAATAAGAATAATACTGTGTTGATGTTTCGGTTAGCATAATGTTCAAACAGTTGATTGCACCTCACATGCTTAGGGCCATGTCTCCCCTTGGAAATGTCCCGCTCTGTTCAGGACGATTGCCCGGTATAAATCAGGAGGCACTTGTCAGGCGTGGAGCATGAACGTTCGGTGTTGTTCCAGCTGACGACAAACTACGCAAGAAGAGAAGAAGCCATCAAACACTGCATCACCGTCTCGTCAGACAAGGTCAAAGAGCTTAGAGCCAAGAGAGATGAAAATCAAAACGATCCATTGGTGAATAAGAGGCTTCGAAACGCACAGAATCAGGTACGCTGCTAGATAACGCTCAAGCTCGCTAGATCTGACCAGACGCGATATAAATTGTCATCGCGAAGATAAAAAAAAGGGCCCAGTGTATTAGTAAACACTGTATTTATAACATATACCCGTTTCGGAAGTACCACTTCAAATCAAACAATGATTTCACCGTCATGGACTAGCAATCAGGGCAAAATGTGTGAATTATCAGAAAAGCAAATCATCAAAACTATCAACATTTTATAGATGGGCCATAGGGTCAAGAACCGTTTTTTTTTTAAATTGCGACAATATTGGAATTGACTGTTCCCGAAATCACAAGGGTTTACTGCGTATTAAAGATTCAATATCGTTTGTAACTTTTATGTAGGCCTATATCGAATGGCAGCAATGGTTGATTTAGTAACAAACCCATAGCAGTCACGTTGGCGAGCTTGAATCCCTGGCCGCCCGTCCGTCATAGAGCCAAAGTACGTCCATTCAACATCAGACATAGCATTGTGGACTTGATAATGACCTAATCTGACTGACGTTAACGTCATATAGACGCAGCATGAACATACTTGCGCAACAACGGTGCAATGTGCTGACTCGATGACCTCGTTGACACGTGTATTGTTGGTTCACAGCTGCGGTTACTGCAAGGCGAATTAGGCATCGAAGAAATAGTCCAAGAAAGAACAAACAAGATCTACTACGAACGTTGTCGGCCGTTCTACAAGCCACCATCCATGAAGCTGTGAAAATACTGCGTTACAGCTAGCTTACCTCGATAGGACGGGAGTAGTGATGGGTGTTATTATTACAAATGACTTGTTTTCTTTCTTTATATAATGACTGAATGAAAGGAATTGTTTATCACAATTGTTTTTTGTTTGAATAAAATATGTATCTTGATCCGTCGTGTGGTTGTGAGTGCTTGTTCCCGCGTTAGAAGAGATTCCTGCAGATCGGGCAGGTAGACTTGTTGCTCGTGCTGAACCACTTGTACTGGAACAAAACAAGTCGGTGAAGATCGGAACCTCACTGATCCAGAGGACCAGGACTCTTATTGGTTGATGTCATGTAGAATCTCTTAACCCCTTGAATATCTTTTGACGAATGTGGCCCGCGAGACACGAGTTAACATTCATGACCGACGACGTGCGAGTACGTACAGATTCCTTTTTTTTTTTTTAATTGGGTTTAACGACGCACTGTTATGATAGCGGAGATCTAATGGCGTCGGATGGATGATTAATGAGATGATGGGATGATGAGATGAAGGTTCTTGGGTAATCGGGAGGATAGTGGGAAGGAAGCGGTCATGGCCGACTTATTGTGGGAACCGTCACAGCATTAGCCTGGACTACAGAGGGAAACCATGAAATACCTCTGTAAAGATGGTCGGCGGCGGGGATCGAACTGGGTTCGGAATTCCCCTCGCCTGCCAGATCACATGAAGCGAGCGTGCTAACCACTACGCTGCATGTGCCGGTTCCTTTCAATCAGTAGAAGTTTAGGACAGTTTGTTTGAGCACAGTCAGTTGGTTAGTACAGATGATTTTTAGGACAGTTGACCCAACCAGCCAACCTCAAATTAATTGGCCAACCAGGTAGAAATATGATTATTGCGTACTTGAGGACCCCACCAACATCTAGGTTATTTGGGGATGGTAAAACAAAGAACTGGTGATAAGTGAAAGAAAGAATGATTACAAAACCTATGCTGGTCTCAGACCTGCACCCAATGGTATCTTTCAAGTTTTTAAGATGAGTCATAGATATATATTACCGATACGTTACTCAACGTTAAGAAGGCGCACATATTTGTGTTTCGGCACCAACGTCACACCGCTTTGCAAACTGGGACTGGGATTGGACATATATATTGGGTATTTATTACTAGTCTAATGATACAGAAAGCCTTGCTTGGAAGCTATTTGTCCAATATGGCCGCCCGATCGGAACGAGCATATGTCGCTAGCCAGCCGCAGGACGTATCTCGGTAAGGTAATAATGTATATCTATGAATGAGCTACGGAGAGAGAGATACTTACGAGGCAGCCCGAATGGAACTTCTTCTTGCAGGTACGGCAACAGACTTTGGGCAGCTGGAAGTTAGTGCCCGATAGCACCGAATAGCAGATGCAGCACTCAGCGATGCCTTCGAAACGTTTGTCCAGGTTGCTCTTCCAGAGAGACAAGCCGTTCCACAGGGAACCGTTCTGGAACAATCAGTCGGGACCTCTGACTTCCGGAGTTTTTTTAATAACATCGAACGCCAATAGATCTTTCCTATCATTACAGTGCGTCGTTAAAACCCCCAATCAAAACTTTATACAGAATCATTGTTTCCCAATAAAGGCTATGGATGAAAGACAAGATCGTTTGGACGGGGCACCACAAGGGCGATCTTAACCATCCCATGACTACCTCTAGACTAGCGTGGATAACATTCACATGGTCAGCTGACACAAAAGCTCCCCCCCCCCCTAAACCCCTCCTGCCTAAACGTCACTTTTCTCTTTAAAATATTGTCAACAACAATTGAGAAAATATATATTCTGGTTGAAGTTCTAACCACAATTCACAATTTTTAGAACGCTACGTAATTTACAATTTCAATTATGCCAACAATTCCTGTTTCAACCCTGGCCAACCTGTTGATTGGTAACTGTACAATAATTTGAGTAATCACCAGGCCGCTAACCTAACCTTGGGTCGAGAGCGCGAAAAGTGATACCCAACCGCAATCACGGTGCCGTTTTGCCATTTGGTTTTGACTTGGGTTTTGACTTTTGGTTTGTTTTGACCGGCGACATCAGGGTGCATTTGGGCGACGATCGCCAACGTCGGTGAAATGTCACCTCCGACTCAGTGATGGTGGTATCAGGACTTGGTCGAATTTTGAGTGTTTTTTTTTCACTACGTCAATCTGTATCCAGGCCTAGTACACGAGCGGGTCCCGGCAGTGTTGAATCCAGGCATACCTGCGGGGGGGCTTTGCCCCCCCGCGGCTCGTCGTTTGCCCCCCCGAGATAAGAACATTAAGCACTATAGTGTATTTTTTGAGAAACTTGTATTTTGGGTTTTAAAAATATTTGTGAAAATTAAAAAGTATCAGGAATTTACTATTTATTACTAAGGGGGGGGAAACCTGGATGTTATCTACTTGTATTGTCATTTGTCATTCTGCCCGTGAATCCTGGTTAGTGACACCTCAAATATCAGAAGTGGCTGGAGTGGAGTCAATTTCATATGGATCAGTCGAGTGTACACTACTGTTACCCGTTATATTGTAATTACCTCTTATCACATTATTATGAATTAGTATAATCATTTCATAATAAACTGACTTCAAAATTAAAAAAGTGCGTATTTTAATTTGTATATATATATATATATATATAGGCCTATATAGGCACAAGGTTATCATGCTTAATTTTGTGTACGTATCCCTTGTCCCCCCAGAAAACACAAAAGCTCCCCCGCAACAAAATATCTGAATTCAACACTGGGTCCCGGGCCACCCAAAGGTTCGGCTCGTTGGCCCGAGCTTGATTCGGTTGTATCCAAGTAGGCCTTTTTTTATATATATTGGGTTTTGATGACGCACTGTTATGTTAACTGAGATCTGATGGCGTCGAATGGATGATTAATGAGATTATGGGATGATGAGATGAAGGTTCTTGGGTAATAGGAAGGATGGTGGGAAGGAAGCGGTCATGGCCGACTTATTGTAGGAACCATCCTGGCATTAGCCTAGACTACAGAGGGGAACCATGAAAAACCTCTGTAAAGATGGTCGGCGGCGGGGATCGAACTGGATTCGGAATTTTCCTCGCCTGCCGGATCACATGAAGCAGTAGGCCTGTTGAAGCGTTACTTAGTGTTAGGGTTTAAAGGCGCGTCGACAGCGAGATCATTTTGCGTCTATGTTCATGTCCGTGTACTTAGCCATAGTTGTCAACGTTTGTGGACGTTAAAACATAAGGAGGGGTAGAAAGAGCTAGAAAAGTTAGATAAGATGAGATAAAATACTATGAAAATAAAATACTACGATAGATGAAGAGAAAAGTGACAATGAAAACAAAATAAAATGAAAATACAAACGCAAGGTTCAGTACTCCCTCCATATACCCACAGCTTCCACTCGACCAAACGGTCCGAACTCCCACAGTTTGTCGATTTCCTACTGTCAAATCAAGGTGTGTAGAGTTTACGAGCGTACCTGCGATGTGAGGAACATGGTAAGTTGCATGAGCCACGTCCGGCCCTGATTGGTCCCGGCCACGTTGCGCGGGGAGTCTATCTTGACGAGTCCCAGGGGGTAGTTGGGAGGTAGCGCCATCACCAGCTCCATGCGCGCCTCATCCACCGTGTAGACGGCGCTCACTTCTCGCACACTCGCGTGCACCTTGATCTGCAACACATCATCACATGGTGCTAACAACAACGTCGAGATTGGTCAACTGCACTAAAGATCAACTAACCTAAAAAAAGACCAACTGGGTCATTCCACGTAACTAGGGACATGATGAAAAGCGAAAAAACTCAAAAACGTGGAATTTCAAGTTATGTTACCACACTTGTAGAATAGACTTGTCACAATTATTTTTGACAATGATTTGCAATTACACTCACTTTCACAATGATTCTGGCAAAATAAAGTAATGTTATTTCTAGTGTGATACGTGAGTTCCTTTTTTTTTGGGATGCGTGAGTTACCAATACAAAGAATTGTAGCATGAAAAATGTATGATATTTTTTTCCCAAAAATTTTCACAAGCATTCCTATACTATTATCATAGTTGCATAAAAATAAAAACATCTGTGGTGACAGAGGTTGAAAAGAAATTGATATTACAGTAATTACAGGAATATTGGACGTCTTTTCTGCGATACGTGAGTTACCGCACGTTATCTAATACATTTTTGCGGAAGGAATTTTTTCATAATTTTTTCTTCAATTCCTGAATTACAAATTAGTTTTGGCAGATTCACCTAATTTTTTTCAGAAACAGCAGCTTGAAATATTGACACTTGGATTGTTCTAAATGATACGTGAGTTACCATGGAATGACCCAACTGTACTATAAACCAACTGTACTAAGAACAGACTGACCTAAAAATCAATCGACCTAAACTTTTATTTCTTGAGCAGCCTGTACAGAAGTAAAAAGTGAGGGGTTTGGCTCCTCCCCTTCACAAATTGTTACCACCCATTGAATGTTCTATAGGCTCTAGTGATGGTTAGGTTTAGGTGGGTAAGGATCGTGTCCAATGAGTTTGTGTCCTAAGTGTCCCCTTCAGAATGTTGTTGTGAAGAGGAGGAGCCAAACCTCCCATTTTAACAGATTGCTCAAGAAGTAGAAGTTTGGGTCAGTTGATTTTTAGGACAGTTGGTACCGTCTCATTGACCTGTCTACTGACCTCTTGACTCGCCTGCAACTGACCTGTCCAGCCCCAGGGCAGGTCAACTAGGTCACAAACTCGGTTATTGTGGAGAGGAATATGTAATAATTTGGCTCCACTCAATGAATGCACAACTTTCAATAGAGAGTGGGAGAGAGAGGGAGAGAAGGGGAGAGGACGAGAGGGAGAGGGAGGGACAGAGAGAGAGAGAGAGAGAGAGAGAGAGAAAAAGAGAGGGAGAGTGAGTTACCTTCATGTTGTCGTACTTGGTCGCCTGCGACTGCATCCTCAGCTGAACCTGCCTCATCTCCTGGTCGCTGAGCGTAGGGCTGACGAACCTAGTTGTGACTCTCTCCACCAGGGTGCTGCAGCGCTGCTCGCTGCCCGACCACCAGGTGCGCACCTCGGCCGGCAGGTGGCACAGCGACAGCCAGTACACCTGACGCACGACAACACACGTTACTCATTCCTGTACGCGACGTTACAATCGCCCCCCAACGCAAGATCTGCATTCACTTCAATAATTGCAATTTAAGGGGGTTTATGCACGGTGGTTATGAAAATAGAGGAATTCACCTTCACTAATTTTTTTCCATGTTCAAAAACCAGTGTAATTGGATGAAAAGTTCACATCTCTAAGATAATTTTATGCTCTTTAATTGATATGACATTCTATAACAGCGAATTGAAGCGGTTTCAAGATGATACGTCAATGAATAAACATAATGTGATGAAATTCTTGGACATATCATCTTAAAACTGATGGAATTCACATAAATAAAATGCCATAATAATTGAAGGGCATAAAATTATCTTGGGTTTGATATACTTTTCATTGAAATACACTTGTTCGTGATAAAGAAAAAAAAATAGTATCACTATTTTTATAAGCACCGTACATGCACCGCCTTAAAGCATAGGACAGATTGGCAACCCTGTCAATTGATCAAGAAAACGTAAACAATACCGAAATGTGCTATATCGAAAATATCGAAATATTAGGAATTCCATTCGATATCGAATCGAAATGATGATATCGAATATCGATCGAAATTATCGAAATATTTTTGGTTCTGAATCACGTTCATTTAGTCGTCTGTAAAACCAGAGTAGAGACAGACATTATATCATAGATACAAATTGTTGACTGGCTGGTTTGTTTGACTTGTTGCTTGTTCTTTCTAGTCGGCAATATTGCCAATCTGACACACGACTGACAGCCCGCTGTTTATTTACTCGATATCGAATTCACTGCGATATTAAAGTAATCGAAAATTGAATGAATTGATTCGATATCAATTGGCAACCTCAGTCATGAGACAAGTGACGTACCCAGCACGCCGTGTGTTCGAGCAAGGCGGGTGTGGTCCAGGGCTGGCCGTGAGCCAACGGGGGCGCGGACGAGAACAGCTCGGAGAGTCTCGACGACCTGCTCTTGACGTCGGAAACGTCCAGGACTTGGTCGGGCATCAGGCGGAACACGTTCTTCAACATGTTGCTCAGCAACCCAAGCTCCCTGAAACACGGCAACACGTGAGCGGCAGTGTTGGGGAAGTAACTTTCAAAAGTAACGCCTTACTTTTTAAGTAACTTTTCGGTAATGGCGTTAACTTTATTGTAGGGGTAACGTTTACTTTTTAAGCGCAGTCAATGAGATGCGGGTGGATAGAATGGTAGAACAATTTGTAACAAAGGCTTAAAGTAGAAGAAAAACTGTCAGGTGAGATAACCATAGTCAGGAGTACCCCAAGGTAGTGCCCTTTTACGTTACCACAAAAAATTCTTTAAACTTCCACCAAACATATCCAATCAAACTATATGTGCTTATTAATATTGTTGGTAGGCTTGTGCAAGTCTCGAAATTTCGAGTCGAGTTCGAGCAGGGATTCTGTGCTCGAACTCGACTGAGAGATTTGCTCGAAATTTCGGGTCTCCAACGTTTTTTGAGGATAAAATCACTAAACTTCACAAATCGCGATGTTTTAACTTTTTAGGTTAGATTCCGTAGCAGAAAGAACAAGAGTAAACAACCTTTAGTTAGACCATTCACAACGACTTATCGTAAGATGCAACTTTTCATAATTACACATTGTTTTCAACCAATTAATGTCTAAACATCCTTCAATAACTACATAATTGTAAAGTGATTTAAATTGTTATTGTAATGCGGATTCATGAAAACAATAAATCACTCATTATCATAATTACCTTATTTACTCGCATATAAGTCGCATGTATATTTATAAATTTGAGAACTCAAAACAGAAGTGCGACTAATACACGGGTGTGACCAATCATTTAAACGCTGAACATTTCAATCGCGATGTATTTTTAACGTTGCTGGAGACTGCAGGGGCGACTTATACGACCATACAACGGGTTTTTCAAAAAATGACTGTCAAAAACAGGGGTGCGACTTATACGCGGGTGCGACTTATATGCGAGTAAATACGGGTATTATTATTATTATTACCTGAGCATGGCTGCGTACTGACACCTCAGCTGGGAGTCTGCCTCGGCGCACATGTCCAGCACGAGCGCCCACAGCATGAGGTAGGCCATGGCGCAGCTAGCGGCAGCCGTGTGCGGGCTGACCGCGCAGCTGTCTCCGAGGCGCACGCCCTCCAGTTCGTCGCTGACCGTAGTGTCGGTTTCGGCCAGCAGGGGCAGTAGCAGGCGCAGGTTGTAGCGGCCCGTGGCGGGGTCGTCCAGCTGAGCCTGCGTTTGGCGGTCAGCTGATACCAGGCTGGCCACCATGCTGCAAATATACAAACGTACAAATTCGTTCCAACCGGTGTTGACATTCGAACAATTTATAATGATTGATTGCTGTCGCCCCGGTGGCTGAGTCAACTATCGCTAGCGGTAGTAACTAATGTCACTTTTGGGCGTTGGTTCGAGTCCCGCATAAGGCATGGGTTTTTGTAAACATCCTTTCACCTATCATCAATTCATAGTTTCATTATCATCCGCTCATTCGTACCCCAGTATAACCTAGCTGTTGGTGGGGTCGTTGAAGCAACATTAAAAAAAAAGATTGATTGATTATTATTTGTTTGAGCATGGTTTACAATTGAAATATGGATTAGTCATTACAAAATAGTAATGGGACGATAGGAATGAATAGAGGGAGCTTGTGGAGAGAGTGGAACTAGAGGAGGGTGAAGATAGCGAGGGGGTGTTGTGCCTGGCAACCACAACACTTCGCGAGTCATTTGCCCAAGATTTTGGTTTATTTGATAAATCCCTTAACCTGACTACTGTTGGATATTGGGTAGGATTTTATCAATGTTGCTCAGCCCGTTTATGCCCATAATCTATTCCCACCTTATTATTCTTATTTCATTTGTTTCTCTTACGCTGTATCATCATCTGCCATTCATCTATCATATTAACCATCACCAATCAATGTTTTGAAAGTAATGTTAGTTATGGCCAGAGGTAAGTATTTGGGGTTTTAACGATAAACGCAAATTGTTTGTGAAGTGTTTTTTCACTTCGATATGTTTATGTAGGCCTATCAGGTCTTCCCAAGTTCAAAAAACCTATTGTTATTTTTGCAAATTTTTGCGAAAATGAGGTTTTTGCAATTTTCTGCGGCCATGTTTCTTTAGTTGCAAATATAGTCAACACCAATTCATCCCTTTTAGCTATTTAAAAACAAATACAGTAGAACCTCTTTAGTAAGTTTCTCTTTAGTACATTCTTCACCTTAGTAAGTTTTAGTTTTTGATCCCATCTATATGCTCCCACATGTTTAATAGCGTCTTTAGTAAGTTTTTCACTTTAGTAAGTTTTTTCCATCTGGTCCCCTGAAAAACGTACTAAAGGGGTTCCACTGTATTGGGTTTTTAATTCACCTCAAATGCTTGCCTCTCGTTACATCCCCAATCAACGAGTAGTTACGAACGGTACTCACTCAGCTAGGATGTGATAAGCCGTCATCTGAACGGCAACGACGGGTGAACACAAGACTCTCAAACACGTGTTGATCAGCTTGTCTCTCTTGGCGTAGCTTGCCGGGCCCACGAGTTGCAGGGCCCTGCCCAGCTGCTCCACGACGGGCACGTCCAACAGGGACAGCCCGGCGGGCCCACTGGACTGGTCTGTAACACACACATCCAAGGTCATGTCAAGTGGTGCGGCGGGGCCAGCTTCTGTTGCTTAACGACCCCACCAACAGCTAGGTTATACGGGGGGGTCAGCTTCTAAGTAGAGCGGTATGGTAGTGTTAGTCATATGCTACAAATTTTTGTCATGCTAGAACTTGTTTCATCCATATCCATTTTTCTCTTTTTTTTTTGTTTGATATTTTGTCATTTTTTTAGTGCTTATTTCAGCCATATCCGAGACCACCGTGTAATTGGACTGTGATTTAGTGTAATTAAAATATGTCTAATATGTAATAACAGAATAGTATTGGATGTACTAAAAAATTGCCAACATATCTAACAAAAAAAGTGAAAAATTGATATGGATGAAACAAGTTCTCACATGACGAAATGCTATTTGGGACGAAATGTTTTACTAGTATGCCATACTGGTTGTCTGGGGTCGGCTGCGGGCAATGTAGGCCTACTGCCCAGATATCATTCTGCTACTCGGTTGTCCGATGTACGTAAAGTCGCACGTATAAACTGCCGTGCGAAGGAATTCATATCATCACAAACTCTTACATCGTGTGTATAGGAAAATAACCTTAGGCTTAATATATGAATTGGGTAAAAGGGAAAGAGAGAACAGCAGCTTACCGAGGTTCACAAGTAGATAGGCCTACTTGTGGTGGTGTTGCAGCCGTTGATAGCACATAGAGATGAAGTAGATACACAAGATTATGACGTTTCGGCTGTTGCCTTTATCACTGTAGAGTAGGTAATAGTAGGCCTATCTACTTGTGAACCTCGGTAAGCTGCTGTTCTCTCTTTCCCTTTTACCCAATTCATATAAACTCTTACATCGAATTCAGGACAGAAGAGAGGGAATTAAAAGTTTTAATCGGTCTACATATGGAAAATATTATTTCTGAATTTTTGTCAATAGTCGATAGAACATACACGGACTGTAGATGAAAAGTTGGGACGAGCAGAAAACTGAAATGAGAGTTTAAAACTAACACAATTCGTCATCTTGGGGAGAAAATATTTTCGTGGTGAACATTTTATTTTTTCAAATTTCAATTTCAACGTTATGATAATGGTCTAGTGCCGTTGGGTCATCTACAAGCTGATCACAACTTGCAAGCGACAACAATGGGTCTCTGTTTGGAACAGACGCGATACAAAATGTCATCGCAAAGATAAAAAATACTTGAATACCGTATTGTCCCGAATATAAGCCGAGGGTTTTTCTCGAAATTGCGAGTCCAAAAGTCACCCTCGGCTTATATGCGGATCTCGGCCTAAAATCGGTCAAAAACACGTTACACACTACACATGCACACTCTTAACAACGGAATCGACTTGCAACTGCAAAATATTGCACTAAAATCACGTTTAATAAATGTTTTATCACGGAGAAGCATCATTTTCCCATTATCCATCAATTTTATTTGACGCGCAGTAATAAACAAAAGCACGTTCAGCTGTTATCTGCCTTGTCTTGTCAGACCTTGACGAGTAAGCGGGCCATATGACGATCGCGCGTCATCGGCACTAGCCGAGTACACACGATCGTGAGGCCCCTCTCAACGGTTTCTCACACGCAGTTGGTCTAGCTTCCTCACGCGCAATACGAAATGGACTAAATTCTAACTCAGAAGAGTGATGATTTACGTGGAAAGGAGATAAACCCTTTTTTCAATTGTTGATCTAAAAGTTTGGGGGTCGGCTTATATTCGGGACAATACGGTAATAGACACTGCATTCATTTTGTAGGTGTGTCAGAAGGAACACTTTGAATTGAACAGTGCTTCCACAGCTGTAAATTATTGATCGGTGTACAAAAACAAGTTGACTTTTGAATTATTCGACTTTGGAATCAACGAAAAATTCAACATTGTATTCCCTATACTTGCGGTCGGTATGAATTAACGAAGATCACCGTACAAAAAAAAACGTAGAAAAATTCACCAAATAATGTACCAGCAATCATGATGAAAGTCTCTACCAAGATGTCCGCCACTTCCTGTTGAAACACAGCTTTCCACTCTTCCTTCAACACCTTGGTCGCGTCATCCTCGTTGCCTAGGAAACGGTACAGACCGCACAGCATCTTGCACACGTTGATCGTGAACACCGCTGCGTTGTGCGTCTTCATCACGTCCCCCCGGTCCGCGCTCTCATTGGTCGACAGGACGACGGGAAGCATGCAATTGGTCGATACCGCCAGCAGCTTGTGCCGGCTCTTCTTAACGCTCAGGAACCACGATGCCAGCGATATGAAGATGAAGTCGAACGCTTTGTCCTCGGCTAGAAGCTGCTTGGATCGCTGGTCTGACGCGGAGAGAATGACGGAGTAGCGTCGGGCGAGAGAGGCGACGCGTTCCACCGAGTCCCTCGGCTCCTTTGACACGTTGCTAGAACAATAGGTGGTATCTTAGATACATGTATTTTTTCAAGTATCAAGAGGGGATGCATGCACAGTGCTTATAAAAATACAGAAATTCTTCGTTACCATTTTTTTTCTACATTCACGAACCATTGTAAAAGTATATCATCTCCAAGATAATGTTTAATTAATATGATATTATATATCTGTATATTCAATCAGTTTCAAGATAATATGTCAATGAATACCAAGAATGTGATGAAAATCATTGACATATTATCTCAAAACTAATTGAGTTCACAAAAATAGAATGTAATGCAGATCTCGTCTCACCAGTCATAGAGCAGCTGTTCGGGCCGCTCGCTCGGTAGCGTTCCGTCATCTTCTTTCTCCGAACCGCCATCTTGTTTCTCCTTGAATAGTGCGGTTATGTTGGCTGCAGCGATGTCCACGTCATCGCGCACGCAGCCGTACACGCTCGCAGCTGATTGGTCCAACGCGGACAAGCTGCAACCACATCCAATCATCACACCACAGATACTCTACTGTCCATCCAAATATTGAGTAGAGTGATAGTTGATACATTGTTAGAGGTGTAGGAATTTAACATTAATGCACCAACATACTGTTGTATGTAGACCTTGAGTTAGAGCCAGACTCAACTGTATCAAGGTCGTACAACCCAAGAGACCGTGATACAGTTGTGAGGGCAACCCTGATGTTTTCCATTGTTACAATTGTATTCGATCTTGCCAGAGGAATTAAAAGATATGTTTTAATTCCTCTGGCAAGATCGAATACAATTCTAACAATGGAAAACATCAGGGTTGCCCTCACAACTGCATCACGGTCTCTTGGGTTGTACGACCTTGATACAGTTGAGTCTGGCTCTAACTCAAGGTCCACATACGACACATACATACTCACTAACTTAAGAATGGGACATATAGAATAGAAGCCATAAGCTCGACACGAGTGAACCAAGGCCCGATCTAGCCCCACCTCCCTGCCAGTGGTACTTACACGAGATGGCGGTGGCGAACCATCTCACCGAGGAACAGCTGAGCGTCTTTCTGTCCCGCTAGACTCAAGAGGGCGGTGAAGTTCTTCAGCACGACGGAATATCTCGACGCCAGGCGGAAGTTGTAAACCGTCTGGAGACAAAACACTCAACGTTATCGGACGAACGAGACCATGACAGCGGACAACCGGTTTAACCCTTACACTGTCAGCCAATATTGTCGCGGTCGTCTTGTATCATTCATATTTTCTCACCCCACTCCCATTTGATCAATGTTATATTTTCCTGGATAGATCGTTTTCCTGCATGGATGGTTTTATTTTCCTGGTCCCTTGAAAAACAATAGATAGAGGTTTCACTGTATAGGAGTCGGTACACCTTCTTTATGTTATGATAAAATCTGCTGGTTCCACTTACGGTAGCTAATCGATCAAGAAAACGTAAACGATACCGAAATGTGCTGTATCGAAAATCGATCAAAAATATCGAAATATTAGGAATTCCATTCGATATTGAATCGAAATGATGATACCGAATATCGATCGAAATTATCGAAACATTTTTGGTTCTGAATCACGTTCACTTGGTCGTCTGTAAAACCAGAGTAGAGACAGAAATTATATCATAGATAAAAATTGTTGACTGGCTGGTTTGTTCGGCTTGCTGCTTGTTCTTTCCAGTCGGCGATATTGCCAATCTGACACACGACTGACAGCCCGCTGTTTATTTACTCGATATCGAAGTAATCGAAAATCTAATGAATTGATTCAATATCGAATCGAAATGATGATATCGAAAATCGATCGAAATATTCGATATCGATCGGCAACCCTAGTATCACTACATCGTGGCGTTACTATGAAATCACGCCGCGTCAATCAGTTCTTACGCTGGCAAACCTGGACGCGATGCTCTGGCAGACGGCGATGGCCGCCACGATGCGTGACACGTGATCCTCCACCGCGTCAAGCCTCGTGTCGACCGGCGGGTCAAACAGCTTGGAGAGGAGACCGGCGGCGAAGGCAGATAGCAGCACCCACCGCTCTAGCCACTCGAGCAACGGAGATGAATCGGACGCAGGTGACGCTGCAAGAGAGAGGAGCAATCTTTAACAATGTAGAGGCGACTTGGGCCACGTTTTACGCAGAATATAAATGTGTTATATGCGTTTTTTTTTCATTTTTTTATTTAATGTTGCTTAACGACCCCACCAACAGCTAGGTTATACGGGGGTACAAATGATCGGGTGATAATGAAATGATGATAGGTGAAAGGACGTTTACCAAACCCATGCCTTATGCGGGACTCGAACCCACGCCCAACGGTGACTTCAGTTTCTACCGCTAGCGATAGCTGACTTGACCACCGGGGCGGTTGACTGGAACCTTCTTTTGTGGTTACCAGGTCACGTGAATCATGTTTATCACACGAAATATTGGGAATATGATACTGCGTCTTATATAAGTAAACAAAAATGTTTCCAAAAATAGAACCTGAAAATTAGGGGTGCATCTTATAAGCCTATGATAGCGCAGATCTAATGGCGTCAGATGGATGATTAATGAGATGATGGGTTGATGAGATGAAGGTTCTTGGGTAATGGGAAGGACAGTAAGAAGGAAGTGGTCATGGCCGACTTATTGTAGGAACCATCCCGGCATTAGCCTAGACTACAGAGGGAAACCATGAAAAACCCCTGTAAAGATGGTCGGCGGCAGGAATCGAACCGGGCTCGAAATTCCCCTCGCCTCCCGGATCACATGAAGCGAGCGCGCTAACCACTACGCTACATGAGCCGAGGTAATGCATATACCTCGCAGTTATAATCGAGGGCTAGAACAAGGCGCGGCGAAGAGAAGGAGAGAACTTACCGGTCGAGCGAGCGCGCTTGTTGACGACACGTACAGTGCAGCTCTCACAGATGGCATCGAGAGCTTGGTCCCAGTGCTCGGGCTGTGCAGGCTGAACCAGGCGCAACAGCATGGAGACCGTATCGACCGAGCCACCGTCGTCGGTACAGCAGGATGACAACAGATGCCAGCACGCGTTCACCACAAGGTCGAGACTGGCAGCACACCTGGAATCAGTGACGTGTCGAGTGAAAGGGTGGATCAGGATGGATCGAGAGCTTACACGCAGTTTTCTGATTATTATTGTGATTATTGTTTGTTCAACGACCCCATCAACAGATAGGTTATACGGGGGTACGAATGCGCGGGTGATGACGAAACGATGGAGTGATGATAGGTGAAAGGACGTTTACAAAAACTCGTGTCTTATGCGGGACTCGAACCCACGCCCAGCGGTGACTTCAGTTTCTACCGCTAGCGATAGTTGACTGAGCCTCCGGGGCGGCTACCTGGAATCAGTGACGTGTCGAGTGAATAAAGGTGGATCAAGACGGATCGAGCGCTTACTCGGTGTTTTCACTCGCCTGCAGTGTTGGGGAAGTTCACTCATAAAAGGTACTTTTAAAAGGTTCAGTTCATGTGAAATAAATCGATCTTTTAGAAAGTTCAAAGTTCGTTTTCGTGGCTTTGCTGTAAAAGTTCAAGTTAAAATACAAAAAAACGGAAGTTTGTTCAAAATATCAACTTGAAAATTATATGGAAAAAAGGGTTCAAAAATAATATATGTAGGCCTACACACACATTAATATGTACACACACACACTTAACTTTAAACGATTTAAACGATTTAACTTTAAACGATATCTAGAAGAGAAACTTCTCGTAATTTGACCAAGGAAGGTTTTCATTACTACTCAAACTCGGGGAAACTCCTGGAACAGGGTCAGGTTCAACAACAATTGGATCATCCACGTTGTTTTGTGCGTCATCTTCCTCGGTGGTTAGACAACTATCAACAGCGGCAATAATTTATATTACAATTAATTAAAAACTATCGAATTAACCGATACACAGTTCAGTATTATAATTTATAAACACTTTAAAGATCGCCGCCTAAATCACCTACAAATCAGATGAATGCCTGAGTAGTCGATCTTGGTGGCTTATAAAGCGGTTTCATGGATACAGAACAACGTTTACCTCAGTTGCGTATCCATCGTAGATAGCTATTATCCTAGATACAACGTATTCGAAAGCGTAAGAGAGCGTATATGCGTCGACAGCCGTCAAGTGAAACAATGCGGGATCGATGTTTGGAGGCTCCCCTAACCCAACTTACTTGTCCAACTGGCTCGACACTCTGCCCGCCACCGCAGCCAAGAGCTGCTCCTTCTGTCCCCCCCGCACCATTGCCATCGCGCCCGCCCCCACTGCCGCCCCCAGCGCCTGATTGGGCCGCGACAGGGAGGCGGTGAACAGGGTCAGCAGCAGGGTCGTTGACTGCGACGTAGGGGGCTGCGAGAACAGCACCGAGCTCAGGGTCAAGGCCAGCGCCTCGCAGGTCGACGACCTCATGTTCGTAGACAGGATGTCCACTACGCTGGTCAGAGCGTCCGCTGACATCACCAAGGCTGTAACGTGATCGAGGTAAGCTGCTGGTCACCAACACATATGAAGGGTACACGAGAATAACGATACAAGTCACACATTGTGAGTTCTGAGTTCGCATCTTAGCTGAGAATATTTCTCTAAGAAATGCGTATATTTACGGTGACTGCATTCATAGTTAGTGTACACTTTTTATAAGTGTTGTAAAGTGTAGATGGGGAGATATTCTAACAGTTCCAGTAACCACCGCTAGATGGAGGAGTTTCCATATTTTAATTTTGACAAAATCTAGAAACATTTTAGCCAAGGAAAATGGGAAGACCGTAAAATTATAGGCAAATCAGGATTTCAAATATTGATAAGCAAAGTTGAGCTTGGAGATGTGCTTTTGTAATTTGTTTCTACTATCAAAAGTTATAGGCCCTACTCCTGGAAAATCAAAAGTTTCTAGCGATTGGCGGAGTAGAAGTAGGATCAGAAATTCAAAATTTATTACGGTCGATACACTCGCTCACAAGCGATCAGAGCGCAAAGAAATGTGAGGGATTTTTTTTCTTAAGTTGGTAGTATACAATGCGTCATACCTTTGGGCGGGATCAACATCGCAACGAAACCTAAAAAGTAGAAACATCGCGATTTGAGAAGTTTAGTGATTTTATTCTAGAAAAACGTTCGAGACCCGAAATTTCGAGCAAATCTCTCAGCCTACTCAAGTCGAGTTCGAGCACAACCTCTACTTGAACTCGACTCGAAATTTCGAGACTCGCACAGGCCAAATTATTTTTTTCTTGATATGTCTGATTGCAATCTGTCAGCGGTGGCATATTGCGCTTACCTCCATCACCATCCTGCGTGGTACAGAAGAGAGTGAGCACTTCTCTCTGTGCCGTTAGCGCCTTGCCGGATGCCAGCGCCGCGGTTAGCGCCGTGATCTCCTGAGTGACTGGCGGGCTGCGGAGGAACCGGAGCACGCTCGACTCCTCTCGATGCCCCAGCGCCGCTGACAGGCACGCCACCGCGCCGCCGCACACGCACAGCTGGGGACAACACAGGGTCAGTGATGGAGGAGGTACCAACTGTACTGAAAACTTAACTGTACTAAAAATAAAGTGTACTAAAAACCAACTGTACTAAAAATAAACTGTACTAAAAATAAACTGTACTAAAAACCAACTGTACTAACAACTAACTGCACTAAAAATAAACTGTACTAAAAACTAACTGTACTAACAACTAACTGTACTAAAAATGAACTGTACTAAAAACCAACTGTCCTAAAACCAAATGTACTCAAATCAACTGTACTAAAAATCAACTGTCCTAAAAAATAACTGAACTAAAAATCAACTGTACTGAAAATCAAATGTTTTAAAAACCACTGTTCTAAAAATCAACTGTAGGCCTACTAAGAATCAACTGTCCTACCCTGTCCAACTGTCCTACCACTGTCCAACTGTCCTACCACTGTCCAACTGTCCTAAAACCAAATGTACTAAAAACCAAATGTACTAAAAATCAACTGTACTAAGAACCAAAAGACATATAAACTGACCTAAATTTCTACTTCTTGAGCAACCTGTTAAGAAGTCGAAATGGGGCGCTTAGCTCGTCCCCTTCAGAAATGTTATTGGACACAAACTTTACACACCTATCTCTAACTATCATCAAAGAGCCTATAGAACATTGATCATTGTATCATCATTTTAATATTCAATATTTTCAATATTGGTTGAAAGTCAATAATTTCAATATATGGGCCTATACTTCAACCAATTTTCGATATCAAAGTTTTGGTATTAAGGGCCACACTGATTTCTTCACTAAGTCCCGAGGGCCAACAGCCAACACCACCATCTCGGACAACACCATCATGGCATCATGGTTCAACACCAGCTTGTGAGGAGCTACACAAATCTCAATAATCGTAACTATAATGTTCAATTTTGTTACGTGAATTACGTACATATGTCACTAACTGTGAATTTTTAGGATAAATCTCATACCATTAATTACAGTGAAAATGTTCAATTTCAAATGTAGGCCTATGTCACTTAGTGTGTTTATTAATTGGCCCTTAAATAAAAACATCCATGAATATCATTTTGTGTGATTTAGTTGAACTGTGAATTTTATAATGTAATTACAATAAATAATTACGGGATGGTTACAATGAA
The DNA here is from genome assembly GCA_907164805.1 of Brachyptera putata. Lineage (NCBI taxonomy): Eukaryota > Metazoa > Arthropoda > Insecta > Plecoptera > Taeniopterygidae > Brachyptera > Brachyptera putata. Next base: position 5,872,702 of record OU015473.1, read on the forward strand.
ATGTGAAAAACTATGGCGAGCCGGGCCGGTGTTGGTCCGAGGGCCGTAATTTGTACACCCCTGCTCTAGCTCTACTAAATTAATCCTTTATTTCGATCCATTTTCGATTCGCCCAGCAACTATTTCTACCCAATCAGAACTCCAAGAATCATTGATCAACCACTGACCTGCGCCAAGTCATCGAACACCGCCTCCCTGTCCTGCTCGTCAAGATGCCTGACGAGCAAGAACGTAATATGCCACGCCTCCTGCGTGCTCATTGGCTCGTCTCTCAGCCAATGGTGCAGCGTGTCTTGGTAGAGGGTGGAGAGGGGCGTGGCCAGAGCCTCCAGCTGGGCCCGAGAGTGGAAGGCGCTCAGAAGGCGGTACAAGGGCGGGAGGAAAAGAGGCGTGACGTCGACCTTGGCGCTGGTGAAGTACGACTGACAGAGGGAAGTGGCGAGATCTTGCAGGCTTGATGTGTAGCTCGAGGTCGCCGAGGACGGTGTCGGTAACGCAGGTGTTGTTCGATCGGCGGAGTCGTCGGAAGCTGCAACATGTTGGATGTGAGTAAGGTGTCATTCGTACGGGAAACTCGATTCGATTCAATTTAGAACTTTAATGGAGCCAGAAATATCGATTCAATTTAGAACTTTAATGGAGCCAGAAATATATATTTGAATTATAAAAGTTTGATAATCAAAATACCGTACACCATTTTGAGCTCTTGGGCCGAAACTTGTGGGGGCCAGAATCATTGCTTGAATTACGGAAAAATTTGGACGATCAGAATTTGAATTCAATAGGATTTGCTGTACATAAGCATTTTTCTTATATATATATTGGGTGTAACGACGCACTGTAACGCTAATAAGTGCACTAATAATGCACATAAGTAATGCTAAATTCCCACATCTCTACTAATATCTATAAGCCTCAAGTATCCGCTCGCCACGGCAGCCATCTTACCCTGGGTTGAGAAGCGGACTCTCTGATTGGTCGGCTTCTTAGGCGTGTCACACTTGACACTGAGGCAGAAGTCCACCTGTCTGGCCAGCAGCCAATCAGCTGGATTTGTCGCCGGCTCCATGCTGTCTGCAACAATGGGGGCCAGCAGGTCCAGCTGCAGCCGACCAATGGCAGCCCAGAAGAGAGGCAGGAGGGAGGAGCCAGTGCGGTCCCAGTGGTGCAGCAGCTGGGAGGTCTGAGAGAAGAGCGGCTCGGAGAGAAGGTTCAGCCTCCCGTCAGTCGTCACCAGTCCAAGGGCCGTCACCAACTGTCAACAATAACATGCACCATGAGTACAGTTGTAGGAATATAGCATTCACGTTCAGTTTTGGTAGTTTATTTTTATGTGAAATATATTTATTTTAATAACATCGATACTTGATACAAAATCATTGTATTCCCAATTGAGGCTAAGGATGAAAGTAGGATTGTTTGGACAGGGCAGCACAAGGGCGATCTTACTGCCCCATTTAATTATTATTTTAAATTAAGTGCAATGAACTTTGACACCACGTCTACGCTGTCTGTGACCACACTTCTTCGCCGCAGATAAAAGTCTTCAGTTGCCGAAAGTCCGGAACACATTATAACCAAGTATACACCGTTTTTACGATATATCTGGACATTACCAACATTGGTAGTGGGAATCCAAACACACGAATGTTGATATCTTTCACTTTGAACTAACTCTTAGGCAATGTTCACTTCTTCCAAAACAGCAGATGCAAAGTTCATCATTATACAAAGGATAAGTATAATATAGTAGGATGAGTATAAGTATAATGTGAAATATAGCATTTTTTTGATTACTTACATTCACATCTGCCCAAAACTGCGGTGGCAAGACCTCAAACTAATTAACAAAACTCTCAAACAGGAAAAAGATAAAGAAAACAAATAATAATTTAAAAAACGACCAACAAAACTCTCAAATTGCCTCTCTCATCACTTCCCTTCGCACTACCACTTCTTCAAATTCTTTCAACGTCAGATCCCGCTCCACAATCTTACCCAAACCATTCCAACCGTCACCAGTTCGAGGTAGGAAAGAGTATTTCCGTACATCTCTAATTGCATGATCTAGTTGTCTTGTTTGTACTTTGTACCCTCTCCCCTTCCAGCATTTTGTGGCAAACCATTAAACAAACAGGAGCTGAAACTTGATACCAACAGCTACGGGATTGTAAACAGAAATTCCACATTCTTTCAAACTTTTATTTAGTCTGAGGCAGGAAGCTGTCGGAATACCACTTACTGTTGATACACCCTAGACTAGGTCCCTGGTTATTCGAAAAATCATTATTAGTAAAATCGGAACAAAATTATGAATTTTATTAATACAAGAACAAAGAAAAAGAGAGATGGAAGAAGGTTTCAAGAAGAAGAAGATCAAGATAATAAGATTCAAGATTTTTTTCTCTCACTCTGAATGTGTGAATTGTTTTCTAGCCCTGAAATTACTACCTTATTTAAGATTTGATTTGTTTGTTAGATGAGTTATCATATTTTAACTATTCTTTGGGGTGGTAAGATCGCCCTCGTGGTTCAAACGATCTAATCTTCCACCCATAGCCTTAATTGGGGAACATTGTGATTTTGCATCAAGTTTCGATGTTATTAGAAGAAAAAAAAAAAATCGAGGGAAGAGATAATAATTCTTTTCAGCTTCCTCCTGATAATACCTGAGTGTGTACGATGTGTTGACAGAAGTCCTGGTCCTCCTGGTTCTTCATGATGGAGTACCGGATGCACTCCATGTAGCACTTGGCCAGCGCACTGCACTCCGCAGGGCTCTGGACCGACATCTTGCTGGAGAACCTAACAACAACAACAACATTTTACACACCTTCAGCATATCCAGGGTCATGTAAGAATAGCAATTGCTATAAAAGTAGGGTTGTCAATCAATATTGAATATTTCGATCGATTTTTGATATCATCATTTCGATTCGATTTTCGATTACTTCGACATCGAAAGTAAATTTGATATCGAGTGAATAAACAGCGGGCTGTCAGTCGTGTTTGTCCTATTCTTAGCAAGTCTGACAACCAGCAGACTCTGTATAATTGTGACAACTTTGTATGGGTGTTGGTGTCAGTCACTTGTTGATGCTGGAAGTGTGAGTGTCGACACAACGCAAAGGCAGATTATCACTAAGCCTCGCAAAGAGATTACAGACGACTAAATGAACATGATTCAGACCTTGAAATATTTCGATAATTTTGATAGATATTCGATATTATCATTTCGATTCGATATCGAATGGAGTTCCTAATATTGCAATAGATTTTCGATATAGCACATTTCGGTATCGTTTACGTTTTCTTGATCGATTGGCAAGCCTAAATAAAAGCACCGTCTAAGCGACTCACCCGGTCCTGAGGTTGTCGAAGAACTTGTCGTAGAACGCCGTCTTGTTGTCGGCCGTGACGGCAGGTGGCAGCTGGCTGACGAAAGGAAGCATGCCGGGAAGTATCGCCCCTGCGTTGCCGTGACCGGCGTTACGCAGGAGGGACCACAGTTTGGGCAGCACTAGCTTGTCGACGTTCACGTGGCTCCAGCAGTCCTGACAACACAACAAACTCATTCATTTGAACTCAACGAGTCCAGTTGATTGTCTAGAGGCCTGTTTTCATGGCTTGCAGCAGGCGGTGGAGTTTAAAAATATAGCCTGCCGCCTGCGCTGTTCACAAACTAGCGTTTCTTCTCATCCATTTCGAGATTTCATTCATTTATTCAAATATATAATTCGAGTGCAATGCAGGTATTATCGTGATTCTCAGCATCGTACCAAGTGGCACGCAAATACAATAATAATATATATTTGAAAAGTAGGCTGATTTAGATGTTATAGTTCTACATAACCTTACTCCTTGTATGTGTGAGGGAGTTTATCCGCGGCATTTTATTTCAAAGGTTAAAATTATTTCATCTCTCGCGGCAGCGAGCAACAGGTTTAAATTCGGCAGAATTCACGGCTTTCTGGTTGGCCAGAAGAAAAAAACGCCAGCCGCCTGCTGCCTACTGCGAGCCATGAAAATAGGCCTTAAATCCCAATCAAGAAAAAATTGAAAAAGAAATCAAGATAATGAAAAAAAAAAAATATTCAAGATAATTAAGAAATTATGTAAGATAGGCCTATACCCGAATACCAAAAATATATATATTTGTAGAAGATTTAGATTTGATAGTCTATTTCATTAATGCTAAATTCATAAATCTCTAGGTATCAGGTACTAGTTCATCTTACCGGCACGACGGTGATGACATGCAACGCAGCGTCCCAGACGATTGGCAACACTGTCGGGTCCTGCTCGTCCAGGTTGGCCAGTACTGCCAACACGACCACGCTGGCTTGAGACGTCACCAGATCCGGGGACTTCTGGCACAACGCGATCACACACGTGTACCAACCTTGTCGTACCTGAACAAAACATTACCCCAGCTTAGCTATCCACTGATTAAATACCTCTATTAAAACTCCACGGGAGTCGAGTTAGCAGAATATCAGATTTTTGGTGATAACTTTTGAACGGTATAAGATACCGAAATTGATGACGAAAATCAAGGGTCCCTAACCATAACACATCTGTTAGAAGAGTATTGAAAAAAGTTTAAACTTAGTTTTTTTTTTTCAATTTGGAAGTTTTAAATTTGAAAATATTTTCTTGGTAGCCCGTCAAGACTAGTGAGAAAATAGATTTGGTAGCCCGACAAACAGGGCTTAATTTGTAGATAAAAAGGAACCGGAATGCACCTCAAAGTAAACCATCCCTTCTCGTTCCCCCCTCCCCCCCCCCTCACCAACACACCACCAGCACTACAAAAATATCATGGACAAAATACAACAGATTAATTTGTATTTAGAAGAATGTATTCAAAATTATTATCATTTGATTGAACAATAGTTATTTAAAACAAATAATAATATATATATAGGGCCTACAGTGATCCTCTATGCATCGTTCCCGAATCCATCGTTTCCGGCACAAATTAACCACTTCCGACAACAATATCAGCTGCTAATTCCGAGCCCTGTGTATGTGTATAGTTGCCTACGTTACGTACCAGGGAGCGTACAAACTCATCTCATTCTCAACGCATTCGATTCTAAACTCGATTTCGTCTCAAATCGTCCAAATCTCAACACAACCCCGACTCATTTCAATAACGCCTCTATGATAGCAGTCTCAACTCGACCGAATCTCAACTCGTCCGATCTACCACTTCACCCGCTTCCAACGAATTGAAAATCGGTCGAGTTACGACGTAGCCACGTACCAATGGGGAGGAATGTTTGGCCAACTTCCAGAACTTCTTGGCCTGCACGATCTTGTTGTTGTCGTCGAGTGCTGCTCGTATCTGGTCTGGTGGCATTTTCTGCAAGTAGAGAGCGTAGCCTTGCAGACTTGATACCAGGATGCGCTGCTGCTTGGCCTCCAGCTCTTCCGGGCTCATCGACCTGCAGACACACGGGTCCGTTAGCTCACGCTCTAGCGCAGGGAGGCTTCAGGGTGTACACAAATTCAGTGTTGGGTAGAAACTTATCGAAGGAGTTCCCGGGAACTCGTTTCTTTCTGAGGAACTTCAAAGGGAACTCGTTCCTTTCAATCAGCAGTAACTTGAAAAGAACTTAAGTTACCATTTTTAGGGAACTTGGAACGATTTGCAAGTTCCTTACTAAGTTCTTTTACACAGACTGTACTTCAGAAATCCAAGTTGAACTGGCGGTGCCAAGATTTTTTTTTTTTGTATTTTTTATGTAAGTAAATTCCAGAGATTTTAATCTGAAAACTGGGTAAAATTGTGGGTAAAACCCTCAACTCCATCCGGTCCTATATCATTAGCACTTCTAGGAAACTCACGCACCTCAACCTTGTTCCCAGCAGCATTGTCTCCGCAATCCTTGGTAACCTTTCGGCAAAATACTCCCACTCACTACAAAAACTCCGCGCCGGTAACTTTTCAAGTTCTTCAAATTTTCCATTATAAAATTCTCCGACTGTTCCAGGATTTCTAGGTGGAAAATTATATTTTTCCAGTCTGCAAATTTTTTCATCTTCTGAGTGTATTCAATGTAATTGTATGTAAAAAACTAAAATAGCATATCCTGCTAATAATTAAGAATCTATCTATCTATCTAAAACTTGACAAACTTAAATCTTGACAAACTCTCTACGTTCTGCAGAACTTGGGCATATAAAAATGCACTATGTAGTGTCAATGTATATGAAGAGCTGTTGACCATGACATGAATGTTAGTTTGTATTTCTTATCAAGACAAACAATAGAGATGTAATTAGTTAAACCACACCAGATTTCATCCTTTAATTATTTAATATAAGAAATATGTGTATTATTTTTGTTCTAATATTGTTCTGATATTATATTCTTCATCTATCGTTTATTTTAAATTTTAATATAACCATTGTATGCCCTGTATTATTTTTGAAATACTGTTCGAATAAAAAAAATCTATCTATCCATCTTGATCGACAATACTAGTGAATCCCACTCCAGGTCGTGCTGCGCAACTCACGTATTGGCGCCGCCGGCCGGCTGTGTCTGCTCGACGAGCTGGTCATGCACGTAGGCCAGGATCTCGTGCTGGCAGAACGCGATGGCCTCGATCAGCTTGGCGGGCGGGAACGCGGCGGTGAACGCGAGGGCGGCTGCGCTGGCGGCGGGCGGGTACGAGTCGTACTGGGACGTGAACCAAGGACCCACCAGCTGTTTGAGGTAGGGCGCGATGTTGCGCTTGGCCTTGAGGACCACCGCGTGTTGCGCCTGGTGGAGACCCTCGCGCACGCGGTGGTCCGGATCCAACGACAGCAGACTGTACAACCTGACAACAACAAAGTGATTAATTATCTCAAACAATCATCATAGAATAATAATTCTTGCACTGATACCCCCTTTACACGATCAACTAAAATAGCAATTGCATTTCGTCAATGTATTTTTCGTCGTGTATAGGATCCTAAAATGTTTTTTTCTGCCATAGCGGTGCCAGAAAATAGCAATGCATTTCGTCAATGTATTCTCCATCGAGTATAGGATCCTAAAATTTTCATTTTCTGCCGTAGCGGTGCCAGTAGCTTCAACCTTGAACTGGCGAATGCCAGTAGGGGAACCTAGCGCTCAAATCACTAAAACATAGACCGATTAGTATCTACTTTACATAACATCTGTTTGAATTATTGGAATTTGGAGATCAATTTTTATAACAGTACCTTGAATGTAATGTTGTCATACAAGTTAATTAGTATATGTACGTACCATGAAATGCAAATAAATACAATAAAATTCAACATCTAGACCAGGCTAGACGCAAAACGTAGCAAGGGCAGCATTGAGAGGGAGTGAGGCCAACAGGGCTGGTCTGACCGGGAAGAAATACCACATGACATGGAGAGAGGCAAGCAGACTAGTATAGCGTGGGGTGGTGAGATCGCCCTTGTGGTGCCTCGTTCAAACGATCTCATCTTTCATCCATAGCCGTAATTGGGGAACAATGATTTTGCATCAAGTTTCGATGTTATTTTTTAAAAAAAAACAGTATAGCATTATACAAAGCGAACACGCACAACACCGTTTTATTTTGATTCTCAGAGGATACTGAGGCCTGGTTTTACGAATAATAAATGTGTTGATTAAGCGATAATTAGTGGATTAGCTTGTTATTACCCATGATTACCAATGTTATTTTTGCACTGCAATTGATTAATTAGCTTAATTAACACATTTTTATTATTGGTAATAAGGGCCCTGAATACAATAAAGTGGGAGAATTTTCCCACCTAGATCGCCTATATAAGCTAGCTACAGGCTCTACAGGGCTCTGATGGCCTGAGTAGTCAATGTAAAATGAATCACCGCCACCTAGATCGCCTACAAATTAGCTGAATGGCTGAGTATAGTCGGATCTTGGTGGCTTATGAAATCGTTTTCATAAATCCAGAACCACGTTGAGTTCAGTTGCGTATCCATCATAGATAGCCATTGTCCTATGTATTATGCATAAGTTTATAAATTGGTTAAAGAATGTACGGCGATGGGCCGCAGATGTCGAGTGACTCACCTCGGCCAGAAAGGTAGAACTGCTTTCAGCGATTCCACTTCCGACTTCTGAACAAGCTCCGAGAATTCTTGCAAAGCTTTCAGTTTTGTCGTAGAATCCTTCTTGGTCATCTTCTTGAGCAACAGCTGGAAGTTGGGATCGATACTCGAGTCCATGTCGTCGATGTTAACGGCTGGCAACAATGGAATGTAACCGCCATCTTTGACTGTGGAGAAACCGACGAATGAGGACGCAGCGTTGCCCAAAAGTTCCGCACTTCTGCCGCTGCTCGACGGCTGGAAGTAATACTGACATTGAGGCGATGGCCGGAAAAAGGACGGAAACGGATAAAAGTGGTTGCAAGATTGAGGGCAGAAACTTCTCTCCCTGTGCTAGTGGTGACAGTTCTCTGTGTCAACTGTCCCTTGACATGAATGATTTTTTCATCAAAACAAAACAATAACATGGAAATAACATTAAAAATGTTGTTAAATACATTTGAAAAAAAGGAAAAAGCATATAATTATAAAAATCTTCAGCTGAAAAATTAGCCTGTGGGCCTACAACAGCAGAAGAAAACATGGCAAAATAAGACATACCGGTAGGCCATAAGTAACGATGAACCAGATAGAACATTTCCTTCCCAACATATTATAAAATAGAATAGTATGTATACAATCTAGCTATATACATTATTTTATATGAAATCATCATCATAATTATTAATTTATCAAAAGTTTGTATTTAATGCTGCATAACGACCCCAGAAATAGCTAGGTTATATGGGGTACGAATGAGTGGGTGATAATAAATAGATGAAGCTTAATGAAAGATGAAAGGACGTTTTCAAACTCCTTGCCTCATGCAAGACTCAGTTTCTTCAGTTTCTATCGCAGTGCGCATTTGGCAGTGCGATACTTGACTGAGCCACAGACGAGTTGGCTGAGTGCCACTTTCATTGGCAAACATTATTACAAATGAAATTAATGCTAATCAATACACTTTGTTGTCAATAATGATAATACTTGATATGGTAGGTTTTAGTAGAGTCTAATAATAGTACCGTATTAGGCATTGTCCTAGAAGTGAAAGATTATTGCTTGCTTAATGGCTCCACTAACAGCTAGGCCTATTCATAGGTTATGTGGGGGATAGGAAATAGGAATAAGCAGGTGATTCGCCTAGGCGTAGACGTAATGAAACTGTAATGTGATAATAAAGATGATGGTCACGATAGATGGTTTTTCAATTTAATTACACGACTGCCTTCTTCCGCTGCCAGGCCCCTCTGTGAGGGATCTGTGAGGGCCGCGGGGTCGGGTTTCCACAATACCCAAACAATGGTTCGTGGAAATAGAGATCACACATCTAGCCGGCACGAGCGGTTAGTGGGAATAGTGTACGTGAGTCTCGCCCGCACAAGCGGTTCATGAGATTAGTATGCCTAGTTATTAATCTTGCCGACACAAACGGTTCTTGGGAATAGGTTAGGTTGATGATGGCTCGACTCGCCCGAACACTCGTGGGAATAGAGCAACCCTAAAACAGATTGGAGCAGTTTACTAGGTCTATATATTCACTTAATCTAGACCTACTCCTAGGCCTTCAATTTACACTACAAACTCAGTCCACTGGAGAATTAGGCCTAGGAGCTAAGGCTCCACCATAGGCCGAGGATATTTACGTAATTGTAGTCCCATGCCTAGGGCATTAAGTATATAGGTGGTTAGGTTTATGCCTAGGGCCTACGCCTATTCAGTGACTACAGGCATTGGCATTGGGGTGCAACTTACCCTTGCATTATTCTTGGTCCGTTGAGCTTTATTATCTTTTCCCATTGTGTAAAACTACTACACAGTTCATATAATATAATATACACTTCAAAAATTTATAAGGGCTCAAGACCACTCAAGATAAACATGGCATACAGACAGTACAAAAAATCCGAAACAAGTAGTCTAGACTCTAGAGGCCTACCTAACCTCTATTTTGAGTATTTGACAGCTGATCGAGCACGTATGATTACTTTGAGCGCTCCAAGCGGACAGTCATGTAATTGTCATAGCAGGCAGTGGATTTGCCAGTGTGAAAGTAGCTCCCGGCTCCCTGGCTCTGCCTAACGATGCCTAAAATGAGCTGTAACCAACCAAAGAAAAAAAATACCAGACTGATTGCAAAACAGACACTCAGAAAAGCACTAACTGTTGGACAAATAATTAATGAACATTGAACGCAATCATTTTTGCTATGAATTATGTATAAAGGGGAGACAGTGTGAAAAGGGATGAAAGTAAAAACTATGAGAACAGACATTTCAAGTTTTCGAGAAATAAAATATTGAATCGTATAAAATTAATTTTGGGAGCCAGCTTTTTTCAATAATGGAAACAATTTTATTAAATAAACGTTTGAAGATGTCCAAACATGAGATCACACCAGATCGTGTATGAAAGTGATCCAATACGAATAACCGATTCAATTCGGCTTGTACTCATCATTTTTTTTTTCATTTTATTATTTTTATTTTGCCGAAAATAGGAAATGCTCAAATATGACATACTATAGGAATGATACTTGACATGGTTGTTAACAGGTACGATTTTAAAATTGATCTTGTAAACATCAAATTTGGCGACGGAAAGGAATTTAAAAAAATCCCAAAATTTGTTTTATTTTAAACAAAAATTCGATAACCCCCAAAATTGACGATGTCCAAAGAATTCCGACGATCGGTACAGGTTCTAGTCAACAGGAAACTGTCGGAACATCAGCTTATACACATCAAGTTGTCGAGAAATATATTATTGATTCGAAAAACATTTTTGAGAGCCAGCTATTTTGAATAAGGGAAACATTTATTACATAGAAGTTCGAAGATGTCCGAACATGAGAACACACCAGATCGTATTCGAATGTGATCCGAGACGAATGGCCGTCTCAATTAAACTTGTACACATCAATTTCAGAGACAAAAAATAATATATATATATATTGCCGAAAATTGACAACGTCCAAATATGAGATAGTATAGGAATGACACTTGACATGGTTGTGATCAGTTCCGATTTTTCAATCGGTTTTGTGCACATCAAATTTAGCGACAAGAGGGAATACAAAATCGAAAGATTTGGTTCATTTTTACTAAAAATTCGATAACTCCCAAAATTGACGATGTCCAAAGAATTCCGACAATCGGTACATGCACCAATGACCATGATGCTGGTTAAATGACCTATAAGATGCATGTTAAGGGACTCGAACCCGGGACTTCTCACCCAGCTGATTCCATATACTAACTCTACTGCACCATGGTGCGGGTTGTATGGGTTGTATGCATGTTGAGGGACTCGAACCCGCGACTTCTTTACCAGCTAATACATATACTAACTCCGCTGTATCATGATGCTGGTTGTATGACCTATCAGATGCATGTCAAGGGACTCGAACCCGCGACTTCTTTACCAGCTGATACTTATACTAACTCCACTGTACCATGATGCTGGTTGTATGACCTATAAGATGCATATGGAGGGATTCGAACCCTCGACTTCTTTACCAGCTAATACTTCTACTAACTCCACTGTACCATGATGCTGGTTGTATGACCTATAAGATGCATGTTAAGGGACTCGAACCCGCGACTTCTTCACCAGCTAATACTTATACTAACTCCACTGTACCATGATGCTGGTTGTATGACCTATAAGATGCATGTTGAGGGGCTCGAACCCGCGACTTCTTAACCAGCTAATACTTATACTAACTCCACTGTGTCATGATGCTGATTGTATGACCTATAAGATGCATGTGAAGGGACTCGAACCCGCGACTTCTCACCCAGCTGATTCCATATACTAACTCTACTGCACCATGGTGCGGGTTGTATGGGTTGTATGTATGTTGAGGGACTCGAACCCGCGACTTCTTTACCAGCTAATACATATACTAACTCCACTGTATCATGATGCTGATTGTATGACCTATAAGATGCATGTGAAGGGACTCGAACCGGGACTTCTTCACCCAGCTGATTCCACATACTAACTCCACTTTACCATGATGCTGGTTATATGATCTATAAGATGCATGTTGAGGGACTCGAACCCGCGACTTCTTTACCAGCTAATACCTATACTAACTCCACTGTACCGTGATACTGATTGTGTACCCTATAAGATGCGTGTAGAGGGACTCGAACCCGCGACTTCTTTACCAGCTAATACTTATACTAACTCCACTGTACCATGATGCTGGTTGTATGACCTATAAGATGCATGTGAAGGGACTCGAACCCGCAAACTTCTTTACCAGCTAATACTTAACAACTCACTGTCCCATGATTATGGTTATTGACCTAAAAGATGCATGTAGGGACTCAAAACCCGCACTTCTTACCACAAATACTTAACTAACTCCACCTGTCCCATGATGCGGGTTTTTAGACCTATAAGAGCATGTTAAGGGACTCGAACCCGCGACTTCTTTACCAGCAATACTTATACTAACTCCACTGTACTGTACGATGATGCTGGCTGTATGACCTATAAGATGCATGTAGAGGGACTCGAACCCGGGACTTTTTTACCAGCTAATACTATACTAACTCCACTTACCAATGCGGGTTATATGACCTATAAATGCATGTAAAGGACTCGAACCCGCGCTTTTTCCCACTAATACTTTACTACTCCACTGTACCATGATCGGGTTTGTATGACCTAAAAGATGCATGTAAAGGGGACTCAACCCGCGATTCTTACCCAGCTAATACTTATACTAACTCCACTGTACCATGATCTGGTTATGACCTATAAGATGCATGGAAGGGCTCGAACCCGCGACTTCTTACCAGCTAATACTTTATACTAACCCACTGTACATGATGTGGTTATATGACCTATAGATGCATTGGGGGGAACTCAAACCCCGGGACTTCTTACCAGCTAATATTTATACAAACTCCACGTACCATGACTGGTTTATGAACCTATAAGATGCATGTGAGGGCTCGAACCCGCGACTTTTACCCACTAACTTATACTAACTCCACTGTACCATGATGCTGGTTGTATGACCTATAAGATGCATGTGAAGGGACTCGAACCCGCGACTTCTTACCCAAAATACTTATACTAACTCCACGTACCATGATGCGGTTTTATGACTATAAGATGCATCGGGAAGGGACTCGAACCCGCGACTTCTTACCCAGCTAATACTTAACTAACTCCACTGTACCATGATTCTGGTTGTATGACCATAAGATGCATGTGAGGGGACTCGAACCCGCGACTTCTTACCCAGCTAATACTTATACTAACTCCACTGTACCATGATGCTGGTTGTATGACCTATAAGATGCATGTTGAGGGACTCGAACCCGCGACTTCTTACCCAGCTAATACTTATACTAACTCCACTGTACCATGATACTGGTTATATGACCTATAAGATGCATGTGAAGGGACTCGAACCCGCGACTTCTTTACCAGCTAATACTTATACTAACTCCACTGTACCATGATGCTGGTTATATGACCTATAAGATGCATGTTGAGGGACTCGAACCCGCGACTTCTTTACCAGCTAATACTTATACTAACTCCACTGTACCATGATGCTGGTTATATGACCTATAAGATGCATGTGGAGGGACTCGAACCCGCGACTTCTTACCCAGCTAATACTTATACTAACTCCACTGTACCATGATGCTGGTTGTATGACCTATAAGATGCATGTGAAGGGACTCGAACCCGCGACTTCTTACCCAGCTAATACTTATACTAACTCCACTGTACCATGATGCTGGTTGTATGACCTATAAGATGCATGTGAAGGGACTCGAACCCGCGACTTCTCTACCAGCTAATACTTATACTAACTCCACTGTACCATGATGCTGGTTGTATGACCTATAAGATGCAAGTGAGGGACTCGAACCCGCGACTTCTTCCCCAGCTAATACTTATACTAACTCCACTTTTACCATGATGCGGTTAGACCATAGATCCCATGTAAGGGACTCGAACCCCCCGACTTCTTACCAACTTATACTTTATAACTCCATGTACCATGTGCGGGTTGATGCCCTATAAGAGCATGTAAGGGACTCGAACCCGCGACTTCCCTTACCCAGCTAATACTTATACAAACTCCACTGTACCATGATGCTGGTTATGACTATAGATGCTGTCAAGGGACTCGAACCCGCGACTTCTTCACAGCTAATACTTATACTAACTCCACTGTCCATGATGCTGGTGTATAACCTTTTAGATGCATGTGGGGAAATCGAACCACGATTTTTCACCAGCAATACTATACTAACTCCACTGTCCCATGATGCTGGGTATTCCTATAAGATGCTGTGAAGGGCTCGAACCCGCGACTTCTTTACCAGCTATACTTATACTAACTCCACTGTCCCATGATATGTTATAACCTATAAGATGCATGTAAAGGGACTCGAAACCCGCGACTCTTACCCGCTAATACTTCCTAACTCCCTGCCAATGCGGGTGTATACCATAGATGCTGTAAGGACCGACCCGCGCCTCTTCACCAGCAATACTTTACAAACTCCACTGTACCATGATGCTATTGTGACCCTATAGATCATTGAAGGGACTCGAACCCACGACTTCTTTCACCAGCTAATACTTAACAACTCCACTGTATCATGATGCTGATTGGTACCTCTAAAGATGCATGTGAAGGGACTCTAACCCGCAAATCTTTCCCAGCTAATACTTATACTAACCTCTACTGTACCATGATGCTGATTGTGTATGACCTATGAGATGCATGTGAAGGGACTCGAACCCGCGACTTCTTCACCAGCTAATAAAAACAACTCCACTGACCATGATGTGGTTGTATGACCTATAAGATGCATGTAGGGGACTCGACCCGCGACTTCTTACCCAAATACTTATACAACTCAATGTACCTGATGCTGTGTATTACCTATAAAGTGCATGTGAAGGACTCGAACCCGACTTTTTACCCAGCTAATACTTATACTAACCCCACTGTACATGATGCTGGTTTTGTATACTATAGTTTGCAGGGAAGGGACTCGAACCCGCGACTTCTTCAAGTAATACTATACTAACTCCACTGTACCATGATGCTGGTTATATGACCTAAAAGATGCATGTGAAGGACTCGAACCCGCGACTTCTTACCAGTTAATACATACTAACTCCACTGTACCATGATGCTGGTTGTATGCCCTATAAGATGCATGTAAGGGACTCGAACCCGCGACTTCTACCGCTAATACTTATACTAACTCCACTGTACCATGATGCTGGTTGTATACCTATAAGATGCATGTGGAGGGACTCGAACCCGCGACTTCTTTACCAGCTAATACTTATACTAACTCCACTGTACCATGATGGGGTTTGTAGACCTTAGATGCTGTGAAGGGACTCGAACCCGCGACTTCTTTCCCAGCTAATACTTATACTAACCCACTGACATGATGCTGGTTTATGACCTATAAGATGCATTAAGGGATCGAACCGCGACTTCTAACCCAGCTAAAAACTTATCCTAACCACTGTCCCAATGATGCTGGTTATGACCTATAAGATGCATGTGAAGGGACTCGAACCCGCGACTCTAACCAGTAATATTATACAAACTCCACTGTACCATGATGCGGTTGTATGACCTTTTAAGATGCGTTAAGGGACTCGAACCCCGACTTCTTACCAGTAATACTTATATACCCCCACTGTCCCATGATGCTGGTTTATGACCTATAAGATGCATGTGAAGGGACTCGAACCCGCGACTTCTTACCAGCTAATACTTATACTAACCCCAATGTACCTGATCGGGTTGTATCCCTATAGATGCATGGAGGGACTCGAACCCGCGACTTCTCCCAGCTAATACTTATACTAACCCACGTACCATGATGCTGGTTGTAGACCTATAAGAGCATGTAAAGGGACTCGAACCCGCGACTTCTAACCCAGCTAATACTCATACAACCCACTGTAAAATGTGCTGGTTTTATGACCTATAAGATGCATGGAGGGACTCGAACCCGCGACTTCGAACCAGCTAATACTTATACTAACCCCACTGTACCATGATGCTGGTTGTATGACCTATAAGATGCATGTGAAGGGACTCGAACCCGCGACTTTTTGACCCAGCTAAATCTATCTAGCCCCACTGTCCCATGATCTGGTTGTATGACCTATAAGATGCATGTAAGGGACTCGAACCCGGACTTCTACCGCTTATTTATACAAACCCCCACTGTACCATGATGCTGGTTTATGACCTATAAGATGCATTTTAAGGGACTCGAACCGCGACTTCTTCACCAGCTATACTTATCTAACCCACTGTAACCATGAGGGCTGGTTGTTTTGACCTTAAGATGCATGTGAAGGGACTCGAACCGCGCCCTTCTACCCAGCTAATATTTATACTAACCCACTGTACCATGATGTGGTTGTAGACCTATAAGATGCATGTGAAGGGACTCAAAACCCCGCGACTTCTTAACCAGCTAATACTATACAAAACTCAATGAAACCTGATGCTGGTTATGGACCTATAAGATGCAGTGAAGGGGACTCGAACCCGCGACTTCTTCCCCAGCTATACTTAACTACTCCACTGTACCATGTGTTGTATGACCTATAAGATGCATGTGAAGGACTCGAACCCGCGACTTTTTAAACCCAGCTAATATTTATACTAACCCATTGTACAATGATGCTGTTGTATGACCATAAGATGCATGTAAGGATCAAACCCCCGGGACTTTTTTACCAGCTAATCCTTATACTAACTCCACTTACCATGATGCTGATTGTAGACCCATAAGATGCATGTGAAGGGCCCTCGAACCCGCGACTTTTTCACCGCTAATACTTATACTAACTCCACTTACCATGATGCGGGTTGTATAAACTATAAGATGCATGTAAAGGGACTCGAACCCGCGACTTCTTACCAGCTAATACTTTATCCCAACTCCACTGTCCCATGATGCTTTTGGTCCCCTATGAGATCCATTTTAAGGGACTCGAACCGCGACTTCTTACCAGCTATACTATCCCAACTCCACTGACCATGATGCGGGTTTGGGGATGCCCTATGAGATGCATGTGAAGGGACTCGAACCCGCGACTTCTTACCAGCTAATACTTATACTAACCCCACTGTACCTGATGCTGGTTGTATGACCTATAAGATGTTGAAGGGACTCGAACCCGGGATTTCTTCAACCAGCTATACTTATCAACTCCACTACCATGTGCGGGTTGTAGAACCTAAAAGAGCATGTGAAGGGACTCGAACCCGGACTTCTTTACCAGCTAATACTTAACAACTCCACTGTACCATGATGTGGTTGTTACCCTATGAATCCATGTGAAGGGACTCGAACCCGCGACCTTCTACCAGCTAATACTCATACAACTCCAACTGCCCATGATGCGGGTTTGTATGACCTATAAGATGCATGGGGAAGGGACTCGAACCCGCAAACTTCTTTACCAGCTAATACATCCCAACCACTGTACCATGATGCTGGTTGTATGACCATAAGATGCATGAAGGGACTCGAACCCGCGATTTTCTTCACCAGTTATACTTATACAACTCCACTTACCATGATGCTGTTTATGAACTTAAGATGCATGTGAAGGGACCTCGAACCCGCGATTCTTACCCAGCTATCCCTATACTATCCACTGTCCCATGATGCGATTGTTACCTATGAAGATCAGTGAAGGGACTCGAACCCGCGACTTCTTGAACAGCTAATACTTATTACCTCTCCACTGTACCATGATTCCCTGGGATTGCCCTATAGATCCAGTGAAGGGACTCGAACCCGCGACTTCTTACCCAGCAAATACTTTACCAACTCCACTGACCATGATGCGGGTTGTAGCCCTTTTAAGATGCATGTGAAGGGACTCGAACCCGCGACTTCTTACCAGCTAATACATACCAACTCCCTGTTACCTGATGCGGGTTGTATAAACCTAAAGAGCATGAAGGGACTCAAAACCCGGGGAAACTCTTCCCAGCTAATACTCATACTACTCACTGTACCATGATGCGGGATTGTATGACCTATAAGGATGCATGTGAAGGACTCGAACCCGCGACTTCCACCAGCTATATTATACAACTCCACTGTACCATGATGCTGGTTTATGACCTAAAGATGCATTAAAAAGGGACTCGAACCCGGACTTCTTACCAGCTAATACTTATACTAACCCCACTGTACCATGAGCTGGTTATGACCATAGATGCATGTGAAGGACTCGAACCCGCGACTTCTACCCAGCTATACTTATACTAATCTCCACTGTACCTATGCTGGTATATGACCTATAAGATGCATGTAAGGGACTCGAACCCGCGATTTTCTTCCCCAGGATACTATACTACTCCACTGTACCATGATGCTGATTGTGTACCTATAATTCATGTGAAGGGACTCGAACCGCGACTTCTTACCAGCTAATACTTATACCTAACTCCACTGTACCATGATGCTGGTTGTATGCCTATAAGATGCATTTAAGGGACTCGAACCCGCGATTTTCTTACCAGCTAATACTTATATAAACTCCACGTACATGATGCGGGTTGTATGCCCCATAAGATGCATTTTAAAGGACTCGAACCCCGACTTTTCCCCAGCTAATACTTATACTAACCCCACTGTCCATGATCTGCTGATGACCTATAAGAGGGCGGGAGGGACTCGAACCCGGGACTTTTTCACCAGCTAATAATTATCAAACTCTAATGAAACATGATGTGGTTTATGACCTATGGAGTGCATGTGAAAGGGACTCGAACCGAGACTTCTTGACCCAGCTAATTCCCTTTACTAACTCTACTGTACCATGATGCTGTGTTGACCTAAAGATGCATTTTAAGGGATCGAACCCGCGATTCTTACCAGCAAAAATCATACTAACTCCACTGTACCATGATGCTGGTTGTAGACCATAGATGCATGTGGAGGGACTCAAACCCCGCACTTTTTTACCGCTAATACTATACTAACTCCACTGTACCATGATGCGGCTGTATGACCTATAAGATCATGTAAGGGATTCGAACCCGCGACTTCTTACCAGCTAAAAACTTATACTAACCCCACTGTACCATGATGCTGGTTGTATGCCCTATAAGATGCATGGGGAAGGGACTCGAACCCGGACTTCCCACCAGTTTAATACTTATACTAACTCCACTGTACCATGATCTGGTTAGACCTATAGATGCATGTGAAAGGGACTCGAACCCGCGACTTCTTACCAGCTAATACTATACTACCCCACTGTACCATATGCTGGTTTATGACTATAGGATCCATGTGAAGGGACTCAAACCCGGATTTCTTCACCACTAATACTATACTAACTCACTGTACCATGATGCTGGTTGTATGACCTATAAGATGCATGTGAAGGACTCGAACCCGCGACTTCTTACCAGCTAATATTTATACTAACTCCACTGACATGATGCTGGTTTGACCAAAAGAGCATGTAAGGACTCGAACCCGCGACTTCTTCACCAGCAATACTTATACAACTCCACTGACCATGAGCTGGTGATGACCATAAAGCATGTGAAGGGACTCGAACCCGCCACTTCTTACCAGCTAATACTTATACTAACTCCACTGTACCATGATGCTGGTTGTATGACCTATAAGATGCATGTGAGAGGACTCGAACCCGCGACTTCTTCACAGCTATACTTTACTAACTCCCTGTCCATGGATCTGGGGTTATGACGACGTCAGGATGTGTCAGGTACCGAACAGGTTTCTCATCAGCAATACTCATCTAAGCCCTGTACCATGATGCTGTGGTATACTGTAAGATGCATGTAGGGACCCGAACGGTTCGAGATTAGTACCTAGTTATAATCTTGCGAACCAACGTTCTTGGTTATAGTTAGGTTGATGTAGGGACTCGACTCGCCGAACTAACCCAGTGGAATAGATCAACCCTAGAACAGTTGGAGCGGTTTACTAGGTCTATAATCACTTAATCTGACCCTACTCTAGGCCTTCAATTACACTACAAACTCAGTCCACTGTAGCAATTAGGCTATGAGCTAAGATCACCATGGGCCGAGGATATTTACGTAATTTATCCCACTGCCTGGCATTAATATATAGTGGTAGGTATCATAGGGCCTACGCCTATTGTCAGGAATGACCTACAGGCATTGGCATGGGTGAGCAACTTAACCTTGCATTATCTGTCACGTTGAGCTGTTATTATCTTTACCATGTGTAGGTACTACAACCCGATTCTTCACATAATATATACACCTCAAAATTGTACATAGGGCTGCAGACACTCAAGATAAACATGGAACAACCGACATTTACCACAAAAATCCGAAACAAGTAGTCTAGACTCTAGAGGCCTACCTAACCTCTATTTTGAGTATTTGACAGCTGATCGAGCACGTATGATTACTTTGAGCGCTCCAAGCGGACAGTCATGTAATTGTCATAGCAGGCAGTGGATTGCCAGTGTGAAAGTAGCTCCCGGCTCCCTGGCTCTGCGTAACGATGCCTAAAATGAGCTGTAACCAAACAAAGAAAAAAAATACCAGACGGATGGCAAACCAGACACTCATAAAAGCACTAACCGTTGGACAAATAATTAATGAACGCAATCATTTTTGCTATGAATTATGTATAAAGGGGAGACAAAGTGAAAAGGGGTGAAAGTAAAAACTATGAGAACAGACATTTCAAGTTTTCGAGAAATATAATATTGAATCGTAAAACATTAATTTTGGGAGCCACCTTTTTTCAATAATGGAAACATTTATTAAATACACGTTTGAAGTTGTCCAAACATGAGATCACACCAGATCGTATATGAAAGTGATCCAAGATGAATGACCGATTCAATTCGGCTTTTTCTTCTTTTTATTATTTTTTTGCCGAAAATATGGAATGTTCAAATATGACATACTATAGGAATGATACTTGACATGGTTGTGAACAGTTACAATTTTTCAGTTGAACTTGTACACATCAAATTAAGCGACGGCAAGGAATAAAAAATCCCAAAATTGGGTTTATTTTCAACAGAAATTCGATAACACCCAAAATTGACGATGTCCAAAGAATTCCGACGATCGGTACAGGTTCTAGTCACTGGAAACTGTCGGAACATCAGCTTATACACATCAAGTTTTCGAGAAATACATTATTGATTCGAAAAACATTTTTGGGAGCCAGCTTTTTTGAATAATGTAAACATTTATTACATAGAAGTTCGATGATGTCCGAACATGAGAACACACCAGATCGTATTCGAATGTGATCCGAAACGAATGACCGTCTCAATTAAACTTGAACACATCAATTTCAGAGAAAAAAAATATATATATATACATAGATATATTGCCGAGAATTGAGAATGCCCGAATATGAGATAGTATAGGAATGACACTTGACATGGTTGTGATCAGTTCCGATTTTTCAATCGGTTTTGTACAAATCAAATTTAGCGACAGGAGGGAATACAAAATCTAAGATTTGGTTTATTTTTACCAAAAATTCAATAACCCCAAAATAAAGAATTCCGACAATCGGTACATACACCACTGATCATGATGCTGGTTAAATGACCTATGAGATGCATGTTAAGGGACTCGAACCCGGGACTTCTCACCCAGCTGATTCCATATACTAACTCTACTGCACCATGGTGCGGGTTGTATGGGTTGTATGCATGTTGAGGGACTCGAACCCGCGACTTCTTTACCAGCTAATACATATACTAACTCCACTGTATCATGATGCTGGTTGTATGACCTATAAGATGCATGTCAAGGGACTCGAACCCGCGACTTCTTTACCAGCTGATACTTATACTAACTCCACTGTACCATGATGCTGGTTGTATGACCTATAAGATGCATATGGAGGGATTCGAACCCTCGACTTCTTTACCAGCTAATACTTCTACTAACTCCACTGTACCATGATGCTGGTTGTATGACCTATAAGATGCATGTTAAGGGACTCGAACCCGCGACTTCTTCACCAGCTAATACATATACTAACTCCACTGTACCATGATGCTGGTTGTATGACCTATAAGATGCATGTGATGGGACTCGAACCCGCGACTTCTTAACCAGCTAATACTTATACTAACTCCACTGCATCATGATGCTGATTGTATGACCTATAAGATGCATGTGAAGGGACTCGAAACCGGGACTTCTCACCCAGCTGATTCCATATACTAACTCTACTGCACCATGGTGCGGGTTGTATGGGTTGTATGTATGTTGAGGGACTCGAACCCGCGACTTCTTTACCAGCTAATACATATACTAACTCCACTGTATCATGATGCTGATTGTATGACCTATAAGATGCATGTGAAGGGACTCGAACCCGGGACTTCTTCACCAGCTGATTCCTATACTAACTCTACTGCACCATGGTGCGGGTTGTATGGGTTGTATGTATGTGAAGGGACTCGAACCCGCGACTTCTTTACCAGCTAAAACTTATACTAACTCCACTGTATCATGATGCTGATTGTGTACCCTATAAGATGCATGTTGAGGGACTCGAACCCGGGACTTCTTTACCAGCTGATACTTATACTAACTACACTGTACAATGATGCTGATTGTATGACCTATAGGATGCATGTGAAGGGACTCGAACCCTAGACTTCTTTACCAGCTAATACTTATACTAACTCCACTGTGCCATGATGCTGGTTGTATGACCTATTAGATGCATATAGAGGGACTCGAACCCGCGACTTCTTACCCAGCTAATACTTATACTAACTCCACTGTATCATGATGCTGATTGTATGACCTATAAGATGCATGTGAAGGGACTCGAACCCGGGACTTCTCACCCAGCTGATTCCACATACTAACTCTACTGTACCATGGTGCGGGTTGTATGACCTATAGGATGCATGTGAAGGGACTCGAAACCGCGACTTCTTTACTAGCTAATACTTATACTAACTCCACTGTACCATGATGCTGGTTATATGACCTATAAGATGCTTGTTGGGGGACTCGAACCCTTGACTTCTTTACCAGCTAAAACTTATAATAACTCTACTGTACGATGGTGCGGGTTGTATGACCTATAAGATGCATGTGAAGGGACTCGAAACCGCGACTTCTTCACCAGCTAATATTTATACTAACTCCACTGTACCATGATGCTGATTGTATGACCTATAAGATGCATGTGAGGGGACTCGAACCCGCGACTTCTTTACCAGCCAATACTTATACTAACTCCACTGTACCATGATGCTGGTTATATGACCTATGAGATGCATGTGAAGGGACTCGAACCCGCGACTTCTTTACCAGCTAATACTTATACTAACTCCACTGTACCATGATGCTGATTGTGTACCCTATATGATGCATGTTAAGGGACTCGAACCCGGGACTTCTTTACCAGCTAATACTTATACTAACTCCACTGTACACTGATGCTGGTTGAATGACCTATAAGATGCATGTGAAGGGACTCGAACCCACGACTTCTTCACCAGCTAATTCTTATACTAACTCCACTGTACCATGATGCTGGTTATATGACCTATGAGATGCATGTTAAGGGACTCGAACCCTTGACTTCTTTACCAGCTAATACTTATACTAACTCCACTGTACCATGATGCTGGTTGTATGAACTATAAGATACATGTGGAGGGACTCGAACCCGCGACTTCTCACCCAGCTAATACTTATACTAACTCCAATGTACCATGATGCTGATTGTATGACCTATAAGATGCATGTGAAGGGACTCGAACCCACGACTTCTTCACCAGCTAATACTTATACTAACTCCACTGTACCATGATGCTGGTTGTATGACCTATAAGATGCATGTCAAGGGACTCGAACCCGCGACTTCTTACCCAGCTAATACTTATACTAACTCCACTGTACCATGATGCTGGTTGTATGACCTATAAGATGCATGTTAAGGGACTCGAACCCGCGACTTCTTCACCAGCTAATACTTATACTAACTCCACTGTACCATGATGCTGGCTGTATGACCTATAAGATGCATGTGAAGGGACTCGAACCCGCGACTTCTTTACCAGCTAATACTTATACTAACTCCACTGTACAATGATGCTGGCTGTATGACCTATAAGATGCATGTGAAGGGACTCGAACCCGCGACTTCTTTACCAGCTAATACTTATACTAACTCCACTGTACCATGATGCTGGTTGTATGACCTATAAGATGCATGTGAAGGGACTCGAACCCGCGACTTCTTACCCAGCTAATACTTATACTAACTCCACTGTACCATGATGCTGGCTGTATGACCTATAAGATGCATGTGAAGGGACTCGAACCCGCGACTTCTTACCCAGCTAATACTTATACTAACTCCACTGTACCATGATGCTGGTTGTATGACCTATAAGATGCATGTGAAGGGACTCGAACCCGCGACTTCTTTACCAGCTAATACTTATACTAACTCTACTGTACCATGATGCTGGTTATGACCTATAAGATGCATGTGAAGGGACTCGAACCCGCGACTTCTTTACCAGCTAATACTTATACTAACTCCACTGTACCATGATGCTGGTTGTATGACCTATAAGATGCATGTGAAGGGACTCGAACCCGCGACTTCTTTACCAGCTAATACTTATACTAACTCCACTGTACCATGATGCTGGTTATGACCTATAAGATGCATGTGAAGGGACTCGAACCCGCGACTTCTTACCCAGCTAATACTTATACTAACTCCACTGTACCATGATGCTGGTTGTGTACCCTATAAGATGCATGTGAAGGGACTCGAACCCGCGACTCCTTACCCAGCTAATACTTATACTAACTCCACTGTACAATGATGCTGGTTGTATGACCTATAAGATGCATGTGAAGGGATTCGAACCCGGGACTTCTTCACCAGCTAATACTTATACTAACTCCACTGTACCATGATGCTGGCTGTATGACCTATAAGATGCATGTTAAGGGACTCGAACCCGCGACTTTTCTACCAGCTAATACTTATACTAACTCCACTGTACCATGATGCTGATTGTATGACCTATAAGATGCATGTTAAGGGACTCGAACCCGCGACTTCTATACCAGCTGATACTTATACTAACTCCACTGTACCATAATGCTGTTGTATGAAATATGAGATGCATGTGGAGGACTCGAACCCGCGACTTCCTCACCAGCTAATACTCATTACTTACTCCACTGTACCATGATGCTGGTTGTATGACCTATAAGATGCATGTGAAGGGACTCGAACCCGCGACTTCTTTACCAGCTAATACTAATACTAACTCTACTGTACCATGATGCTGGTTGTATGACCTATAAGATGCATGTTAAGGGACTCGAACCCGGGACTTCTTCACCAGCTAATACTTATACTAACTCCACTGTACCATGATGCTGGTTGTATGACCTATAAGATGCATGTGAAGGGACTCGAACCCGCGACTTCTTACCCAGCTAATACTTATACTAACTCCACTGTACAATGATGCTGGTTGTATGACCTATAAGATGCATGTGAAGGGACTCGAACCCGGGACTTCTTACCCAGCTAATACTTATACTAACTCCACTGTACCATGATGCTGGTTGTATGACCTATAAGATGCATGTTAAGGGACTCGAACCCGCGACTTCTCTACCAGCTAATACTTATACTAACTCCACTGTACCATAATGCTGGTTATATGACCTATGAGATGCATGTGGAGGGACTCGAACCCGGGACCTCTTCACCAGCTAATACTAATACTAACTCCACTGTACCATGATGCTGGTTGTATGACCCATAAGATGCATGTGAAGGGACTCGAACCCGCGACTTCTTTACCGGCTAATACTTATACTAACTCCACTGTACCATGATGCTGGTTGTATGACCTATAAGATGCATGTGAAGGGACTCGAACCCGCGACTTCTTTACCAGCTAATACTTATACTAACTCCACTGTACCATGATGCTGGTTATATGACCTATAAGATGCATGTGAAGGGACTCGAACCCGCGACTTCTTCACCAGCTAATACTTATACTAACTCCACTGTACCATGATGCTGGTTGTATGATCTATAAGATGCATGTGAAGGGACTCGAACCCGCGACTTCTCACCCAGCTAATACTTATACTAACTCTACTGTACCATGGTGCTGGTTATGACCTATAAGATGCATGTGGAGGGACTCGATCCCAATTTTATTCCCTGGCTAGTCACTCCTACCTATTCTAATGCCTTAAAAAAATTCACCATTTATCAGAAAACAGTTCCGGTCTGTAAAATACTTCCGGTTTTTTGTTTTTTCCCGGTTGATTATATCAAAACTAGTACTGGTGGAGTGTTATGAATCTATATGATATACCATTGATACAAATTGCGCCTGATGTTTCCATCGGCAATCTGTGTATCATAAAAACAAATTAATTACTCTGAAAATTAATCCCACCCCGTAACATATGAAAGCCTAAAAAGGGTTTGGGTGCTGTCTTCTTTTCTTCTTTCTTCTGCGATCAGTTATCTGACCACTGTTCCCGGTTCTAAGATATATCCAGACGGGATAATCTCAATAAGGTAAACCATCTTTAAATCAGTTGGTTAGACCTTAAAATTCCCGCAGCTTGTGGGTTAGAGGAGACACGTACATGTTGGATAATACCTAACGTGGAGCTGAAAAATGGGTAAGGAAAATTAATCAAAAGCTGCGGGAATATCTAACCGAAGTTTGTGTTTGGTTGTCATAGTAACATCGAGCCATTCATAACACTCAACAAATCAACAGTCTGGCGGGCTGGGGCGGACTGAAGGTCCAGGTGCCAGACGTGTTGACACATTCACACGCATGCGCAGGTTATCACGCATCATTCACTCTCGACTCGATGCCAACCAATCACAAACAACATTAGGGAAAGTTTAACACATCACCAAGCGGTAGAACTGCGAACTCCGTGAGCGACTCCGGTGCTGCCAACATGAATGTGAGGAGATGATGCGAACACAGAGGCGTGGCGTGTGAGATGTATTTTCTCATGGGTTGGTACTTCGGCTTCTTCGTCATCACTGTCAAACAAGAAAAACTCTTTTATTATCATTTTCATTTTGGGGTTAACAATGCATATTAATTATAATCAAGATCTATTGGCGTCGCTGAGTGATATGCTTGAAGTGATTGGATGATTAGATGATCTCTTGTTCTATCAGGTGATTTTGACAATTGGAAGGAAGCGGTCGTGACCTCTCATAAAGGTACCATCCTTAAATGCACTTTGCCGACAGAGGGAAACCACGGTGCACTCTGTCAGGGTGGGCGACTATTGCGGGAATAGAACCCCGGTCTCATGTATTGTAACAAATTACCATAAAAAAGGGAGGCAAAGAAAGAAAGAAAGATAGAAAGAAAGAAAGAAAGAAAGAAAGAAAGAGGCAGAGAGAGAGAGAGAGAGAGAGAGAGAGAGAGAGTTAGAGTTAGAGAGAAAGAAAGAAAGTGAAGAAAGAATGAAAGGACTAAGTATAGGTAAATCCGTTACTTCATAAATAAATGAATAATTCTTTTGGAATAACAAGACCACCCTAATGGTATACCCCGTCCGAACGACCCTACTTTGTCACACGTCAAGGGCTCGATTTTATAAAAGAGAAAAAAGGGAATAAAATAGTAATTAGGTTTCCAAAATAATATTGTTACTATTATTAATTCTAATCATATTTAATTAATAGTATTAACATTCAACTTCACTTTGACTGCTTCAAGTTTGTATAATTATTTAGATTAATAACACGACCAAACGGGCCCGCTATAATTAGTTCACTTAATATCATATATGCATAAATACAAAGGGTAAATACACTTTTAAAAAATTGGGAATTCTATTATTTCCTTCAAGAAAGCCACCGAATCGAATCGAACGCACCCGAATGTTTGACCATGGAGTGGTTTGACGTTCTATTTTCCTCCCACCTTCTAAAAGTTGCCTATAATATTCGATTTTCTATTTTTTTCCCGCATTCTAAAAGTTCCTTACATTTTGACGTTCAATCTTTTCTTACGCTTTCTTGAAGTTGCCAATAAATGTTTGACGTTCTATTTTTCTGCCCGCCGTCCGCCTTCTAAAAGTCGCCTATAAATTTGTCGTTCTATTTTTCTCTCGCGCCTTCTAAAAGTTGACAATACTTTTGTGATGTTTTATTTTTTCCGACAGTAAATGTTTGACGTTCTATTTTTTCTCCCGCCTTCTAAAAGTTGTCAATCCTCAACGCCAGTCCCGAAAACAATTTTAGCGGGCGTAAACGAAATAGAACGAATCGACTTTTCCGATTCGTTCTATTTTCATCTGGCAACCCTTTTTCAAAGTACATTTTCTATCTATAGGCCTACAAATCATCTTGAATGAACAAATTTGTAGCGCCAAGATGTAACTATTTTATTCTATCACTGGGAAAACGCAACATATGAGTTGTTGAATGAGCGATATAGGCATATTTATATGAAATGCAATGGGAAGATATAGGGCCTATGCACCTTGAGTTCGAAATAATTATGTCACTGTATTCCTGTTTTATTCATTACCATTTTTAATCGTTCTAAAATTTAATTGGTTCAATAGCCTTGATTGATGTAAAAAAAATTACATTCTAATTTTTGTTGTCTAAACGGCTGATCCGAATTATGTGAAACTATACGGAATAATATTTAACATTGTTTATATAAAAATTCCGTGAACATTTGAATTCATTCGAAGCTGGAAATATTTTGCTAAACTTGACAAGACCCGCAAAACACAAAGTCCGCCTTTTTGCGCTCACTGGCTATCAAATGAATGGCCATCACCCCGAATTTGCTAAATTACTTTCGTTTGAACTGTGGAACGCGAACGAAAAAGAAAGAAAAACCCGTTTTACCGAGTAGACCTACAGTGTAATTGAGTCTTCGCTTCGCTAATCCAATTAGGACCTACCGTATCCAAATTACCATTTAGTTAGGTCACACTTAATATTATTTATAAAACAACAAACAAGCTATGAAAACCAGGATGGTTCCTTAGTAACAATCCACAACCGCTTCCTTGCCACTTTCTACTGTCTATAGGCCTATACTACCAAAAATAACATTTTCCCATCTTCCCTTCATCTCATTCATCAACCACCAAAGCCATGCAACAAATCAGCTGTCATAACTGACATCAGATTAAATTAATCCTGCGTCGTTAAATTAGAATAGATACGAGGGGTTATTATAATAACTCTTGAAATCCGGTGTACACTTGCCATGAAATCCCAGTCAAATCCCCTTGAAATCCCTGAAATCACTTGAAATCCCTTTGAAATCTGTATATGAAATCTCTTGAAATCCCCTGAAATCTCTTAAATCACCTGAATCAGTTGTAAGTTACACGAAATTTGCGAGTTGTAAACCCCTCGAATACATATAAATATAATATAATAGATATTAAATTGAAGAATTATTAATCCGTCCCCCCGGCTTAGTCTTCTAAAAGTCTTTAGATCGAAGCACATCAAGATCCAAGGATCTTAACAATGTTGTAAATCTACCGGCAGAAGAGTTGAATAAATAAATAAAAGGCACAGCTCTAGATTTTGTATAGGGGCAAGTCCCCGACTTTCGGTTTGCGGGCGGTCACCTCGGCCTAGCCGCCTAGTCACATTAATTGTATAGGCAATAGAGGCATGGAGGCATGAATTCCATGTCATTCATGTATCATCCACTCATTCGTACCCTCAAATAAACTAGCTGTTGGTGGGGTCGTGGGACAAACAATAATCATGTTTTAATAATAAGGATACGATGAAGTAATGAGCCGAGATTACATTGAAGGGTGAAACTTAAAAGCAAGGTCAGATTGTCAGAGAGACTTACCGAGTAGAGGAGATTAATCCTGGAGATTATCAGTTGAAACTTAATTAAT
This sequence comes from Brachyptera putata, assembly GCA_907164805.1. Lineage (NCBI taxonomy): Eukaryota > Metazoa > Arthropoda > Insecta > Plecoptera > Taeniopterygidae > Brachyptera > Brachyptera putata. The sequence continues at coordinate 5,902,776 of OU015473.1, forward strand.
ATCACCATTCAATAAAATAATTCAGATTCACTACGAAAAACCGTTCATAGACCATCACATGATATTTTCTCTAACATTCCCCCAAAATTCGAACGTTTTCTCGGAGCTCCTGCGTGGAGACTTTCCTCGCTGATGCCCTCTGGCAGAATGATTTTCGTTCTAATTTTCCCTTCTAACCGAATCATCCACCTTCGTTCGACGCTTCTGATTGGCTAAGAACAATGACCAGAAATCGAACAGATCGAAGCAAAATCTATGAACTTGACAAAAATTAAATAATATTTAACCAATTTAAAAACCCTTTTCTGAAGCTTGTTTCAAACCCAATTTTCACTTAAAAATTATCCCCAAAATCTTTTCTGTATTTTTACCTTACATTTCACGAATTTCATCTAAAAAAGTGTCTGATGATTAGTTTTTAATTGTACCTAAATTTTGTAAAGTTGGCACCAATAAGCCGAAAAAACCCGACGGGGATGAAAAAATGGCGACCATTCTAGATTGAATCTATCTCCAGCCGAAACCAATTACAACTCCCCATCATGGATTAAATCTATTCATTTTCATTCAGAATCGGGATGATAATAGAAGTGACAATAATCACGATTTAAAGAATTAAATTGCCTTCAAATTGATGCTATCAAACACTAATAGGCTTAACAATGAGCCGAGATATATTCATTATAAAATCAGATTTATTGGCAGGAAAACATGACAATAGCCTACACGAACCCAATAAGAATGTAATTAATCAACTTAAACACATAGTTTCATATATACCTGTATATGTAGATACTCTTAGATAATCATACATTTGTATTTATTAAGAGGTGCCACATAATTCGTCCAGGGAAAACTACTGGCAAACAACGAATCCCACCTGTTGCCGTCAGGGTCAATAGACTCGGCCGTCGGTACAAGTAAGTCGCCCAATAGACGCATATTCTCATAATCCAATGCTGCTTGTAGGTTGATTAATGCTAGATATTGTCTCTCAAAACCCCAGCTAATCGTATTTTAAATCATCCCATATGTTTGTGTTCAAATATAATAGAAAATATCAAATATGTAAACGTATAAAGTGTCTAAACCTCATCACCGCGTTCTAGGCATACTCTTTTCTGAGCTATTATTTACTAGCTATACTTATAGGCGGCTTCTTTGTTAATTTCTACTTTATCAATGTTGATGATCTGTTCTTGATTTCTTTCCACATATTCCCAGGGATAGACCTATACTCTTATTCATTTTATCGGGTCTTAGACATTATCCTATGTGGCTGGCATTTCAGTATATAGGGCTACATCCCAAGATAGGGCCAATACAAGTACTACATTAGAAAAACATGTCAATGTTTTTATGCTATTCTTGATTTCTTTCTGCTCATTTCTTGGGGATAAACCCACTGAAATAATGGGCACCTTCAGCATGGTTTATAGTATAAGTAGCTGTGGCATTTCGGTGTAACGGTATTGCGTTTCATAAATGTCAGAGTGTATAGGTTTTTATTCCCTTTATCTCTAGACTCAGATGAAATCAAATCATGTGAATCTGATCGGTAGACCCCCTACAATGTATCCCACATTATTGTTGCTGTTTGCTTAACGATCCCATCAACAACTAGGTTATTTGGGGGTACGTATAAGGGGATGATGGTCGAATGTTTAATGAAACCTATGCCTTATGCGGGACTCGAACCCACACCCAATCAACTACAGTTTTCAAGAAAATGACTTGACTGATTGAGCTATAGACAGTTCGCCAAATTCCATGAAGATAGCAAAGATGGACCTGACTAAATTTTTAATAAAAGGCTGTAAACTTTCATCCAAAATGACCTAGATGACGACGCGCCGTAAAACCCGAATATTCCTTCATTCATTCATCATAAAATTGTGTATTTTAGAGCAAATAATTTGTAATGATTACCCGAGTACAGCATGGATAAACATTAGTTTGCATTTATTGATTATCGATTCATTGTGCTGATTTTACCATTTACATTGTTCATAGAATAATTATAATTATCCACTAAATAGCCTAGCTGTTAGTTGGTATGGAAAACTATTGCGTTATCAGATTGACTTTGAGTTTCAATTTTATTTCTTGACCATCCATATACTGCTCCTATAGCAAATGTACAAACTTTATTATGCATAGTATTTTGTCAAGATGTGCGTGTTTCTAGGACTGATACAGATAATTTCAATTGTCTCTACATCAAGTTTTTTCTCCCGTTATAATAGCTTGAACGATTGCAGGTATAATCAAGTAGGCCTATGCATAGCTTATATATCCAAGTATATAAATATTCTGTACTGAGACTGTAAGAGGTCCAAGGTAATTTAGAAATCAAAATATCAGAAGGGAAATTCATGAAAAGTCAAACAGGTTTTCACTGACCACAGACAATAATACTCAGGTCTCAGTGCCACTAGTAGGGCCTATTACAGCTGTGTATAACTGTATAAGACGATGCTAGAAACATCTCCGCAGGGAATAATATGAGGACAGGGATATATAATGAGGAATAGGATGATGAAGTACCGATAAGACATAGCTAATGATTAGGAATCAAGCTTCATAAGAAAAGACAAGTAAAAGTAGGCCTATTTAGGGGCCATGTGATAAAATAAACAATGGGTTGCCTTGAGAATTACGTAATAAAAACATGAAAATGAAACTGAAAATGAAAATGAACTGATTTAAAATCAATGTGAAACTTACATAATTAATTAATTATGGATTAAGCATAGGCCTATAAATATTACTATTATTAATGCAAATTTTGGTCAAATGATCACAATTGGTTGGAAGGAGAATACTACTAATAGTACTGGGTGACATATCATATCATATATATGGATGACCCATTGGCCATATGTCACCTATATGATTTATCATATGGATGACATATGGGTTATATATCGAAATTCTAAAATCGAGGAAACACATATATTTTCCATACCTTCAAGATGGTGTAAGTATAACTATTTATCTCACATCGCATAATAATCAGATGTATTCGCTTTAAAAATGTGTATTTTTAAGCGTATCCGCCTGACAATCAGACGGTTTGAGATAAATAGTTATTACTTGGACCATCTTGAAGATATGGAAAATATCTGTGTTTCCTCGTTTTCAGAATTTCGATATCTCATGCCAATAAGTTATCACCAAAAACCTGACATCCCGCTAAATCGACTCCCATACACTCTTAAGGCTCTCCATCAGCCGCCTCGGTAGCTCAGTCAGCTGAGGCACCGCTTCTGATACTGAAGGCACCGTTGGGCGTGCTTTCGAGTCCCGCATAAAGCATGGGTTTTTGTGAATAAACTTTCACTTAACATCACTTCATTGTTTCATTATCATCTGCTCATTCTTACCCCTTTATAACCTCGCTGACTAGCTGTTGGTGGGGTCGTTAAGCAACATTAAAAAAAATGATCCAAGGGCGATCTGACCACTCAAAAGAATGATTAGAAGAATATATAATTCATTCAACAAACAATAAATCTCGAGATAATAATTTGAGGGTCAGCTCACATTGCAAACATTCACATTGGGGAAAATGAATCTCCATGTAGTCTTCTCATCATCTTGATCTTCTTTCTCGTCTCACTCATTTTTCTTCTCTGTTCTTTGTTGTTGTTTCTTGAAAACTTGATGTATACAAGCTGATGTTTCGACAGTTTCACATCGCACATAGTAACATTTGTTTTTCAAGTGTTGGCATTTACGTTTGGGAGCCAGGGAGCCAGATAGCCAGGGAGCCGGGAGCCAACTTCCTGCTGGTAGTGGGCAGTGGATTTCCATTAGAACACCATCTTTGAGATCCAGGTTCGTGTCCGGAAAAATAGCCGCCCATTTGTAGCTTGAGAGTAGGCCTAGTTTGACATATCTCGAAAAGGAAAAATATTATTTCGGATTTTATTTTAGAGATTTTTTTTAAATTTAATCATCTTTACTTTCTGAATTCAGTATGGCTCCCGTAAGGCGAAAGTTAGAAAATGGTATTGGCCCCGGCGTCTCTGTCGGTATAGGCAGTCGCATGTTGACATTCAAACATTCAAATCGTCAACAGTCGTTACGTCCACCGTCAACTATGGGCTCAGAACATGTTATTATGCGAGAAATTCGTAATTTAATGACTCAAGATGTCGAGTACAAAAACAAATTTGATACAATACGTTCGGGGTGGGTAGAGATGGGCCTGGACGAAACAACAATTACTCGCCAGTGGCGTGCTATCGCGTTGGAAATGAATGTAAGTATGGTACGCTAGGCCTAGAGCCTAAGTGACTGCACAGTAGGCCTACATATAGCATAGATTCGCTATGCTATGGTGACTGATTGATATTTGTTTGCTTAGCGACCCACCAACAGCGAGATTAATTGGCGGTACGAATGGGTAGGTGATAATGATATTATGAAGTGATGACAAGTGGGAGGACATTTACACGGATCCCATGCCATAATCCTATGCGGGACTGAAACCCATGCCCAACGATGCCTCACTTTCTGTATCGGTGCTACTTAATGTCGGTGCCTTGATTAGCTGCCTTAATGTAGACCCAGTTTAATGATAACTTCCCCAACGTATGGCCAGATCATGAACCATAGAATATATAGCTCGATCTATTTACAGATTAAAGACCATGTAGGCCCAGGCCTAGATCCCAATGGGTGGCTATGCTTAGGATTTAAATAGGCGTAGGGCCTGCAGCGATAGGCCTAGGCCTCCCTCTGTTTCCATTATCAGCCCTTTCTGTACTAGGCCTAGACCTATTATCGAACATGCATGTGTACACACTCGTAGGTGAGCCCTTCACCTAGAAAGACTGACAATAGTAGATCCATCGCTAGTGAAGTGAACCGTCATTCAGGAGACCAGGGTTCGACCATTCTGAACGAGCTTGGATCGTGGTTTTTCTCAGTTTTCAAAGTAAATACTGGAAGGTTTCCTACATATTAGGCATTGCTATCCCCGTACTATTATTTTAACAGACTGAAGAGGAATAGGTCTATTCACTGAATGGATTATCCACATAAGCCTACGGTACCGGTCTGTACAATGTAATTAGATAATATCTCCAGGAAGGCTCAGGGCCTGTAATAAGGTGACCATATTTAAAAAAAAAAAAAAAAATTGATTTTGAAATAGTTTTGAGATAATAATTGTTTGAGTCATCACAAAACAGTTGACGAATAGTGTCTGTTTTGTCTTCTGCTAACTGCTAATTAAGTCCACCTTGTAATGATAAGGTTGGGTTTTTTATTCCAGGATTTATTCAAGAGCAAGATCGCGACAGTTTGCGAGACCGCATTGACTGATGTCCGAGCATACCGTGTGAAGAAGATCCGCGCAGAAATGATCGAATGGTGGGACAAGTGTTGCTACTCGGACAAACAGCGTTCAGAGTTCCTCCCGTTCTACGACGACGTATTTACCGACGAGCTGCTCAAAGCGCACCAACTTGAAGTAACGAGACTTCAACAATATCACAAGATTAATCTGTAAGTCACTCGACATTCCTTTCTCTCAGAGGACAAAAGGATCAGATATCTCTGATGATCTAGGACCAAACTACTTTGACCAAATAATTTAAGATAGGCCTACCATTATTTTATTTTAATGCTGCTGACGACCTCACCAACAGCTAGGTCATACGGGAGTACGAATGAATGGTTGATAATGAAATGAAATGATGATGATAGGTGAGGTGTTCTGAGATAGGTTTGTCTTATGGGGGGCTCCAAACCACGCCGGACCTGACTTCAGTTTCTACTGCAATGCGATAGTTGACTGAGCCACGGGGGCGGCTAAGATACCATACATAATAATATTGAAATAGAGAAAATTGGAAAAAAATGTGTAGTCCAAGTGTAACCAGCTGAAATTCCTAGATGGCAGTAGTAAATTTGTGGCTCTTGTGAGTAAACTCGATGTAAGTAAACAACTTTAGAAGTATGCCTTGAAAAGCAAATGGGCCTAAATAGTTGACCTTGATAAATAATGAATTGATGATTTGGATCACTTTTTTTAGCTCAAAATCAACATTTTAGTTTAGGCCCTATCTATTTTTACTCGCAACTTTTGAAAACGTTTGGGATACCGTAGTTGCTTTCAACATCTGTTTCTATTCAGTTGATTTGTCATATTGAAATATCAATTTTCTAAAAATGTTACTCAGATTATCAAATCATACAAATGCAATTTGAATGTACCAGTACATGAATTGGGTAAAAGGGAAAGAGAGAACAGCAACTTACCAATGTTCACACGTAGATAGGACTACTAGTGGTGAAGAGCCATTGATAGAACAAAGAGATCAAGATTTTATTTTTACGTTTCGGCTGTTGCCTTAGTCATAGTAGAGTAAATATGACGTGTGAGAAGAGTATTTTAGTGATCTCCCATGAATGTTTGTGTTGCCCAGACACCTGTTCGAGTCGATCGAGCACTACCTGTGCGTGCGCGAGACGTACCTCTACCTGGAGGCGGAGGCCAAGAACCCGAACCGTCTGTTCGAGAACCGCGGAGGGCAGCTGCTGAAGAACGAACGCGAATTGAAGCTGGCGCGCAAGGACCTTCCACGGCTCGAGAGGGAGCTCCACGCCCTGACGGCAGACTTCCGCGCCCGCTACGGCCACGACTTCACAGCGCACGGTCACACCCTCGACCAGGTGCTGGCTGCCAACATGCTCAAGGTCGACAAGAATATACAGGAGATGATGCTACAGAACACGGCCGAGTTGAAGAACAGGGTTGCCAACGGGAGCTGCTTGAAGCGCAAGATGGCGGCTAGCACCACAAAATCGAACTCTAAAGTCAACGGGATAGGGAAACGACCTAAGCCGTTGATCTGATGTTTTATCTAGTGTGTGTATGTTAATATAAGTGAATGAACTTCGAATGGAACGTAGGGCCCAATTTGAAGAATATCAACTTAAGATAGATCATATGAAAGATGAATGAATAGATAAGTGCTATAAGAAATAATGAGGTAGGTAATTTTTTATATAAATTTTGAATTTGTAATTTTGTAATAATTCTGCGCTATTATGTACCCTATCCATGTATTTCCTCTACCACGTAGGCCTATCCGCCTAGTCTTGCGACGTTGAAAATTTATTGAAATTTTAAATAAAAATGTTTCAACATATTTTCTTATCTACTTATCACATATGACAGTACAAAGGAGTACTGGCTCCTTCTACAGTTCATTGCCGAGAGGTCTTCACATTTAGTGGTAGATCTGTCAATGTTTATAGTAAACCCACTTATTATCTTTTACTTATCATTTCTACTTTCATTACAAGTTTTATAATATGTATTTGCTAATGTAGGCCTGGGCATTATTATTTATATAATTTCACATTAATGTGTTCACTATTTAGCAATCACTGTATTGATAATTAAAACTACCAACATGAGTTTTGCCAGATGTAGGCCTAGTCAATGTATCTTTCCTAGCCTTGACAATTTTCCAGGTAAATTTATACACTGCAGTTATACAATAATATGGTGGTTCAGCAAACATTTCAGTATTGCTAAGAGTCAATTCAAACTCAAATTTTTGTAGGTACCTATATGCAACCAAAAGTGATAAAATGTTCATGCAAATTTACATCACTATACCTGCCTCATTATTTCCCTCACTGTACACCATTGTCGATCATTCACCTGTCATATCATCCATCACAAATTGATGAACTTTGTATCTGTTTTTTTTTCAACTCTGAACTGTAACATATATGTATGTCTTGATGATCTGTGACCCTTGATCTATACTATTATTTAATATTATGTTTCACTGTACATTGTGGCTGTCTACTGCTATGTATGTAACATTAAATGTGGTAATAAATAAAATTAATTATACAATTTATCTAATTATTGTTTAGTCTCCGTAGGGCAAAAAGTTCCCACCAGGGTGATTACTTGTGCAAATATTGTGAATGTTTATTATGGTTTATGGATAAAGCGTATTTTAGAAGGTACTTCTCTGCACGGTGTGAAACAGTTTTACAACGATAAGTTCGTTCGGACATGTTATACACAACACAGTTTTTCACGAGAATTATAAATTTTGCAAGATCAACAATGCCACCAGTACTGAAGCCACTTTAATCTAGAACTACCGTAGTTCATGAGAATCTCCGCAAAATCGCGACAGGGAAATGGGACCGTTGGCTCTGAATTGACCGCAAGAAACGACAAATACCGTCCATGTTATTAGTATAGGAGTTGGTACACCTTTTTTTTATACCGGTAGATATATAGGGTATAACGACGCACTGTACTGATGACTACGATCTATTGGCGCCGGTGAATGATATGAGATGAAAGGTTATTTTATTAGGTGTTTTCGGATAGTGGGAAGGAGTCGGCCGAGGCCTGTGGTCAAGGAACCATCCCAGTATTGACCTGAACAACAGAGGGAAACGATGAAAAACCCCTGTCAGGATGGTCAATCCTATGAAAATCCTATAAAAATCCTATGGCGGGAATAGAACCCCGGTCTCCTGAATGACGGTTCAGTATATTAACCACACATCTCAGTAAAAGCAAACTTGTTACCGCAGAGCCACCGCTATATAGTATGATAAACTCTGTTGGTCATAGAACAGAAGTTGGGTTATGAGTAGACTTTATTGCGTTAAATGTGTATATAAATGTGAGGTTAGGTAACGACACGTTCAGAGCAGTCCCTGTCTCTTGAGATCCTCGAATGTCTTCTTGTTGACGACGTTGCCTAGCGAGTCCTCGTATTCCTCCTCCGCCTCGGGCTGCCACCGCTCGCACTGCTTCTGGGACTTGAGCTTCTCCCATACTGCAACCGGACATACGTTGAAAGTTCAATTTACAATACTCTCCCCAACCACATCAAATTATCGCCCACATATCCTGCATATTCAAAAAAGTAAAAAATCCGGGACAACGCCAAAACGTGCGTGGTTAAAATCGTTTGTTCCAAATTTTATTGGGGGGAGGGGTCGAGGGCTCTACAGCCCCGCAGGGGAATTTTTCGGAATTTGTAGTCTTCTAGTCATATTTTGGGTGTTTTTCTTAGTCATATAAAATCGAGAATATATTATTAGCTATAAAGTAATTGCCTAGAACTTTATACTCTGAACTTTATACTCTGAGTAGTAGCCCACACATGTTAACTATAGAGAGACAGTTATTTTATTTTGATGCACAATTTAAAACAATTGATTCAACTAACATGAGGGGTCAGGCTAGTAAATAAAAAATAAGCTCCGTTAAGCTGGATTTCCATGCACGCGATTCTCATGACGCGCGTCATGGCGGCGAGACGGCAGACATTTTCCTTTACTGACCAATCAGGGACAAGTCTCGCGACTTTGAGCCGCCATGACGCGCGACATGAGAATCGCGTGCATGGAAATCCAGCATAAAGGCAGTAGTAAAAACAGGGCCCCAGTGCGTAGGCCCTGCGAGAGTGTGACTTACGTTGTAACGCGTCTTCTATCTGCGTGACGTTGGCGAAGTGAGCCGTGTTGGGGATTCCCAGGCACCGCATCCCGTGAGCGTGACGCCACTCCTAGGACACAAGTAAACAGTCACGTCAGACGTCAGCATGGCTTAATTTTTATTGTTATCAATTTTCTAGGCCTACATTATACATAGAGTTACGCTCGTCTGTGTGTCCTGCGGTTCGCTGGCGCGCGCGCACGGGAAAGGTTCGACAACTTACACCGGCGTCGCGCTGGGGAATTAGCGCGCAATTGGGTTGGTGCGTAGTGAGTTTGCAAAGTCAATGCCCCAGAGAACAGCGGAGTTTAGCAGTAATACGTAATCGGGTGTATTGGCCCAAAGTATACGCACGATGATAGCAAGGTGAAAGTAGTGAGGGGTGAAGTAATTAATAGTGATGACATTCGGTTACGTTGACCCGTGTTTGAAACACGGTAGGTTACAGGCTAGTATTAAATAAATATATTCAACAGTCAAACAAATCCACAAAGTGTCCAATGAAGACTTGACTGTGGGAGAAAAAATAATATTTTAATCTGTATACCGGTATTTTAAATTTTTAAATTGGATTTATGCTAGAAGGTGATTAATAAAATATAAATATGATTGATAAATTGAGTAGCAATTATGAATACAAAAATGAGAAATTATAATTTATATAATGGACTATTTTTCACAACAGAATGTATCAGAATAAACTTTCACAAAAGATACATAGAACCAAACACCAATAAACGATATACTTGACATATTCGTATACATTATGAATACGGTATACCGGTATATATTTTCTCAAAACCCAGATAACCAATTAGATTGGGCCAGGGGGTGTTTCCACCACTTCTTCTAGGGCAGTCTTCTTATCAGTCGGTTCCTGCCAGTTCCGACTTCTTCTTCCTCTTCTTCACTACAGTACTACTATCCTCTGTTTATGAGTTTCCTCCACCATTCTGTATCTCCAATCTACCACTTCCTCCCATTTTTCATTATGAATGTATCATAATTATTGTGAATGTTCCTTGCAACAGTACTAGCTGAGGCTTTTGGCTCCTGGCAGTTTGTGAGACGCGCATATTGTTTTTATACTTATTGATCTGCATTGATTCCAATAATCAGGACATAGCACCCCACGAGGTAACCCTTCATCACTGGCTCTTGGACTATTGCTACATGATTTATTTCATAGCATTGATGAAATTTTCAGTTTTAATTCAATTAATGTGAGCCAAAGTGATTGAGCTTTCTTTTACAATACACTATTATGTATATTTACTAGGGGTGTGTGAGTTTGAGAATTTAAGTTCGAGAGGAAATCGGGATTTTTGAGTTCAAGTTCAAATTCCCCAAAAAAAAAGTAGGCTTAGGCCTTATTAAATATTGGAACTTTCAATTGGTTTAGAGTAAGCCTAAAGTACAAATTACAGTGAAACCTCTATCCATCGTTTTTCAAGGGACCAGAGAAATAAAACCATCCATGCAGGAAAACCATCCATCCAGGAAAATTCAACATTGATTATATGGGAGTGGGGTGAGGAAAAATGAATGATACATCCAGGAAAACGATGGATCCGGGAACGATGCATAGAGGTTTCACTGTACTATAGAGCGACCATTTTCAACACGCCATACATTTAGTATGTACTGCCCAATTACAAAAATTACAAAAAGGTTTTTGACAAATGCTAGGCTGAGATTTGCATAACAGTAGCGACTTCTGGACCCTGAAATCCATGAAAAATCTTGTTCGATATTTGGAACAATACAGATACAAAAAAAATGGGGAAAAAAAATGAAAAAAAAAAATCTAAAAAAAAATTAAACTCGAAAACAAAACTTGAATATCAAACTCAAAAATTTAAGTGCTCGCACACCCCTAATATTTACTCATATACAATCAGACTTGGTTTCTACACGTGACCTGACCAAGAACAAGAGAGACAGAACTCACCGCGAAGTGTCGCTGGAACGCCTTGGGCCCCTTGTACGTGAAGTTACCGCAGATTTCGCAGTTGTAGCTGATATTCAACCCGTGAAGCTTGTACAGCCAATAGGGGATCGGCTGGAACAAAACAAGCACGCTCAGCTATGACGAGGAGGACAAGACATTCCATCTGGTATTACCAGTGGTGTGGCCGAGGGTTTACGCAGGTACACACGCGGGGCACCCTTGCGGGTGTACCGCAAGGGTGCGTGATAGGGCCACTTCTTTTTAATATATTTATTGATAACCTATAGCGCAAGGCATCCAGTCGAAAATTCGTCTGTTTGCTGACGACTGTGTCACATACAGATTGAAACAAAGAAAGGGAGATAAAGCTGCATTACAACTAGACTTAAATTTAATAAATGAATGGGTAAAGATAAATTTAATGAGATTAAAAATAAATAAATGTAAGGTAGTCCACTTCTCCAGAAAGGGGGACTTCTCGTCTTTTCATGTGACTTACACCCACGTTTTTGTATTCAGTATTCTCTGACCATCAAAATGACAAATGGTGTGCAACAATAAATTGCAAAGAGATATCAATTGAAAATACAAATATATCATTCCACCTGCAAGTATTTCAATTTTACTTGAATGCCTAGGGAATCGTCGGAACAAAACGGAATCGAATTAGTTGTGTGCTTACCTTGCCGTCCCAGCCGAGCGGCAGGTTCTTGGGGTTGTAGGGCACATCATCGTCGTCATCATCGTCCGACTCGCTCACGCTCTGCTCGGCATCCGAGTCGTCCCTCTCCCCCTCGGTCCGCGCCTGCTTCCTCTGCACGTTCTCCTTGGTGGCATCTCTCTGCTCGCTCACCTGCACAGTCACAGCGTTACTCTCTCTCTCTCTCTCTATCCCCTCCCTCTCTCTCTATCTTTCTCTATCTGTCTCTGTCTGTCTGTGTGTCTGTCTGTCTGTGTCTGTCTGTCTGTGTCTGTCTGTCTGTGTGTCTGTCTGTCTGCCTGTCTCTCTCTCTCTCTCTCCCTCTCTCCCTCTCTCTCTCTCTCTCTCTCTCTCTCTCTCTCTCTCTCTCTCTCTCTCTCTCTCTCTCTCTTACTCACCAGCTCGGTGTAGCGATAGACCTGTGCCTCTAGCGTTGCTATCTCCCTCTGTCGCTCGCTGTCCTTGTCTTTGCCCTGCCTGCCCGGCTTGCTCTTGGCCAGGAGCGATGGGTCGAGAGACTTCTTGCCCTTCGTGCTGAACAGCCTCTGTGCCCGCTCCTCCAACGTCCTGCAACAACAGCCAATCAGACGAGTTCAACTCGCTATACAGTAAACACTCGTTGATACAAACTCGGTTAATCCGAGAATTGATGATGACGTCCACTGGACGCATGAAGGTAACGCCGGTACTCACCCGCCACACTTGAGTCCCAGCGCCATGAGCGCCGACTTGAGCCTGTCCAAGCCGAGTGAAGCCAGCTCCTCCCACGACGAGAACGCAGACAGGTCGAGGTGAGCCCCCACGTGGGTCAACGCACTGCCCGTCTCTTTCTACAACAACAACAACAACATTCACTTGCTTGAGTCGGGACGCAATTGTGCCGTGAAGTGGTTAATAATTAGTTTACGAAATGTATTTCGACTAGGAAAGTACGGAGAGAAGGAAGGAACGTTAGAGTGTGACGACTCACCGGCCAGCCCGGAAACGATCCCGCCTCCCACTGCAGCGAGAACGTGACCTTGACGAGATCCATCTCCTGGCCTAGGTCCATCAGCGGCTTGACTCGCTGCGTGTAACCGTGGAGATAGTCCAGCAGCATGGCCAGGTACTTGCGATACTCGGAGTTCTTGCGCTCCTTCGGGATCTCAAACAGGTGGTCGAACGCCGTCAGGTACGAGATGTAGTCCACTTTCTAGACACGGAACACTAACTTCAGTCATCGTACAAATTCCATTTTCATTTATTTATATGACTTATCCTCGTATTCCGTTGGTCCCACAGTCGAGTGTGGGTGGCACCGAGGGGTTAACAACTTGACATTTTAGTGTACACCTGATTTTTTATTTTTTTGATTCTTTTGATTTTTTGATTTTTTATGATTTTTTTTGATTTTTTGTGATCTTTTTTTGATTTTTGTGATTCTTCCTGATTTTTCTTGATTTTTCTTGATTTTTCGTGATTTTTTTTTATTTTTCGTGATTTTTTGATTTTCTGCAATTCTTTCTGATTTTTATTGATTTTTTGATTTTCTTCGATTTTTCGTGATTTTTTTTATTCCATTTGATTTTTTGATTTTTCGTGATTTTCTGTGATTTTTTTGATTTTTCGTGATTTTTTTGATTCTTTTGAATTTTTCTTGATTTCTTGATCTTTTGAATTTTTGATTTCTCTAGATTTTTTTGTTTTCTCTCAATTTTTTCTGATTTTTCGTGATTTTTCTTGATTTTTTTTGATTTTTCTTGATTTTTTTTATATCTCTTGATTTTTTTGATTTTCTTCATTACTATGATTTTTCTCGATTTTTTTGATTTTTCTCGATTTTTTTTGATTTTTCTTGATTTTTTTGATTTTTCTTGATTTTTTTGATTTTTCGTGATTTTTATGATTTCTCTTGATTTTTTTGATTTTTCTCGATTTTTTTGATTTTCCGTGATTTTTTTGATTTTTATGATTTTTCTTGATTTTTCTTGATTTTTCTTGATTTTTTTGATTTTCCGTGATTTTTTTTGATTTCTCTCGATTTTTTTGACTTTTCTTGATTTTTTTGATTTTCCGTGATTTTTTTTGATTTTTTTTCAAGTGTACACCTGATTTTTTTAGTTGTTAACCCCTCGGGTGGCGCCCAAATGGCATTGCAAATGAATGACATTATATTTATATATTTTGCTACATTTACATACACCATACATACACTATAGGCCTACCGATACGGTAATGTCCGGATAAATGACAAAAACGGTTTTTACTTATAATATGTTCCGAACTTTTGGAAATGGAAGATTTTATCTTTAAAATTATGGTCACGGATAGCACAGTCCTGATGTTGAAGTTGACTGGTTTCAATCATTAGAATGGGGTGATAAGATCGCCCTTGTGGTGCCCCGTCCAAACGACCCTTACTTTCATCCATAGCCTTGATTTTACAACAATGATAACAACAATGATTTACATAACAATTATAACAATGACAAACATAACAATCATAACAAATCATATCATAACAATGATTTTGTATCAAGTTTTGATGTTATTAAAAAAATATACATATATATTTCAACAAGAGAAGAAGTGAGATGATTTTATGAAACAGCTGGCAAGCTTACCTCGATGCCTTTCAGGTTGACGTACTTCTCGTAGCACTCGTGTAGGTCCAGGTATTTACCGTAACCCTCTTCGTCGGTGAATTCAACGACGGCTAGAATACAGACAGAGAATGTTGACACACTTGTATGGTTCAGACCACGGTCTAGAATATCGGGCTACACCTCCGTACGTAGTTAGGCTGGTACCAACAGTGCTGCTAGTTCCATCAAAATCCGTGCGGAATGCTAGGTGACAGGAGGCCAGTCACATGGTCCAGTTGACATTTGACAGCTGACATCTTGCTGTGATCAATGACGTACATTTAGTGCGCGCAAGCGTAGAGTGTGGCCCACCGGCCTACTGTCACCGTGGCATTCCGCATGGATTTTGGTGGAACTAGCAGCTCTGTTGGTACCAGCCGAAATAGCTTCGATACAAGACATATACTATTCTAGGCCGTGGTTCAGATATAGATCTGGACTTGCGTCAAGGTGGATCTCATCCCAGCCAGACGCGCCAGTGTGCGACGCTCTACCAACGGAGTGCTTAATAAGAATAGGATAGATATGAACTAAAATAAAATTGTTTATGCATTCATTAATGCAGTGCTTCCAAACTTTTTTGATCACTACCCCTTTGTGGAATGCTAAATGAAGTTGATAGTTTTAGAATACAGGATTCACGAATGGAAGAGGCAACCATAACTACAAATTAGAGATTAGAGGATATAACAGCAACACTGGTAAATTCTCATTTCTGGGAACCACTATTAAAGAATGGAATGGACTGGGAGAAGTGTTGAGCGTATGGCCGAAATCGGTTGATTCATTAAAAATCTATATAATTGTTAAATGAGAGATAAATTCAAATAAATATATTGCAGGCCTAACCAAGTGAAATAACTCAAAACAATAAAGATACATATAATACAATACAATATCTATCCTTATCTTACAAGACTGCCGGTATCTGCCTTATCCGCTGTCTTGCTAAGTGCTAA
This sequence comes from Brachyptera putata, assembly GCA_907164805.1. NCBI lineage: Eukaryota > Metazoa > Arthropoda > Insecta > Plecoptera > Taeniopterygidae > Brachyptera > Brachyptera putata. The sequence goes on from OU015473.1 coordinate 5,918,512, forward strand.
TAAGTTGACCTAGCGCCAAGTTGTGTAAGCTACGACGTCAGCACTACGATGGCTTACAAGTCTACCTGCTTTATACCCTGTCTTGCCGAGTGCTAATAAAATAGACTAACGCTAGGATGTCTTACTCGCTTGCTCGTCGGTGGGGTTCTCTCGTACTTGCGCCAGTTCCTCGAACTGCACGGACATCGGCACGCTGATCTCGTTGGGCATACGACGGTAGAACTCCTTAATGCCCTTCAGTCGCGTGTAAAACTCGCTGAACTCGTTGGGTCCCGACAGAGCTGCTACCTCCTCTTTACGGAGACCGTCTTTATCTTCGTACAACTCTTTCAGGTTGTTTGTACAGTCCATGTAGTTCTGTAACACGTTAGCGGAGGAAAATCAGGTGACGGAAAAAAGTATCCCTGTGGATCTAGGCTTAGGTGCCATAGGTTAGTGATTACAATCAAACAGAAGAGGCCTACAGGCCTAACTTACGTCAAGTAGCATCTTCAAACGATGATCAGAATTTATAGTATCTCTCAACTGCAAAATGAAGAAAAAGCAAGGTCAGTTTATAATATGCCATGCCGATCTGTTTGGTGGTCATGTTAGGTGATAGCAGATGATGGTTCAGGGTTAGTTACCAGGGCAAGGTTTGAACTAGAGAAAACATCGATTCCGTAAAAACAAGATCGAATAATCTATGATTCTAGGGATACAATCGATCAACAATCAACCTACTTCCATCTTTGTGAACTCTCGAAAACGAATAATTCTTGAGCATTGGTGATACAGCAGGGGGAAGGGGGGGGGGACGCTAGGAAATTATTCACGCAATCTCTTTCTCCTTGAGTGTGTGTTGATCATCAACAAATGATGTGCAGTTCAGCTGATTTGATTACACGTTAAATAGTTTATATACCGGTAATTGATGTTGGTACTAGATCAACCTTTGATCAATGCACAATAATTGTATGTGATTAAAGGTTTCCACTTGATATGGAGGAAGTCGAGATCACCATACATCGATAACTTAACAAAAGAGTGCGCTTCTAATTGCGATATAGCCAACGAATTACAATCGGGTATGAAAATATGCACATGCTCTATTTTGTAGCTTGATAAATTTGCAGTGACCCTTACCAAATCACATGAAACACACAACATGAAAGTGCACAAAAAAACTTCCTGTGACTACAAAAAAAATCACCGCACCCATAACCAGCGATGAAAAACCTTTATGTAGGCCTATAGGTAATTATAAAAATACAGTACGGTAATTAGAATTACAATACAAACAGACGTAAAAATAAAGATGCCAATCCAAACACCATTGATCATATTATAAAGTGAGTTTAAAACCTATAAACCAACAATTCTTATCATGCCCAAACTTTTTCTGATAGATATACGCCCAAACAAGATCTATCAGAAAACATAAAAACCGAACACCAATTGGTAAAAGTAAGCGTAACAGCTCAATAATCTGTGACTTTTCACAAGTTTCACCGATGACTGAGCACAACACCACGATAATTTTACTGTAACACTGAGCATTGCCAATTGGTGTTTGATTTTCGTTTTTTTGGTGTTTTCTGAAAGATCTTGTTTATAGCTTTCAGAAAAAGTTGAGGGAGGTTGAGAATTGTTGGTTTTTATAGTTTTTTAACTCACTTGAATCTGATGGTTTTTGCACATTGTTTGGGATGGGGCGTGCTGGAGGGGGTGAATATTGTTGGCAAGGTTAGGGGGGTAGGTTGATGCTGTTGTTGGGGATGGGGGGAGGGTGCTAGAGGGGGTAATATGTTGGTTAGATTAGTGGGGGAGGTTGGGGAAAAAAAACACAAATAGGCGTGCAGTCTCTGTAATTTTACCAACTCCACTGGCAGCTCCAAAAGCATACCTGCAGTTTTCAAATCATTTGTACTAAGCATCGGATGGCTGTATTGTATGTGAACACTTGAGAAAGTTACGCCTATAAGAACAAGGATTTGATGTAGCCATGTGTATACACAACTGATTGCATCAACTACCCTTCCTTACTTTCCCAACAGTTCAGTACACGACAATCATTGTGTATAGCGTGCTGTTGTCAAATTTCCGTTGTGCCGTAGCTACGATTTATTTGCATGAGAATTTCCCTACCCACGTAGATCTAGTCATTCCTAAGCAGCCCTAGGCATAACCGCCACTAAAAAAGTTCCAAACCTAAAAAGATAACCTATAAACTAGGTCTAGGCCTAGGCCTATTATGATCAATAGGCCTACTAGAAATAGGCCTCCTATAAATTTACTGCAAGTAAAACACGAGCAGGAATACGACAACAGTGCCTTAGAATATAACTAGCCGAAGCAAAGCTTTATGACAGCCTAGACATAGGGCCTAATGGCCTAGGCCTAGTCATGGATAAATAGGCCTATTTAACAGGTTAGGTAAACATAACCTCTAAGCCCTACGTTTGTCTTTAAATACTTACTCCCGTTTTTTTATGAAGCATTTCTTTCACCATTCCATCCATTATACGTTCCCTTTCTTCATGATAACGTCGCTGTTGTTCTAAAATAGTTTCCATTGTACAATAATTCAACAATAAATATAATTAAGACTATATTTATGCCGACAACTAAATCGATTCGCTTTCACTGATAGTTTCACTGTAGTTCGCAAATCGTCCACCTAAAGGCGCCTTGAACGGCCAATAATAAATGGCTATTTGTCTACTAATTTTAAACACGATCAAGTCAATCTATTTTGATTTCTTGCCCAAAACTGAAATACAACTTTAAAACCCAACGATTTACCCATGAAAATGAAAGACTTGAATCGCAATGTATAATAATTAAAATATCAACCATTCACCGAAAATGTTTGTAATAAATCTTGAATTTTTCTCAGGTTTTCAAGTTTTTCAATGTCTGGGTAATTTTTCTGCACTAGTATGCTGATGAAAACAAAAAACTTGATTTATTGTCCCCTTCTATTCAAGTTAGTAACAACTACCAGTGTGTAGCTAGTGACGTCTTGGTATGCCATAAAGATAACAGCGTGGTCACTCAAAAACCGTGTGCTAAAACGTTATTCCTATTTCATAGAGAAATCCAAACAAAAATACGAACTAAAAATATAAGTAAACAGGCCTATTTGCTCAACAATTACAAGAACAGAAACTAGGTATAGACCTATATATATACATATTATATACCAGTAGGCCCTATATATATAAATTATTACAATATGATAGGACAGAAAGTCACTTCAACTTGTGCATCTCATGATTAAAATTACAAATAATAAAGAGGAACTGATCAAGTTGAAAAACGTTATCTCACAAACTATCGACAATTTGTGCACTGAAAACTTGCCTGCGGCTTGATAATGCCGGCGTTCTAGCTTTCAAACACATTCTGGACTGCAACAAGGCTGTGGTGAAACAAGGCAGTAATGGAACAAGGTGGTGGTGAAACAAGGCAGTGATGGAACAGGCAGTGGTGAAATGAAACACCAAATGAATAAAACACACTATAACATGAAGTAGATATTTATTAAACACTTAAAATAGTTTTGATCACAAACCCTGTTGTAATGGAAGAAACATATTACTCTAATCTCAACGTATTAATTGCAACTGTTATTCAAAACTGGTCCCTCTCACGTACGTTCATCATATCATTCAGCAGGGTTCCCAATACGATCATCTGTCCTTTTACCGGCACCAATCACGCCACAAAGCATGACATCACGACATTTGAATCAAGTGGGCTGTACAACTACGGTAAACTTAACTTATCAGGGTATCTCTATATGACCACAAGATATCAAATCCACTGCCTTCTAGTTGTCATGGTAACAAAACCCCGTTGTTTGTATTGCAGTTGTGCCAACACTGCCGGCATTATGTAGTTACGAAAGACGGTCGGACGTTACATCGATCAGGTGTCGTGGCGTCACGTAGTGGGAACCCTGCTTCACATCAGCGAGTCTTGGAAATAGACACATAGTTATATACGACGGCAATAAGATCAAACACTTATATAATATCTCACCTATTATTGTTATTATCCATTGACAGTTATTTGATACAATCAGACTTACATTAATTGACTTAAACATAGACATTAAGGCACGACAATATTATTACTGATATACTCGTGTCCACGAAAGAAAGTAATCTACCAACGTAATACCTGTCAATACTTCAATAATTACGTGATATCATGATGAGTATTGTTTGGTCAACGACCCAAGCAACAGCTAGGTTAGACGGGGGTACGTATGAGCAGGTGATAATGAAACTATGAGGTGATGTTGAGTGAAAGGACGTTCACAGAAACCCATGCTCGACAGTGATTTCACTTTCTAAAGCGGTGCCTCAGTTGACCCGAGCTACGGAGGGCGGCCGTAATACAACTGCAATGATTCCACGCGTTTGAAAGAGGTCATGAGAGGTTATCATCATGAGAAAGCTGCGCAACCGTGGCGGTGATATTTGTGAGTTGGTAGCTGACCTTCTGTCGTGGCTGCGACTATAGAAGAGCAAGATACATTTGTTGGGGTCAACGAACCTCATAGGGGGCTTTACACAAGAATTGGACGTAGATGAGACATGCAACTTTGGGCATAATATATTGATACATCAATATATCAATATTTTGCATTTGGTACACAGATATTTATCAATTGATTTCGCTTTTCGATACTGGTATATCTCAACATCGATATTCCTCAACTGTAGCTGGTTATTAAACTAATCATTCAGTCATTCAGTCACCTTTTCAAAGGGCTTATTTATAATCTAACAGAAAAAAATACATTTATCTTCCGATATTTTGATAGGCTATAATGCCGATTTCCTTTTGATATCAATATTATATTATAGACCCTATTGCCATTGGTTTTCGGTATTTTAAAATATCGATATGAATTAAAAAGTATCATACAGATTGAAATATCGTGATTTCAGTTACCGATATATGGTATTAAAACAAAATATATATGAATTTTTGTTATAATTCCCCCCTCCATTGCAGCATGAGCAGAGTTACATTTGTTCTTGGCAAGAGTATCAGGTGAGGTTTTGGCTGAGAAACATCCAAGACTGCAAGACGGCTGACAACCAACGAGCAGGTAGTAAATACAAGACGGGCACGTGTCGACTGACGCTAACCTTGCTATTTCATCTAACATAGCGACAGAGATGGGCAGTATCTTAGATACATGTATCTTTTGATGTATCTTAAGATACTGATACTATTTTGTATCATGGATATAATTTTTAAAGTGTAGGCCTATCTTGTATTTTTCCAATAATTTAAATGTATCTATATCTTATCTATCATTCAAGATACAAAATACATTTTTGTGGAGAAATTGCAGATGTTTTGGTTAGTACACCATTTTGTTAATCTCAACCGAATGTATTGATTTTTCAATTTTTCGAAACTTATATGTAAAGGGTTTTGGTCACTGCAATTATTATGGATTATTAATAATATTGAATCGATCGAAAGTATCGAAGTTGAATGACAACCCTCACCAACAGATTTGCCATAAATGCCATATTTAAAAAAAAAACAGCATTTGGGAAAATGTTATGGTAAAAGTAGGCCTATCTTGTATCTTAAAATACTTCTTGTATCTCAAGTCTTTCGAGTTTTTGTAGATGCATGCATATCTTGTATCTTTCAGGGTTTCAGGAGAGTATCTTGTATTTTGAATCCAAGATACATTTTGTAAGTATCTTTGCCCATCTCTGGATAGCGAATACATCCAACTTCAATTTTATTTCACACACTCCTCATTGGCCGCTTCATTGGCCGTCCTGCCGTGGATTGCAGTTGGATTGCGATACATGTGAACAAGAAGACAATATGTCTGAGTTGGCCAATTCAGTTGGCGATTGTGACTGGAATCGTCACGTTTACTGTGCTTTAGACGCGACGGATTACCCGTACAATCACTTGTAAGTTTAAACCAATCAGAGACAAGCAAACCTTAAAGTGGTTATACCATCGGCTAAAGAGATACTCGAGACGTCCCATGTAGGTTACTTCACGAGTTTCAAAACCCTTTCATTACTACCAGAAATTACGTCAATCATCGCTACACATTTGTAGAGCGCTGCTAGCAGCGAAGTTGAAGACTTGCCAGATAACCCAGGCAAGCATCCATCTCACAATCGCTGGAACGATTTTCAGCATCGGGGATAAAGGGTGTGGGGAGGGTAGAGACAAAGGAGTGGGAATGAATCCTAATTTTACGTTGGGTGAACTGTCTTTGTATCTCTTTAGTCCATGGTTATACCAACCTCTCAAAGACAGGACACATATTTACATGCAGAGACACGTTAGAGAGTCTATACAGCCAGGCTGCATGCAGTGGTACCAACACAGAAATACTTCATGTTACCGGACAAACGTGAAGGAACGAGCATGAGCCAGCCTCGAGATCCTATAGTAGATGTTAGGCCTTCCAATTGTGCATTGTTAATTTTCTCTGGAAAAAAACATATTAACGTTGCCGCCCGATATTCATATTTTCCGTCGATTCCACATTTTACGACTTGGATTCGTTACTGATTAAACATTTCAATATAATTCGAATGATATTCATTATTCAAGTTTCGATATAGTTGGCAATTTTTATATTGAACGGCAACCCTACTTCTAACATAAGTCGAGTCTTTTCAGTAATTTTTACTTTACAATCCCTCGTGACAAATAATAAATAGTATTTTTCCCGTAATAAGTTTTCCACTTGAAGAAGTTTCATTTCTCTGGTCCCCTGGAAAGCATAATGAAGGGGTTCCCCTATAGGCCTATACCCTAAATCAGGGGTCTCCAAACTTTTTAGCCTAAAGGCCACAGTGATTCCTCTACCAAGTGCCAAACAGTGACCAGGTGACCAAGGGCCAACAGTAGTACACCGCCATCTTGTGGGGAGCTACATACATCTCATTAATTATAATTAGGCCTATAATATTCCATTTTATATGTAAATCACATCTCTTATTGTTAATTGTTGGGATAAATAATTAATTACAGTTGAAATATTCAATTTCATATGTATGTCAGTTATTAAGTTACGGTACTTAATTGGTCGTCAGATAAAAACAAATAATTATTATTTTCTATGATTTAGCTACATTGTAAATTTTACGATGTAATCAAAATGACCTACGGCAGGCCGTAGTTTGGAGACCCCTGCCCTAAATCATCAGATCTTCCCTGAATATACATAATATCAATAAATACAAATATATAGACTTTATCATCCCAATTAAATGCTGCGTTACGCTTCATAATTCTGTTTTATAAGAATAATATGAGCTGGTTGGTTGACTTCCCAAGCGGTTTCGACCAATCACTGAAAGGGGCGTGTCCTAGGCTATCAAGGTCGACACGGTCTTCTTTACGGCGTCTCTTGCGTACGGAATGTATGATATGGAGTACCAGGTCATGGCCAGCGACTGCAGGATCACAAACAGAAGGGCGAGACCACCCTTGTGCAGCTGAAAACACATACATAGAGACATGTAATTTTTTTCCCCCTTCATATTGGGTTTAACGACGCACTGTTGAGCTAGCTTTCCATGAACGCGGTATTCGCTTAGCGAATTCGCTAAGCGTTTTTTTAGCCGCTATGTTGAAAAACAACCAATCATTGACGAAAGCGGCGCATGGCGGCACAGTATCAGAGCTAAAAAAAACGCTTAGCAAATTTGCTGAGCGAATAGCGCGTTCATGGAAGGCCAGCTTTATGATAGCGCAGATCTAATGGCGTCGGATGGATGATCAATGAGACGATGGGATGACGGTTCGTGGATAATGGGAAGGACAGTGGGAAGGAAGCGGTCATGGCCGACTTATTATGAATACCATCCCGGCATTAGCCTAGATTACAGAGGAAAACCATGAAAAACCCCAGTAAAGATGGTTGGCGGCGGGGATCGAACTGGGTTCGGAATTCCCCCCGCCTTCCAGATCCCATGAAGCGAACGCGTTAACCACTGCGCTGCATGTGCCGGTCAGTACAGAAGTAATAATGGGAGGTTTGGCTCCACCCCTTCAGAGATTTCAGGGATTTTAAGAGATTTCATGGCAAGTGTACACCGGATTTCAGGAGTTGTTAACCCCTCGATTATCCCCGGACGTGCTACTCACCCCGATGGCTGCGAACAGGGTGAGACCAAACAGGACGATGACCAGTATCGTCGCGATCACCCGAGTCGGAGCGAACATCTTCTTGATCTGGCTCACCGGGCCCATCAGGAAACACGTGCTGCCAACACAACAATCCTGTTTATAAACCAGGCAGACGCATCTAATCTATCACACACTTGCATACCCTTAATAAATATGGAATTGTCCTGAGCTTTGTTAGTTGTTCTTGTAATATGCACATTATTTATATTTCCAAGATTAAATTTTTTATAATTTTGGTTATAAGAAAATGTATTACACAAGTAATTTGGCACTAAACCTTTTGTTATTTTGAAAATTAAGCACATAGTATTCAACACAATTCTCTGTTTGATAATACACCAATAAAGTATTTCACACATTTTATTGATAGCCATATCTTTTCTAACTCTGAGAATGCAACGCATAGCCTAATTTTGCTGTTTTTGTAGAGTTTCAATTTGACTTTTACAAAGAAAAAATAAGATTGAGCTACTATAATCAAAATGTAGGGCTATAATGGCTTGATAAATCAATAGCTTCTAAGATTCAATTGGCAGATATGCACTTATTCTCCTAAGAAGTCCAACTTTCCTTGCTACCTTATTTATACGCACCGTGCATGCACCGCCTTATGGTAACTATTAGTTAAATTTAGTTAATCCACTAACCAAGCACTCGTAAAACTGGACCTCAATATATTTCATTGGGTAACTACCGAATCTAGAAAGTGGTGGTGTTTCGTGGTTTTCAATTTTATTCGATCTAATGTAACTTTTTATCATATGTATTTTCTGATTATATGATACTGTAATGTAATATTGTTCAGGCTATTCAGCCTGACAGAAGACACATGGCCTGATGTGTGTATAGAAGAGGTGAGGGGGAGGAGAGAGTGAGAGAGAGGAACCCGGCTGTAATATACAAACAAAACCCTGGAAACATTTTCATATATATATTTTTTTTCTAATATTGGGTTTAGTTTAACGACGCTTTTTTTTATGGAGACATGAACATTATCGAGTAATGTCTACGTCACAACTCAGAAAAAGGGTAGCATCCTCGAGGACAAATACATTAATTATAATTTCTGAAATAAAGATAATGATTTCTAGATTTATCTAAAATTAGAGAAGTAAAAAATCGTTATAATTCGTTAAAATCTAGTTCGAGTGTTGTGATGTAGTTGAACTATTTGACAAACTCTCAGTGTACTTCTTTTAAATGCTTTCTGGATTCCCAACTAAATGCTATAAATACGGTACGATGGGTGATTGACTCATCAATACAAACATGTCTCAAGAAATATAAATTCGGGTCGGTTGGTTTTTACGGCAGTAAGTCTTAAGTACACTTGGTTTTTAGCATAGTCGGTCGTTTTTTTAGGTCACTTAGTTTTTAGTACACATGATTTTAATACAGTTTACCAATCTCAGGCTATTCCATAACAAATCCCCCATTTGTCTGGAAGTGTCTCCACTATATAGTAGTTCACTAAAACGCCACCAGATGTCAGCCACTCTAGTTTTGAACACTAATACTGTAACAGGTGTACCTGGCCATGGAGATGAGGTTCCCAAACGTGTACAGGATGGCAAACAGAGCGAGGCCTTTGGAGAAGAACAGCGCCAGCGATCCGAGCAGCGAGCACAAGATGCCGATCACGAAACAGATGATGAATCCTTTCAGCCGTGTCGACCAGCTCAGTGTGGTGGAGTCCAGTAGCTAACAACGTAAGAGCTAATGTCAGATCGGGCGTGGGTTCGAGGCGATGATTATTGTTTGATCAACGACCCCACCAACAGCTAGGTTATACGGGGGTACGAATGAGCAGGTGATTATAGAACTATAAAGTGATGATAGGTGAGAGGACGTTTACAAAAACCCATGCCTTATGCGGTGGCTTCAGTGTCTGAAGCGTGAAGAGTGTCTGAAGCGCTCCAGTGTCTGGATGGTTCGATGCGCGATGATTGGGCCTACCCATCGCCTGTGGGCGGGGAGCCGTGTTATTCCAGTGCGTATGGGCGTAAGGGTAGGGATGCAAGGGGAGGCGGAAGGGCATGGGGTATTCAAGTGACACTGTCCTTGACGATGACTGGCTAGGGTTAGGCAGGAGTCAGTCACGACGGGGTCCTTGGATGGGTGGCGAATTGCGTTGTTTCGTTTTGGCCGCAAAACTGGATAATCATTCGGCTCGGCCGAGCGTCTATGAGCCAAAGTAATACGACATACGCGAGGGAGCGGTTATGTTGACCCCACGTTTTGAGACGCGGGGCTAAAGCTAGTAAGAAAGAAACATGAACAGGGGCTGGACAAGATAGATGTGTGGGGTGGTCAAAGATTGGGATCATCATGATAGATTATAGAGTACCTAAAATATAGAATATTTACGGGATTGAGGAAAACGGACATGTGAAAGAAAAGCTGCAAGGAAAGATGTTTTTTGCAAGGCAAGGAAAGAAGGAGAGATGAACATTCTTATGTAGAAAATCACTGACACGAATGGTCGAGTGAGTAGCAAACTGAACCGTCATCAGGAGACCGGGGTTCGATTCCAGCCATAGTCGCCCATCCGTACAGAGGTTTTTTGTGGTTTCCCTCTGTCGTTCAGGTCAATACTAGGATGGTTCTACCAAATCTTCATCACCAAATCTTCTGACTATCCAAAAACACCTATTAAAATGACCTTCCATCTCATCATCCCACAGTTTCATATATCATTCACAGATTCACATAGATCCTCATCATCAACAGCACGTTGTTAAACCCAATACGGTATAAATAAATGAAGGCAGACCCTTCTACCATGGACCCGAGGCGTCTATGGTGGCTTTTACGAACCACACTCCGTGACACGAACAGTGGTCTATTCCTACGGCTCCCAAGGACACAAACAAAAACAAGGCATAACAATACAAAACAATAAAACAGTTGAAGCATACATAGAACAATATATCAATAATAAAAAAAGCAAACAGTAGGGCAGAGCCGAAGTGCAGTCGTATAGGCCTATCTATCCGATTTTTATTATCAACTTTAGGCTCATAATGTTGGTTCAAACATTCTTCAGGATGAAAAAAAATTACTGACCCATATAACTTAGCGCTAAAATCTTTTATATACTAGTAATATTATACAACAAGAACAGAATAGAACTTATAGTAGTAGGGCCTACCAGTAGTATTCAACCCAGTTTATCCCGCAGTAAAAGGAGGCGTCTAAACCACTGCGCTACAAGAGGTTCTGGCCACAAAGCTAGTTAAATGTACGCCTAATCTTCTTTCTATGGTTGGAGTGGAGAGATTGGGAACGTTGTGTGGTACTGCCACTGGCAGCCATCTTTTTCACTGGGGTGTGGTGGGAACAAGGCACTATACGTAACATGGGGTGTGGTTCTTGTAAGCCACTACAGACAACACGGTACGTTGTATGAAGTAGGTCTATTCCCGTAAATCAATAAAAATATAGAAAATCAATTGAAATTCATCCTCAAAAGTCCTACATATGTATAAAATTAATACGTGAAGTATGTTACGTTTATGTGTCATTTACCTGCGGCATGATCCCGCTCTCTTCCTCCGCGTTTGCATCGTCTCCGCTCAGAGCTCGTCTCAACTTGTCCATCTCAAAGTCAGCCTGTAATCTGAGACACACAAAACATCTCGCTGATTAATCGTAATAAAAACCACTTATTGCAAATATCTGATGGACCTACCACAAACATTTGCACACAGTCTAGTGTTGAGACTATAATAGTTTCCCATACCACATATTATTTACGTAATGACACAATTATCTTCCTTATTTAAATTTAATCAATACTTTGGGAAAAAACGTCAAAAACAACTCTAATTTTATTATATTATACTTTCATTATATTTTATTATATTTACATTTTTTTTTTTTTTTTTTTTTCCAATGTTGCTTAACGACCCCACCAACAGCTAGGTTATAAGGGGGTACGAATGAGCGGATGATAATGAAACGATGAAGTGATGATAGGTGAAAGGACGTTTACAAAAACCCATGCCTTATGCGAGACTCGAACCCACGCCCAACGGTGACTTCAGTTACTACCGCTAGCGATAATTGACTTAGCCAGGCGGCTTACAAATATCATTCAAATAAAGACATACAATACAATACCCAAGCTAGGCCTAGGTTTTTTTTAGGTACCAACTCTGATTATAATGCATGCAAAACTTTAAAAACAAGTTCAAGCTCCATGTCCTATGGGCATTGGCCCAAGTTAGTTCATCAATAGTTGTGCTAATAACACAGGCCTAGGCCCTACCTGTCAAAATTTAGTTGTAATCTAGGCTCACAGTACTCGACTTAAATGTGATAAGGTTTCTCACAAGCTGGACACTAAAACCAAAATTGAGACAGTTGTGAACTCTCGCACCTCTCATGTTGTGAGAATTAGTAGGTTAAAACTAAGATTAAGATAAGCTAGGCCATAAAACGGGAACTTAGAAGTTATGACAGATAATATCGGTTTGAATAATTATTAGAGGACAACGCAACAAGTGTTACGCTGGACTTACCTCCTCCCACTGGCACCTCGCTCCCGTCAAAACGAAATTTTGTGGTACAAACTTTGCAAACAGCAATCAATACAAGGGGCGGAGCCTAGTGCAATGTTTGTCACTGCCTTCTGTTCATCAGCTATTCGCACTGTGTTCGCACGAATGACAGGATCTAGGCTGCTGTGATTGACAGCGTGTTCAGTGCTCACATCACATCATTCAAGATGGTGGGCAACTATTGGCTGTTGTACAGTGAATTCTTATAAAAATATAAATAGAGCTACATATATTCACTAGGTTATTAAATATTCTTAACGCATACGAAGCGCGAACCATTGCAAATTTCCGTAATGGTAATATATTTTGTATATGATTTGATAGACCTAGACTGTAATAAGTCCAGTATGGTAGGCCCATCTAGGCCTAGGCCTACACAAAATAGGAAATACACAAAAGAAATACATGTAGGCCTATGCCTGTTTGTTGTATTATATGGCCTGGTCATTACAAACAAATACATGCACTACATAGAGAACACTACAAATTCAATGATTTTACAACCAATGTAAACAAGCTATAATATTCCACTGATTTAGCCGCTAGGCCTACACTTTCGGTCGATGAATTATTCATTAAATGTCTTTAGCTGCTGAAGTTTTATGATGGTTGCCATGTTCTCTCTTGCTGCAGTATGTTCACTCTCTTGTGCCAACTCTTATGTAGGCCTAGTCATAACAACATAACCCTGTACCGGCCTTTGTAAAGGCAGACCTTTGTGCTAAGGACTGTGGTGCGACTGATGCCTCAAGTGGCTTATAGGAACTGCACTTCTTGGTGCGTTCAGCAGCCTGTTCCCACCCCTGGACCATAAAGAACCTAACATAACCTTGGTCTGTAACGTCAAAGGGAGGGGGGTGATAGTGACGGGCGCGTGTTCGTGTCGCGGAGTGAGTTGTTCTGGCAGCCATCTCTTTCACTTTTTCAACGAGTTTTTCAAGTTTGGTAAAATTACTGCTAAGACACTGAGCATGCCTATTTGTGTTTTTTCCCAACCTCCCCCACTAACCTAACCGACATATTACACCCTCCAACAGCCCCCCCCCCCCTCCACCCTAACAAGGGCATCAACCTATCCCCCCAACCTAACCAACAAAAATCAACCCCTCCAGTACTACCCTTCCCAAACGACATACTAAAACCATCAGATTCAAGCGAGTCTAATAACTATAAAAACCAACAATTCTCAACCTCCCGCAACTTTTTCTGAAAGATATAAACAAGATCTTTCAGAAAACACAAAAAATGGAAAATCAAACACTTATTGATGATGCTCAGTGTCACAGTAAAATTACCTCAAGTTTTTACATTTTTCAACCTTGGCATAATACGCAAAATATTCCATTTTCTCTGTGGGAACTTCATCTTCCAGAGGTATTGGAACATAATGGTACGGGCCTAGACAATCTTTTCCTTTTTGACAGCGTACTCATCTTGAACCCAACACTCCATTCAAATTCATGAATCAGGGTTAAATAACCTTTGCTGTTGGTGCACCTCAAATCTAACAACAAAGCAACAAAATGACCACCAAGTGATTAATGTGCAGGATTGATATCCTGTAGGTTAGAGTGACAAACTCAAGTACCAGTACGGCCTTTTTTCAAATTAAAGGTGATAAGAAAAGAGTTTCATTTGATTTTCAACTCTTGGTTATAGGCCTATAGTTTTTTCAATTCAAACAAATTTTTATTCTCTCTCACAAATACATAATAAAAACACAGAAAAAATAAATAAAACGTTACCGTACGGCCTTTTCCAGAATTCCATTCTTCAATTCTGAATTTGAAGATATTTATAATCGGGAAAGGGGGGGGGGGGGGGCGTATTTGAAAGTGATGACTTGATGTTTCCAGGATGATGACGCCCGGTGGTCCGACGGCAGTTCAGAGGAGCGGGAACTCGAGGAAGAACGATTGTACAGTCTGGTGCATCACTCGTCAGAGACGTATGAGAATGCCGACAGCGTCGCCTTTGAGCCGACCGATACCGAGGTCAACTCGAGGGTCTATAGTAAATCCTCTCGCATGAATAATGTGCAGCGCATCATCGATTACGCAGATGGCTTGAACAGCGGTTCTGGAAGCATGCATAGCGGCCGGAAGTCATTATATATTAATAGTTTGTCGAAAGATTTGATCAATCTTCCTCGACAAAGTGAAGTAATAGCGACATTTTGGCGGAAGAATCCATTACATAATAATCACGAAAATAACACAAGAACCAACGTGAGTGATTCCACCAATCGTCTTCCACCAGACTGTGTTGACAAAAGTGAAAAATTATCTAAACCCGCTGGTCCGAAATCAATGCTACCGGTACCCAATTTGCGTAATAATTCTGGTGTTGAAAAGAACACACAAGTTGGTCTGGAATCTTTAAACGCCAACCTGTTGCACCACAACTCGGCCGCCGCCCGCTACCCTCTGCTCGATACGCCAGCGAGGCCTTTAAACAACCTCTTTCGTTTAGACAATCGTTTGTTCACTAACAAATCAGCAAATAGCACCGGAGAGAAGCTAGTCTCGGTCAGAGGTAAAGTTTCGAGGAAGCAAAGAAAACTAGATAGGGAACACAGAAACCTTGAACAGGTGACGTTGGACGTAGCCGCAGCAGACGTCGATGTGGTAGACGTAAAACCCGTCGAGTTGTTGAAAAATGTCATTGTGGATGACATAATTGCGTTAGATGATTACGACAACCTGGAGGCCAAATATAAGATGATCTTGCATTCGAAACCACCGGTACCGAGAAAGGTAGCGAACCCTGAGATCATCGTGCTCGACAATGACGGAGAAGAGTCGGCTTTAGTGAGTGACTCGGATGAATCTGTTCTCTTCGTCCCGTTTCACGCCCCTGTTACCCTAGAGATCGCAGTGGAAGATAGCTCTGAAGAGGAGCCCGGGAAGCTGTTGGTACCGAAAGAATTGAATCAACCGGACCTCAATCCCGATCACGTGGAAAGTTCGTTCGACTTCCTGGACAGTGCCTATGATTTGGACGGACTGGCGCAGTCACAAGCCAGATTGTTTAGCAAACTGATTTCAAATCACAGTTCTAGAGAGTCTCTTCTGGACGAACGCTCGTTCGAGCATTGGTTGCCAGCCGTGAGTTGCAGCTCGCGCGGTCCAGATCTACCGCATCAAGACGCCAACATTTCCAGCTCTAAATCGCCTCCGAAGCAAACCACTGAGACGGCCAGCCTTGTAGCACCTTCAGAGTCCAGCTTCTTAGCGCCTTCTACGGTCACCAGCCTTGAAGCGCCTTCCAAGTCTACCAGCGGCCAAGAAGATTCCGCCACTTTCAAAACACCGCACAAGAAAGTAAAGAAATCAGAATTCAAGAAAGTTTCTACAAAAAGTCAGAAAGTACAGAGGTCTCAAGCAGAAGTGAGTAAAGATGCCGGGCCAATGTTGAATCTGGTGCCTACCAAAGCAAATGGTATTCTTGACTACATCAGCAGAAGAATTGCTGTGAAGAAAGCTAAAGCTAGCGATCACGTGGCCATGCCCATGGTTGTCGAGGTTCTCTCGGAGGAAGAAGAGACGGTGGAGATAGTGGACAGGCAAAGGAAGATAGAGGTTCTTGTCAAGGAAATTCTCGAGATGGTGGACAGTGGGCAGAAGAGAAAGAGGAAGGAAGATGTCGTTGTCAAGAACATCGTTGAGATAGTGGACAATGAGACGACGAAGAGGAAGGGAGATGTCATTGTCAAGGATATCGTCAAGAAGGTGGACAGTGGGAAGAAGAAAAAGAGGAAGGGAGCGGACGTTGTCAAGGATGTTGTGGAGATAGTGGACAATAAGACAACGAAGAGGAAGGGAGATGTCATTGTCAAGGATATCGTCAAGATAGTGGACAGTGGGAAGAAGAAAAAGAGGAAGGGAGCGGACGTTGTTGAGGATATTGTGGAGATAGTGGACAATAAGACGACGAGTGGGAGGAAGAGGAAGGAAGAGGACGTTGTGGAGATAGTGGAAATGCAGAGAAAGAGGAAAGGATTGGACGTTGTGCAGGATATCGTAGAGATAGTGGACTGCGGGAGGAAGAGGAAGAGAGAAGACATTGTTGAGGATATTATGGCCATCCACTTGGGCAGTAAGTCTAGAGCAGGAATCGAGGATATTATTGGCGAGCCGGGAGACATAAAACGGAAGAAAGAACTTGAGAAAGCGCGTAAGGAGGTCGTAAAGCAGGTAAGCCATCCTAGATCATTTTTATCATGGAACATTAATTGATTGAAAAATACAATTATAGTCGGATACTGTACCGTAATGAAACTAAAACTGGCATTTCGAATCGTTGTTGAGAGTAAATTCACCAAACGTCTTTCAGTTGCACCTCCGGCCGCACTTCGAGCTCACCAAGATCCTGGGGGACGACTACGTTGCCGTGGCGACCCAAAGCAGCCCGCCCAGCTGGACTCCCAGCATGAGGCGCTTCTACAACGACTCGTGGGGCAGCGAAGACCTCAAGACCATTCAGCAGCGCATGTCAGGTAACAAGTCCGGACAATCCCACAGCTAACGTTCATTTGTTTTTCATCAACATTGAAATTTGATACAATGTCATTGTTCCCTTGGAATTAACCCTTTCACTGTTAGACAATATTGTCATGCTTGATGCTGAAGGGGCGGGAAGTATCTGCCTTGACGCGACGGCCGGCCGAGGTCAGTGCTAGGTCACACGTGTGACGTAATTTGATATTCTGCGGTCGGTGGGAACTGCGTCTCTGTTGGGAGACGATACGGCACAGCCGAGCGGCTTTGTGTCAAAGTAATACGGCTTGCGGGAGCGGTTATGTCGCCCGTGTTTAAAACACGGGAGGTGAAGCTCGTTGACTGTTACTGTAAATAAATACAGTGAACGCTCTAACGATCGTAATTCAAGGGACCCCAAAAAAACTGCCATGCAAATGAATGATGCTGGCTGGAAGATTGACTAGATTAGGAATGGGGTTGGACAGAATGATTGATGCAAGCATGAAAACAATGGGTTTGACTGTGTGTGTGTGTTGCTAGACAACCCGCTGATGTGGAGGATGAGCTACGAAGACGTCATGCCACCCATCATCACTAGGAAGTCCAACTTGAACAACTTCAATATGAGAAGCAGGTGTCGAATGAAGACCCTTACATGCCAAATGTGTGGGCTCCAGGGCCACATGGTCAGGAGATGCTTCAACGGAATGTGTCTAAAGGTAAATATATGGCTATGTGCAAGACGGCAGATGAAATTATTCACACAGTAAAGCGTCTTTGAAATACAGACGTTTGATTTTGATTTTCAGAAGTTTATTCAATACAACATTATGATCAAGTGTGTCGTAGCTACCTTCGACAGGTCATACATAATAGAACCGACTGCCACTTTTTTCTAATGGTTCGGTTACGTCATGACCCATGAATCATATTGAATGCAGCTGTCGTCGTTGAAAAACACTTCCTAAACCCATGTTACTTAGCAACCAGAATATCATTATTAATTAGCAAACTCTTCAATAGTCGGAAATGGGTTTTTCTAAAATTTTCTAGAATATCATCGAGAGGTGATATTGGCAGATAATTACTATCACATTGCCTATTTATAAAGAATTTACTATTGCAAACTTGGCTTGTTCAGAAAAGGACCAACCATTAAAGAATAGTCCCATTCATCAACTAGTGGTCATCAACTAGCCAGAACGGAGACATGTGGCCGAGTGGTTAAAACACTGAACCGTCATTCAGGAGACCGAGATTCGATTCCTGCTATGGTCGAACATCCTGTCGGGTTTTTCGTGGTTTCCCTCTGTCATTCAGGTCAATACTGGGGTGGGATAGACAGACTCCTTCCAACTATTCAAAAAGAAAACATCTAATAAAATAACCGTTCTTCTCATCATCTCATATATATCATTCACCAATGCCAATAGATCATAGTCATCAGTAGAGTGCGTCGTTGAACCCAATACATATTAATAAAAATGGCCAGTACGTCGACTGCCGCACTTGTGTCTGATACGTGTCTGTATGTCTAGTGCGGTCAGCCTTCCCCGACGTTTGTCAAGAACTGCAACAAGTGCCGTAAAAATAACAGCCCGGACTGCCCGAACTGCGTCTACTTGCACAATCCGGCGAAGCCATGCAAGAGCGGCACGATCATAGACATGCGGAGCAACATGGGTCGCTCAAGAAGGAAATTATACGACAGTCCGGTTCACGACAGCCGAAAGTGGTAGACCTGTCTTCACCGCATTCGCGTGTAACCTGTACTGCAGGTTACGTGCCGACAACGGGAATAAACAGAAATGCTGTCGCGAATTTGGTTAATCAGTTATAAATATTCAATGAAATATTTAGGCATGTAAATCACTTATATCTGTTGTGAATTACCTTGTGTAGTACATTGGTATTACCCTTGATTAGATTTCAATTTTGTCAATGTGGTGTTATTGTTTAGAGAGAGAATTGTGTTTGATACTGTTTTAAATATATTTTCTCCTCATACGGCGAGATTTACTATACTATGTTTCATATTGTCTGACCCGTTCCATCTTGTCCCATCACCGGAGGCAAGCAATTGGGTTGAATTAAAACCCCAAAAAGAGGTAAATTGGTGTCGACTATTTCTACAAAAATCGTTTTCAGTGGTGAAATAGCATTTGCAGAGATTTTTTAGACCTTTTTGGTGAATTTTCACGTATTTTGGTTTACGGACTTTTTTCATTATTTTCATGTGGATGGAAGATTTGATAATAAATGATTACTATTATGTACTGTTATTCTGAGTTATTAATTGAAGGACAAAGGCAAGAAACACAAGGTAACTTTGATTAAAAATTACAAGTATTTGTGCAGCTCTGCACAAATATTTTTTGGGGGCATTTATGTAAAGTTCGTGAATAAATAGACAAAATCGCGAAGACAAAAAAACAAAATAAAAGTAAACATATTGAAGAAAAAACACTTTAGGCCTACAAACAATTCGCGTTTATCATTAAAACCCCGAATGCTTGCCTTTGCCCATCGGCCATCACCCATGCCTCACAAGTAGTCATGAGAAATTTCATGGGAAGTCAAATTTGTGAAAGTTTTCACCGAGTGAAAAGTTGAAAAAAAGTTATTTTTCTGCACATTTCCCATCAGAATGTTCTCAGTTCTCACACTTATCTGCTAAGAGGGGTGGACCAGTGGCTAGCATGCTGAACTGTCATTCAAGAGACCGAGGTTATATTCCAGCCATGGTTGGCCATCCTGACAGGTTTTCTTGATTTCAATACTTATTCAATTTTGGGAAAAAACGATCCAACACACTGTAAGACACGATTTGGCACATCGCATATGTAGGGAGTGATGAATAGGACAAAGGGTTTGGAGGTACAGTAAGATACTGATAACTGAAATAATAAAATGATACAAAAAATGTGGTTCACAAAAGGAAATGTTCTCTAAAATACTCCACTAGCGAGAATGCTATGGGCAAAAACAACGACCTGTACTCAAATGAGTGCGAGACAATAACTGAACTGTTCAATCCAAACGACGTAAAACAACTAAGCACTCGGGTCGAAACGAAAACAAGAACTAAAAAGTATGCAGTCAAAGGCATGTACAGTAAACGCTCGTTTATCCGAAATGGGAGTGGCAAAAAATAAAATGATTTCGATTTTAAAAAATTCGGCTTGACCAAAGTAATTTTTTACGCTTGGAATATAGTAATTTTCATATTGCATGCTAGAACCGGATGAGACGACGTAATAGATCCGTTGCTAGGGGTCTCACTGATTGTGTGTACTCGAATAGCTCCGACCGCGTGCGATCCTCATGTGGTCCGTTTCCTTTGGCGCTCGGCCGTCTCGAGTCGGACGAACGAGTATTCCAAGCTCAAACGTCGTCAAGGTCGACTGCATTCGGTTAGATGGCACACACAAAGCATGGAACAGCTAATTGCTTCGACTCATTGTTACGCATCGAATACAAAGGATGGAAACTGGGAAAATAATGATAAATTCAAGGAATTTACTCTAACTATTTCGGATTAGCCAATCCGAAATCAGTGTTGAAGCAATTGCAGGGACGAAACATTGGTCCGAATTACGGTTTAGCTGGAACTCAGATTAACCGTATTAATTAACATCAAAATGCCTATACCGTCAGCCGGGGACCGATTTCAAGTTCAAAATACGTCACATTGCGGATTACCCGAGTTCAGATCAACAGGAACAAGGCAGAAATCTGAAAGAGTGAGCTACTTTTTTTCGAGGATACTAATTGCGTATTTTAGTGAGACAAACCAACAAGTTAGTCAAGATAGGAACTAGGAAGTAACATCTTTCAGGAATGAAGATTCTGGTTGTAGGAACTCTCCGGTCATGAACTTTCCTCATTCATTAAAACACTCGTTCAGTAACCTATTTAAAATTATTCACTTTTATTTGTTTAGAAATAAATGATCTGTAAAAAACAATCAATTGCCACGCCAGTCATTTTAGTGACGTCGAAAACAAAATGGTAACACGACAGTTTCGTTATTTTAGTACCGAGTAAAATGTATTTGTGCCAATTATTCTAAACATAAATACGTAGTTCGGGGTCGTCCATGAATTTGACTAACGTAATTAAGAGGGCCGAGTCACTGTTATATACAAAGGTCAATGACTCGAGCCTTATTACTAGCGTGTTGGTACCATTCCAACGCCACAAGTAAATTCTACGCATTTATAATTCAATATTCTCACTAATACCGGTAAATCATAAAAAAAAAACGCTTCCAGTAGCATGCAGCGGTTCAGCCAGCCACCTAGTGGACAATATGTGAAACGGTTCATCTATCACGTCGGTAACAAGTCATAGTTGGTACCGAGGCCCGAACCAAAACTCCTACCAAAAACATTGATTGTGTCAAAATCATCCAAAAAGTATATTTTATTTCGCCTCGAGACCAAACTTTGAGGTTATGTTGGCCGAGCGAGTTTTTCATGGTCGACCCCTGCGCTCGTCGAGCCACCGCGGCTTGTGGGCGGCGCGCGCTCCGAGAAACTGTACAAATCACAGCGCGCGTCCTTTAGGTCGAGTCGTGTCAGTCTTACAAGTCGCGTCACGGCTCACGTCATATTTACAAGATACAGCACTCTCTCGTCACGTCGTTCATCAATCGGGACGCCAAAGATTCGTCGTAAATTATTATTAAACACGTACGTCTTTCCTGAACATGGTCGCTTCGAAAACAAGAACAGCCAGCTGACAATTTCAAAAGCTCGGCAGAATTCCGAGGGGGAGATTCACGAAACCGGACGTTGTAGAAAAAAAAATATATAGCAATTAAATCGATAAAAATAGAACGACTTCTCCCGCGAGAAGTCGGGGTGAACTAATGATGACGTTTGCGTCGAGACGGTCACGAAAGTCGGTAAGTCGGTCTGTTTGGTATGTCGAGCGCTCAGAACTGGAAGCCACCCATCGGCACCGACTGGTCAGCGTTGAAAGCGAACTGCTGCGTCTCCGCGTCCACGGACGGAGCCACGCGGGAGTCCTCCTCCTCGGAGCCGAAGTAGTGCTCGATGATGTCGAACGCCTTCTGGTAGATCTCCATGTTCTCGTGCGACTGGAGGAACTCGATCTTGTCCAGACCTGCGAAACGAGATCATATTGACGATGTTCACGACGAACTCGGATCATTTCAATTTTGATGTATTACAAATTAATAGGAGTGTGAAAGCGATCGAATTTTCGAGTTCAAGTGAATTCGAGTTCAAATTTAGCTGAACACGAAAATTTGGAGTTAGATTTTTCTTTCTAGTTTTGCTGTACGTGTATTGTTCCAAATATAAAACGGGATTTTCCCCGAATTTTAGGGTTCAGAAGTCGCTCCTGATACACAAATCTCGGCCTAGCATCGGTCAAAAAACAATTTTTATTTTTGCAATTGGGAAGAGTAAACGTACGGCGTGTTGAAAATGGTCACTCTATAGTCATTTGTACTTCACTCGAAACCAATTGAAAAGTCAACATTTAATAAGACCTACCAATCGATTTTTTTTTGGAACTCAACTCGAAACTCACGATTTTCTCTCAAACTCGCACACCCGAAGTTTGGGGTTTTCCAGTTTTTCGACTCATAAGCTCAAAGTTGAATTTCAATAATTCGAACTCTAAGAATTCGAAACGTGTATTTTTGAGTGTATATGATTTCAAATGATGGATAGGGATTTAAGAATTTAGTTCTCCAAATCCAATTTTTCCAGCCGCTTCATTGCGTAAATCCTTGCAACGAAATGCTATATTTTGCAACAAAATGCTACATTTTGAGAAATATACACTACGAAAGCTGAAAACAGAAACTATATTCCTACATCTAACGACGGAGGATTGTCGAGGACGTACCGTAACACTCCTCGATAAGCACGGCGTACGGGTTGACCCCGCCGTGGGTCTTTGCGTCCTGGTCCCCGAGCCGCAGCACGTTCTCAAGGCCGTTCAGGGCCACCTGGATGATCTTCGTGTCCATCACGGTCAGCAGGTCGCACAGCGGCGGGATACACAGCTGAAACACGAGGTATGTTCGTACTAGGGCTTCGGGTAGTGGAAAAAACTCGGGTTTCATGAAAAACACTGTATTCCAACAGGTGCTTCAAGATTAAGCACTTGTACAAGCAAATTTCTAAGAAAGTATTCCTAAGTATGCCCAATTCCCAAGTATCGCAGCTATTTCGGCTGGTACCAACAGTGCTGCTAGTTCCACCAAAATCTGTGCCGTACGCCAGGTGAAAAGAGGCCGGTGTGTCACGCTCTGCGCATGCGCGCACAAAATGTACGTCATTGTTCGCGGCAAAACGTCAACTGGACCATGTGACTGGCCTCTTGTCACCTAGCGTTCTGCAGGATTTTGTTGGAACTAGCAGCACTGTTGGTACCAGCCTTCCAACGCACGGAGATAGCCCGATACAAGATCTATCTATTCTAGACCGTGTGTAGGTGTAACTTCAGGTGTACCTCAAGGAATGGTACTAGGTACCGTATTATTCGATATATCCAAAAGTCAAAATAGCAACTTGATATTTATTTCGAGTGCTGTCTGACCAAATAAATGAGTGATCATTAGAGATAGGTTAGTTATGCAATTGCATGTTTTGATGTATGTATCAAATCCCAGGCAAAAACGTGGATTTTTCCACTTCATCACTCCCTGGTTCTAAAAATAACACCCTCATTTTGCATATTTGGGCACTTTTCACAAAAGTTGCATACTTTGGGGTTTTGGGCATGTTTCTGCATATTTTGGTCTATACCTCACATTTCCTGAACATTTCCTCCTTTTTTTAAAAAATTATATGTCCAAAAAATCGTTTATAGGCTAAATAACTTTTGATTAATTCAACAGTACAAAAATTGATAACTCATTGAAAAAATATATTATTCAATATTCAAAATATCGAAGTGGTTTTAGTTAGTCATTGCTCGTCTAGTTTCAAGTGAATATTTACTTTCATTGACGAAGTTGATAAACCCGAATATTGAATAGAAATATATTTTTTTTTCCTCCGCTAATCCAGTTTTAAGCCATTTTTACGGATTTTGCATGTTTTGCTATTTGTTGTTGCATGTTTTGAGGTTTTATTCTGCATAACTAGTGATCATGTTTGCGTACCTGGTCCACGAGGTATCGTATCTGCTCCGCAGTGCCCCCGGAGGTGGCGTTGGTGATCGCCCACGCCGCCTCCTTCCTCGTCTTGAACTCCGCCTTGCCCAGGATGTCGATCAGCACCGGGAATATGTTAGCGTCGATCACGGCCTGAAATGTCGACACGTTGAACGACACACCGTATCGTCCCGAATATAAGCCGACCCCACAAACTTTCAGATCAATAGTTGAAAAAAGGATTTCTAGGTAAATGGCAGTTATAGTCTGTAGAGGCTCATTCTGGGTTTCATCCTGCAGTGGCCTTGAAGTGAGATACACAGGGAAAATCCCTTGTAGGAGTTACACAAGGGAATCCTGCAAGGGACTCCCCATTATCTAGTGCAAGGATATAAAGACCAGGAAGGCAACCTACAGTTCAGTTGCCAGTCATCATGTAAGGATCATATTTCATTGGGACGATAGGATGTCCCCATTCACGTTCATGTATTTTATCAATCAGTGTAAATAAATATCAATTATTCAGTGCTACCTTTTAGTATCAGCGACAACCTAACCTTGCACCTCATCACCAAAACCCCACAAATCAATCTAAATACACAATTCAATTATAAAAAAAAATTCTGAATAATGAGTTCAAGTAAATTCGAGGAATTTACTCAAAACTATTTCGGATTAGCCAATCCGAAATCAGTGTTAAAGCAAAGTGAAGTAATCAAGCAATTGAAG
This sequence comes from Brachyptera putata, assembly GCA_907164805.1. Classification (NCBI taxonomy): domain Eukaryota; kingdom Metazoa; phylum Arthropoda; class Insecta; order Plecoptera; family Taeniopterygidae; genus Brachyptera; species Brachyptera putata. The sequence continues at coordinate 5,943,606 of OU015473.1, forward strand.
GGATGAAACATTAGTTCGAATTACGGTTTAGCTGGAATTCGGATCAACCATATCAATTCACATTGCAAAGCCTACACCTTCAGCCGGTTACCGATTTCAAGTTCGAATTACAGTGAAACCTTTGTGCATCGTTCCCGGATCCATCGTTTTCCTGCTTGTATCATTCATTTTTTCGCAGCCTGCTCCCATATAATCAAAGCTAAATATTCCTGGATGGATCATTTTCCTGCATGGATGGTTTTATTTTCATGGTCCCTTGCGAAACGATGGATAGAGGTTTCACTGTACATCAAATTTCGGATTGACCGAGTTCGGATCAACGAGGGTTTACTGATAATCGCTTTGATCACAACGGACAAGCCCCCCGTTCTCACCTGTATTTGTTGTCGGTTGCCGGCGGTGATGTTGGAGACGGTCCAGCAGGCCTCCTTCCTGATCGACTCCTTGGGCGAGGCAAGCAGGTGCAGCAGGCACGGTAACGCTGAGCAGTTCAACACCACCTGCGTCTGCACGTCGTCGCCCGTCACGATGTTGCCCACCGCACGCAGCGCCGCGCTCACCACGTTGTGCTGGGTGTGCCTGCAACAACACGACGACGACGGTCAAGACGCACTCACTGGCTCGGCAGTCGAAGCATCGCCGCAGAAACTGAAGCCGCTGTTGGGCTTTGGTTTCAATTCCGCATTTCCGGGGTTTTTTGTGAAAGTACTCTCTCTTTTTCACCTCGTTTACATTACTACTCAACTACTCTAGTAACCCCATATACGATCGTAAGTTACCGTGTGTGAACACCAAATAGTGGCTACGCTCGTGACAAAAGCTACTACAGTCAACTTACTCTCGTAAGTGGGGTCACTGTAGTAGATGTACCTGTATGAATGCTCATAGGTTGGTACGATCGTAGCCTCGTAGGATACGTTTTGGTAGAATAATTACAAGATGGCGTCGGCAAAAGGTGTAAAAACACACTCACGCGGTAAGTAACCAAGAACCTATATTTTCTCTCCCCCCCTCCCTCCCTCTCTCAGCGACTCACATGAGCAGCTCCACGCCTCGTAGGAAGTCTTTGCTCGTAGGATACGTTTTGGTAGAATAATTACAAGATGGTGTCGGCAAAAGGTGTCCAAACACACTCACGCGGTAAAATATGTAACTAAAACTCTAGTAACCAAGAACCTATATTTTGTCCGTGTGAACGCAATATTAGTTACTGCCCATTTACTCAGAGTAACTCTACTGTAGTAGGATGGTAGTAATGTAAATGGGATGTATGACTTTGATATTTTGACTAAGGGATCTCTCTCTCTCTCTCTCTCTCTCTCTCTCTCTCAGGACTCACATGAGCAGCTCCACGAGTCGTCGGCACACGCCCGCGTCCATCACGGCCTGGATCTTGTCGTTGGGGCCGTCGCTGAGGTAGGAGAGCGCCCAGCAGGCGTCGGCCAGGACGTCCCCGTCGGCGTGGAACAGCAGGCGGGCCAGGACGGGCAGGCACGGGCTCACCTGGAACACGACGGGCTCTTATACGCACGAAACTCTCGGAACAATAGTCCGTTCAAGTCATCACTTAACCCTTTCACAGTTGGTGAAATTTTCGATATAAAACCCCCCAGTTTAGTCAATAATAAGAGTATTTTATATAAATTCATAACTGATTTTTATTTTTTCATTTATATTGGGTTCAACGAAGCACTGGTATGGTAGCGCAGATCTAATGGCGTTGGATGGATGAATAATGAGATTTGTAAATCCAAACAACAGTACGTAAAATGGCCGCGCCCAGCCGTCAAACTTTGGCAGATTAGTTCATTTTGTGTTTATTGAGTACTGGTGACGAGGAGATATTAAATAGAGAGTTACAGGATGATGCTGTACAGTCGTCAGATTCTGAAGAAGAGGATGATAACAGTGGAAATGAAGGTGAGAATCATGAGAAGAACATTCAATTGCGTACCAAAAATGTGTTTCTTCCAAAATAATTGCTTTTCTATGGTTGTGTGTGGAAAAAATCATTCATCACTCATCAGCCAATGGGTTAAGGGACGCACGCTGTACAGGCACGAGGGTTGTTGACGTACCTTGGTGAACTCTGGTGGAGGGTTCTTGCCACGGCAGAGGTTGCTAAGCGCCCACACGGCATTCCGAGACATCGTCAGGCGGTTAGATTTACTCAGCAGTCTGGAAAACAAAAACACGTCAATTCAAACTACGATCATATCATCGGCAAATATCAGACATAAGGAAACACTCGCCATCCCATTCGACCGCACAGCTGAATTTCAATCATCGTTTTCATACGTTGCACCGAAACTGTATAACAAGGTCCCATTAGCTTACAAGAAATTAAGACATCATGCCTACAAATCAAGAATAAAATCAGACTTAATTGGAGATCAAAAGAAAAGTGAGAAAAATGGAAAAGAACAATCACTATACGTCTAATTTAGTTATTTTATCTTAGAACTCTCTTACATTGTATTACTGGAGAAGTGATTCCAATGTACTCACATCAACTAAGCCACTTTTGGTGCTATTTACCTCTTGACAATTTTTATAAAATCATAAAATAATTGATAAAACAAGGTTATGTGGTAGACCAGTCAATGTGACTCCAGAATGAAAGCTTGGGTCATACACTGAACATTGCCTTTTTGTGTATTTTGTTTTACCGGTATACTTTATATGCAAACAAAGAAGATTTATTTAAGAAGACTCACTGCAAGAGGGACACGAGGATGCCTGTGTCTAGTACGTGGTCCCTACACTCGGGTGAGTCCCCGGCGATGTTGCCTAACGCCCACACGGCCTGCTCCTGTACATCCTCGTATTCCGACGCCAGCAGCTGGATGAAGATGGGAACGGCTCCGGCTTCGATCACCATCCGGGTCTGGAGCGAGGTCCCAGACGCGATGTTGGTCAGGGCCCACGCGGCTTCGAACTGGAACACGTCACAGTCTTACTTACTTACTTATATTGGGTTTAACGACGCACTGTTATGATAGCGCAGATCTAATGGCGTCGGATGGATGATTAATGAGATGATGAGATGAATGTTCTTGGATAATGGGAAGGATAGTGGGAAGAAAGCGGTCATGGCCGACTTATTGTAGGAACCATCCCGGCATTAGCCTAGACTACAGAGGGAAACCATGAAAAACCCCTGTAAAGATGGTCGGGGGCAGGGATTGTACTGGGTCTGAAAACCCCTCGCCTCCCGGATCACATGAGCGAGCGCGTTAACCACTGCGCTGCATGTGCCGGTACGTGACAGTCAGGTAGAGCGTGGACCAACAAAAACTAGTGTTAATTCAGTTACAAGTCAGTAATGCTACGTTGTAGCTAGGAAAATACAGTAAATCCTCGTTAATCCGAAATTGAAGGGATCCAAAAAGAATGATTTTGGTTTCAAAAAATTCAGATTAACCAAAAAGTCATTTTTCCCGCTCAGAATATACCGGTAGTTAATTTCGTATTGCGCGCTAGAGGAAGCTAGTAAGTCCCGTATAACCTAGCTGTTGGTGGGGTCGTTAAGCAGCATTAAGGAAGCTATGTCACCGGCTAAGACTACGTAATAGATCTGTTGTTAAGGGCCTCGCTGATCGTGTGTGATCGTGAGCTCAAACTTCGTCAAGGTCGACTGTATTCGTCTTATTCGGTACAAAAAGCATCGAACAGCTGAGCGTGCTTCCACTCATTCTTACGCACCAGATAAAAAGGATGGAAATTGGGAAAACAATGATAACTTGAAGGAATTTATTCAAATTATTTCGAATTTTTGGATTATCCGATCCGAAATCAGAAGTAAATGAAGGGACGAAATATTAGTTCGAATTACGGTTTAGCTGGAATTCGGATTAACCATATTAATTAACATTGAATTGACTATACCTTCAGCTGGGGACCGTTTTCAAGTTCGAATACGTCAAATTTCGGATTAACTTAGTTCGGATTAACGAAGGTTTACTGTAGCTATCTACGATGGATGCGCAACTTGGACTTCTCTCATTTTCACCCAGCTGACGATCATCTCAGGTGCTGAGAAACTTTTCGACGCCACCTTTTCGACCGCAGATTAGTAATTTACATGAAAATTTACCAAATTTTCCAATCACCGTTAATCTCACAACACTAGTTCCCACCGACAGCTAGGAACAGGTGAGGACCACGCACTCACCTGTAGAGTGCAGTTGGTATTGTTCTGCAGGAACTCCACGAACCGGGGCACGATGCCCGTCTGGATCACCTCGTCGATGGGCGGGTTGGGTTCTCGAGACAACAGCTTCCTGAACTTCTGCGTGGCCGTCAGCTGATCCTCTACGCTGGCGCTGTACAGGGCCTGCACCATGACTTGCGTTATGCCAGGGGCGTTGATCAGGGACAGGATGTCCTCCTGCATGGTGCCTGAACATAAAACACACGATATCAACACATCACAAGTATTCTCTACATTCCACCGTAACTATATATTATCTAACCGAGATACGTTGACTTCTGCGGCCGACTAGCAGCATATGCTCCTTCCGATCGGGACCGATCTCGGCGGCCATATTCTTTAGAAATAGCTCCTGAGCAAGGCCTTCTATATTATTACTAGTACGACCTATATTATTATTATTATTATTATAAGGTCTTTATTGCTGGCAAAATTTGGCCGAGCCATTCTAGCCAGTTTGAGACATGAAACATATATATCTAACATATATGTCCAATATGGCATAAACTTACCAGTTTGCAAAGCGGTGTGAAGTTAGTGCCGGGACACAAATCTGTCCGCCTTCTTAACGTTGAGTAACCTGAACGGTATATATATATATATATATATATATATATATATATATATATATATATATATATATATATATATATATATATATATATATCGGTAATATATATCTATGATTTCACCATGTTTCTAGTGGGGTTGACATTCAATTATGGTATTTCATCTCAATGAATTCATTAGATTTTTGATCATTGTTATCATTATTAGGCTCATTATTATCATCATTGGGCCTACCATCATTTTTTCCAATATTGGGTTCAACAATGCACTGTAATGATAGCTTAGAAGATCTGTTGGTGTCGGATGAATGGTTAATGAGATGATTGGATGATGAGATGAAGGTTTATTAGGTAATGGGAAGGATAGTGGGAAGGAAGCGGTCGTAGTCTATTCGGTTCAACAGTTATTTCAGAAACAATTCAGAAACTTTTGAAAATCCCCATAACAGAATTTAGCACTGGATAGAATATTCGATTTTGAACTTTAAGAAAATGTTGAATTGATTATACATATTTCTACCCTCTAGTTTTCAAGGAAATGAATCATCGCATTGAAAAAATCACCAATATTGAGATTAAAGTTTGTCAAGGAAAATCTACAGGTTGCAACGCTATGAGTTCTAGCTTGGTTTTAAATGAATAAATGGACCTAGCAAGCACCTAGTCGATGACTTACCGTCGTCGTCAGGCGCGGCAGGCATGTGGACGTTGCGCCTCTTGAACAGCTGTTGTTCTCGCTTCTGCTTCCGCAGCTGCACGCCCTCTTCCTCCCTGCGCCGCCGCAGCTCCTGCGAGTCTAGACCCGTGTTCTTGTAACGGTACTTGTGTGTGGGGCCCGACATCTGGAACAATACCAATATTACGCACTGCACTGCGGCCCCGCATTGTGATAAGTGTAGTCCCCGGCTAGTTGGCTGATCTAGCCTATCTAGTCCCACCAGTGTACAATGCTGATCTTACCAAAACAAGGCAAACAGTATCCATTACCATAATTGTAAGTCTCCACACGTTCATCTTGGTACTTGGTTCATTAATGGAAAATGTCATTTGTGACTGCTTTCATAGCAGTCAATAGTCCACATAATTCAACTTTTTGTACTTTAAAAAGTCAATGTCATTGCCCAGGCGTGGGTCGAGACTGGCAATCACGACAGTCGTATCTCGTTTAGTTTAGAGAATAGACCTATGGTATAATTAAAGTGCTGCATCCTTCATTAGTTAGGGCATAAGTCTACTGAGAATTAGCAATTACTTCACGGTAAACCTAATATATTATAGGCCCTAGCCCTTCTGTGAATGAGTGTTGACAGTCAACATAGTCAAGAGGCCTAGTGCTGCATCCATCTTTAACCAGGTGTTCGGGCTTTCTAGGCTTACATTGTGGTGTCAGTTCCATAATGCTAGCTAGCTACATCTAGCTGTACATCATACAGTGATACAATTGTTATTTCATCCACGATAAGTAATTTGGTCAATACAAAATTACCTAATTGGGTCACAAAATAGGTCATAGGCCTAAAAGTTATCCTGTTAAATGATGACTCATAATAAAGGGGCCTAGCCTCTCAGACATGGTTATTGATTAAGTTTATAATTACGTGATAGCATGAGTCTGACGTTAGAATAGATAACAAAACTAGGGCATTGGTTTCCCGTAATGAGATTATCCTTTTCGAAGGTATGATTGTGGGAAAATAATTACATGCCGTGAGTCACATGAGTAGTGGAATTGTCATGGAATTACAATCGAGCTGACATTTTCTCTTTTGTAACAGAGGACAGAAAACGACATACAAATATATTTTCAGCCCAAACAGGTACAAAGGATAGCTACGTAACACGCACATTATATCCGCACTGAAAATATAGCACAACCTTACCTTTTAATTTCGTATTTATAATTGATTTCAAGACTAAAATTTCATAAAATATATTACTTTTCTCGCAACTTTCCGACTTTCATCGGGCGCAAGGGATCATGGGCAGAGTCGATATAGTAGCACTCTGTACTTGACATTTCTCGTCTGAAGCTCTTTGGTATAGGATATCATCTCTTTGAAGTTTGAAATTGAATTCTTTGCCAAAGAAAAAGCAACAGGGCGGCCGTCGAGTGTTGGTGTCAACAAAATGCCGAAGTATTACTGTGACTATTGTGACACATATTTAACCCACGACTCACCATCTGTACGAAAAACACATTGCCAAGGACGTAAGCATAAAGACAATGTAAAGTTTTATTATCAGAAGTGGATGGAAGAACAAGCGCAACATCTCATCGATGCTACGACCGCTGCCTTCAAGGCAGGTAAAATCGCGACCAACCCTTTCGCTGGCGGTAAGGGAGGTGCAGCTATTCCGCCCCCGTCGAACATGAACATGAACATGAACCAAGGACCTCCGAGACCTCAAGGACCTCAACAGCCCCCTCCTGGTATGATGGCCCCGCCTGGGATGCATCACATGGGCCCGATGATGAACATGATGCAGGGGCCCCATGGACCAATGCCGCAAATGATGGGAATGAGGCCGCCCATGATAAACATGATGCCGATGGGACAAATGGGTCAGATGGGGCAAATGGGACCTATGGGACAAATGGGGCCTATGGGACAGATGGGACCAATGGGACCTATGAGAGCACCACCATTACTGGGAGGACCAATAGGACCGCCGCAAGGACTGAAGAAGTAGACATAGGGTTATGCCTACGTCGACTGTTCTGTCACGTTTTTGTATATTTCATACCATTCACAAGACATTTCTCGGATTTAAGCCAATCAATTTTGTGACAACAGGTCTGTAAAATTATTTTAATTATTCATGAAACTAGATTATTATATTAGTTTCGTGTTCATCAAGCTGCAAACTTGACTGTAATGTCAAATATAATGTTTAAGTAGTAGCTTGCGTCCGTGTTACTCAGTTTCTCAACGAACCTGCATCTGTCCTCTCCTAAGAGTTGTTAACGTCCGATACCGTACTCGACTCGGTACAGTGTTTTCAAGGCTCTCCGCTTCGAAGTCCTCATAATTTAGTGAAATATCAGTTTGTTGATCATAGCTTGTAAGTATTATTAATACGACCTACCAATTTTCCAGAAATATCTTTTTAATACACTACAACATGGTAGGGCCATAAGGTAGGGCTTATAGGTCCTATAGGCCTATGTAAGAACTAGGCCCTAGCTGTATTTGACTAACTTCGGCAGATCTACATGTATACAGGCGTTGAGATTCCTAAAAAACGTTAAGGGCCTATTTGTTAGCCAGCTGCATTTGTGTAGAAATTATCATTGTTATTATTAATTTATATTGGGTATACATAATGAAGCATTGTACTGATGACTACAATCTGTTGGCATCTGTGATTGATGAATGGGGTTTGTTTATATCAGGAAGAATTCAGTTGTGGCCTGATGTCAAGGAGCCATCCCAGTAACCAGTATGAAACCACGAAAAACCTATGATAGCCTACAGTAATTCAATATAATATAATGATTGAATATAATATGCCTAATATATAATGGTGATGTTAGGCCTATCTCTATAAATTTAATTTTATATTCAGTATAGCCTTTTTTCCCTTTTTTTGCTACCGTACTAAAGAAATAAGCTTTGCATTACGCCTGATGAAATAAATGCACTGAATTTGCCGCTCAATGACTGTTTGCCTGGTCGCGTTTGCATTATAATTTATAAGCCCTAGAACTCACTCTAGTATCTAGTCAAGCCAAGACTAACGGGCATTTTTGTTGTTGTTCAGTTCTTTAGTTGGCATTGTATGTTATGGCTAAAAGCTCTTATATAATATTTAAAAAAAAGTAGAAGTGGCAGTATTTGAACCGAGTCTCCGCGGCATCAATAGCAGGTGCCTTATTCACTGGGCCACAACGTGATTCTGAAACTTTCGAGTGAAAGGCTTCTCTTCTTTCTACGGTTGGAACGGAGAGATCAGGTATGTCCGAGAGCCACGTTACTGGACTTCGAGGACCTTTCAGTTCCTCCCGTGTGTAAGACTCCTAGAAGAAGGGTGGTGAAGGGGGAGATGGGAAGGTAACGTATGCGCGGCTGTGTTGTTATAATTGCAGCTTTATTCATCAATAATTGACGTGACATAATCTCTTAAAGGCAAATTAACTGTACACAATTCATCCTCGTTGTATATCACTATTCACAAGTAGTTTTACCAAGCCAATAATACGCCTATAAAAATACCTTTTATTGATTAAAGGACATCACAAAGTCTGAAACTAGATTTTGATGAATTATTACAATATTGATATTCCTAATTTGAGAGAAAACTAGAAATCATAATCTCTATCAGATATTATAATTTATTCATTTGTCCTCTAGAGACCATGAGTAATGACATAGGCATCACCGTTTCTGTACATAAACAGAATAAAGTAATGGCTACGTCGTCACATCTCGGAAATAGAGCCGGGTCCTGGAGGACAAATAAATTTAAATCATAAATTATAATTATAAATAAATTATAATTTCTGAAATTGACATGATTTCTAGTTTTCTCTAAAATTAGAGAGATAAGTATTGTCATTATTCTTTAAAATTTAGTTTGAGGCTTGTGGTGTCATTTGAATACTTGTTTTGAGTAAGTAAAGGTCACACGTGGTTAGTCTAATGCACTTGGGAATACGCAACACTCATGCACCTTATGTTTTCTATGATAAAAAGCAGCTGAAAGGCAACAAATCCACTGGAATTTTCAATTTCCTGTGAAGACTAATTGAGAATTACTCAAGAAATTATTGAAAATAAACCCGATGACAACTCGGACATGGCTCGGTCTTGCGTGAAATCACGTACTACGTCATAAGACAGTATGCGGTATGACAGACAGTATGGCAGACAGTAAGACAGTATAAGGAGCGTCTTATGGGCCTTGACAGTCGGTATCAATAATGATAGCGCCTCTCAAAACCACTTGTTTTAATCGAATGAACAATTTTTCAATGTTCAACGCATTTTCTTGTATTATTCAACACTAAAAGTAACAACAGAATGCGCTTCTAAATGCCAATATGACCGAAAAAACGCTACAAATAAACTGTCAACAATGTAATATTTTCAATAAGTGTCATTGTTTTGTTGAGATTACGCATGCTTTATTTTGTAACTTTTTACAAGTTCCATTGTTTACCACTAGAAGCGTATCTGCTACTTTTACTGTTGAATAGTTGTCAATTTGTCATGTTGGTAAGATAGACCTAGCTATAATCCAAGCTGTTTTCAATGCCATTTTAATCTCACTGCTATTTTTTTCAAACCATTTCAAACTAAATCTAAAATGAATGCATGTGGCGTACAGTGTGGGCTCATGTTCTGCAGCACACAACACAACAGCTGTTATGCATCTTCACACTTATACTGTATTGCCACTCGGCACTAATGTCTAATAAGGCATATTATATTTGTCTTAAGTCTATAAATTGCTTTAGTAACTTGATTTAGTGTGAAAAGTAACCGAATTATACTAAACGTTAAAGACACGTTGCAGTTTGAATGCGGAATGATGAAGCTACCAAATGAGGATTGAAGTAGAAAGAGATGTTACGCTACCGCCGTACGGTTCTTGTACGGTTCACAAGATTTATAAGAATAATTGTATTCTCGAATGAAGGTCTATCAACTAAACAATAGACCCTTTACAGAATTCAATGCGTAGTCTTCTAGCGACCGAGATCGACAGAATTGCATTCTGGATATATTAGTACTGTTCAAAAAGTCGTTCTTCTTATCCACAGAATAAGAGACAAAATACTGATACTTATAACTTGCATCTTATCTCACTCACTCTGACAGTGTGTAAATCTCTTAGAATAAACTAAACGTATTAGTGTTGTCATTACCATTATAATATAAGTACGTAAATAGTTACGTTCACTGTAACGCACAATAATATAAATCGATCGTGGTAAATAGCATTGGTAGCATATGACTTTCAAATGCGTGTACCAACGTCCCGCTCTATTTCAAACGTCGCCGCTAGATGGCTCTTTCATTTCTGAAAGGGTCTATTGTACAAACTATGGTAATAAGATGATCACGTAGCAACGTTAAGGATATAACGCTGTTGATAGGTGTTTTGTTTCTTTTGTAAATCTCGCCATGAAAAATGATAGCGGTGATATTTGTGTTGACGACCTTCCATCATGAACGCAAATCTAGGAATTGTTATAGCTGCTATGAAGAACGGCCAAATAGCAACGGCCTGTAAATGAACCTTTTTACGCTACTTGACTTTCCAATAAACGATGACTGTATCAGAAAATAATTGAATCTTTACTTATTCCTATTGAAAATATAAAATATAACGTAGCTTGTGCCACTTTTATTCTTAAAGGCTCGAAATGTCTATAAACAATGCTCCCGGTTGACCCTATCTAACTTATACATCGTCTTTTCAAGACAATTCAACTAACAATTGACTAAAATGACTCGAGTAATTCTGATTAGTAAGATTATTGCGTATAATACATATGTACAAATATTAATATATTATATGTATCTCTTCTATTCTACGGTTATGATTAAGTGCACAGTTTAAGGCAACTCGTTGAGCATCGGCTCTCAGTACGGCTAGACACCAGACATACCAACACAGCCTTCTAGCAACCGACTAAAAAATAGGTACACTTTACTGCTGCCAACTTGAAGATATCTGGTTGGTGACGTAGTATTTGATATTGTAACGTCTGTTGGTATGACTGTGTCGTTGCTACGAGAACATCAGCGAGGCACATGGAACAGATCTCCACGACAACCGTGTCAACAATTCATTGATAATAATACTATACACGGCCTACTTACTGACTGAAATCATTAATTAATGAATAAAAAAAGATATGAATCAATTCATAAGATCATTTATAGGAAAAGCAGCACTGATAGTATAATTTAATGTTCATTTCATACTGTGCCTAAATTGCTAAATTGCCACCATTTTGGCGACACTGTATACGAGTGGTCTTGTTAGCTGGACATGCTACAAAGCTGTCTCCAAGGAAACGGACAGACTCTTCTCACCGAGAATACTCCTCGGAGCTGAGACGTACGCGCGGTTTTTCTCCGGCCCTCGGATCTGCTGGCAATGCAAGTTCTCTTTCACGTTGGATGGTGACATCAGCTCCGTGTCGCTGTAAGGCTGTTGCTTCAAGCCGACCAATGTCAGCGACTTGTTGCCGCCCTGTGATTGGCTGATAGGAGGTGAAGGGAGGGGTATGTCGGATATCTCTCGACCTATAGGAGTGCTCTGATTCTGGAAGAACAGCTGGCGGGGAGATAATTGCCTAGCCGCGGGCTTACCGACTGAAAGCCTCTCGTTTGACTGATTCTGATTGGTCGATTTAAGAGAAGAATGTAGGTTATGTGGAGCGTCGTCTACGTTATTGAAAGACGCGTTCAGAGGTCTTCGAACAGACGGATTATTTAAACGGACATTATTACCATCTGTTGAAATATTTGGGTTCACCTCTCTGTAAGGCATAGTATTACTGTATGATAGATCTAATAACCGAGATTTGGAGGTGTTACGGGGTTCAACTGCTGAAGATTCAACAGCTGAAGATATAACTGCTGAAGATACAACTGCTGAAGATACAAGTGCTGAAGATTTAACTGCTGAAGGGCTACTGAACGTATTGTACTTGGATTTAGGTGTACTTCTATTCACATGAACAGACTGATTTCCGACTTTCGGAACGACATTTTCAATCGGAGTCTTAGTATCTGTGTTCGGAGCCATATGTCGAGTTGGCAAGACATTACTGGAGTTGGAGGGGGAACTCTGAGGGGATTTGGCAGCTCGTTCCTCTTCGTCGCAATCCTCGAGGATTGTCGCGGAGAGAACGTCGGTGCGAGGAGAGACGAACCTCCACGCCGGGGAGCGCGGAGACGGGCTCAACCTCACCGTGCGCTTGTCTACGGGACTGCGCGGCGCCGTACCCAGCTTCAACTGCTCCACGGCCGACCTACGACCTTGCTCCGGCCTGGAACCCAGGCTAGGTCCGTGCTGCATCAACAGCCGCTTGAAGTCATTCCGCGTTGTCGGGGCAACGGGACCCAGGCGATCCTGGCAGCCAACGGGAGACCAGCTCTGACGGGAGCCGATGGGGGTGGAGGCTTGGTTCTCAAACTGATTGTAGAAGTCAAAGTATTCGCTGGAGTTGGGTGACCAGCTGTTCCGAGCCCGCCCTTGAAGCTGCTCCACTGGGGAACTACCACCAGAGTCAGTCTTGATGTTCAAACGTTTCTTCGTCTTGTGGATAGCGGCGTAAATCTCTTCGGATGTCATCGTCGTCTTGGGAGGCGAGATGAGTCGAGGTTCCTGGCTTTGTTTCTGGATCGGAGAGAAACCAATGGTCGAGTCTAAATGAGACGGATGGTTTTTTATCGGAGTCGAAGAAGAGAAAGGGATAGAACTCTGACGTTTGGTCGTGGGCGGAGATTCTTGGAGATACCTGGGAACCTGCGGGATAGACGCGGGCACCGACTGGAGTTGGGGCCTTGAGGGACCCGGACCTCTGGAGTTGTAATGCCCCATCTGGGTCCTATAGTCAACATGTTGAGTTTGGGGCCTCTGTGGGGCCTGATTTCTATAGTCAACGTTTTGAGTTTGGAACCTTTGTGGGGCCTGATTTCTATAGTCAACATGTCGAGTTTGGGGCCTTTGTGGGGCCTGATTTCTATAGTCAAAGAGTTGAGTTTGGGGCCTTTGGGAGGCCTGATTTCTGTAGTCTACATTTTGAGTTTGGGCCTTTTGTGGGGCCTGATTTCTATAGTCAACGTGTTGAGTTTGGGGCTTCTGTGGGGCCTGACTGACATAGTCGTATTGCTTAGCCGCTTGGTTGTCAGGAAGGTTGGATGCCATGCGGTCTCGGTGATAGTGAACGCTGTCATTGAAACCGCCCGACTGGTTGTGTTGGTAGGAGTTGGGTGTGAGACTTCGCGTCGGTTCTACGGCCACTTCTTGGTGGCGCCGTGTTGGAAGCGACCAGTAGATGTCCCCAGGGCTGTGATTGGCTGGCTCGACGCGAGCAGAAGGGGGACTCACGTAGCGCGGAGGTTGACGACCAGAGTCTGCAAGTACAACACACTGTAGTAAACCGTAAGGTTGGGACAGATGTCATAATATATAGTAGGGTTGCCAATTGATATAAAAATTGCGAATGATATCTAAATTTGAATATTGAATAGTGATTAATATTTTGATAGTTATTTTTCAACTTTCAAACTATACTGAATTGAATCGAAAAGTTTGGAAGCCATAAGTCTTGTGCATGTATTGAGGCTTGTTAAGAGTAAATGCTACAGGCTGTGTATGAGGAAGGGGGATTTTATAATCAACAAAACTAATAATAGTTTTTTCTTCAAAAGCTTCTTGATTGTTATGAGCGTAGCGAAGACTTCCAATTCAAATACCGGAAAAAATGGGCTTCATTTTTTTTTCCAATTTTAGACATGGTATACAGGTCAGGAAAAGAAACCAATCGACTTGAAACTTTTTTTTGCAGATTGGTGTCACACCACAATAGACTGAAATAGTTTTTCTAAAGAATCGGTAAAACAGTTTTCCCGGAAAAAAAATAGAAAGTTTTGAAAATCCATCCCCATAAAAATAACCCAGAGAGAAAAAATACTTGAGAATCAAAAATTCCTTCAAAGCTCTAAAATGTCCACTGAATAATGAAAAATGAAGCAAACTATCATGCACATTTCCAGTGATTTGTATAACAATCGGATGAGAAATAACTAAGAAAACGCAATAAAAGTACATTTTATAATCAACAGGTATTGCAAAGTGTATATGCGACAGGTTGCACTATAAATATCAACAAGTTGAACGTTTGAAGTAATCCAAGGCCTGTAGATGTAGATTGAGCTGACCAAATATTTTTCATTCTAGCTTTCCATACTTCTAAGCTCATGTCACAACGCATAGGCTCGAGTTCAAAACAAAAACAATGAAATTGTTACTCAGGACAAATCGGTTTTACTGTATACAGGATTATCTTGATAATTGACAAGATTATTCAACGGACTTGTTTTTCTCTATCTAGATGTACTTTTCTGACTTCAATGATTTCAATCTACTTTTAATAACAGCTGACAATGTTTATACAATTCTCGAATTGTGCTTTATATAAGAAATGGCAATAAATATGCTGCGTTTTTCTAGTTAATATCAATGATAGACAAGAATGTTACATCGCCAGCAACAAGAAACCGCACGAATATCATTCTAGGATTGGTTTCATAGTGGTATAGGTACAAAATGAACTCGCTGACGACGCGCTCTTAAACCCTAACACTAGCCAACTAAGGCCACGTTCAAAATTGTATACGTAAGAACTATTCAGTTCACATCACATAATTTTCATAGGTATACAGCTAATGAAACATTTTTTTTAGCTGTATTTCTCTAAAATATTGGTATCCACAGCTAATAATTTCATCTTACGCCATTCTGAAGGTACGAAAGAGATCTGCATTTTTGTATCTCATACCGCTCAAAAGTTGAACGGTTATTTTGCTGAATTGACTCTCATACACACATAAGCCTATCAGTAAGTTGAACAAAATGTAATGATATATATTCAACAGTTTCCTAATATCTATGTTATAATAATACTACACATGCAAATAATTACATAGCAAACAAATACATACCATTGAAATACTGTTCTATTTCCTGTAAGGGTGCGATTGTTTCTAAAGAGTGCGGTGCTGTGGTCTTGTTGTGCTAAGCCGATCTCTCAGGCTAGACGGTATACTGATTAACACACGGTTCTCAATCAAGAATGCAAACAGACTTTTGGAGGCCAAACTAACAGGTATTAAGAGCCCATGGGAGTCGATTTAACGGAATATTAGATTTTGGGTGATAACGTTTGAACGGTATGAGATATCGAAATTCCGAAAACGAGAAAATACAGATATTTTCAATACCTACATGATGATTGAGTAATAACTCTCTATCTCACATCGCCCAATTGTCAGGAGTATACGCTCAAGTAATTTGTATTTTTAGCTGTAAATGCCTGACAATCAAGCGATTTGCGGTAAATAGTTATTACTTATATTTATATCATCTCCAAGGCATTGAAAATATCTGTGTTACACTTTTTTCAGAGTTTTGATATCTCATACCGTTCAAAAGTTATCACCAACAAACTGGTTTTCTGCTAAATTGACTCCCATGGACTCTTGAGAGGCTTCTAGATATGGTGTAGAATAACTCCAGAATACGTATCATTGATAGGCCTATAGATATACCTATCTGTGTATAGCGAGTCAGAGCCGACTAAACGCGCATAACGCCCTTCGTGACGGCTACACTGCCAGCTGATATTGAGTTTACAGACGTGTTCATGTCAAAATCTTCTTTTATCATGGGCTCTCATAGTATTTAATCCATCCACATAGTTACATAATTACAAAATTAGATTTCCCACTGTTTTGTACAATTATTTTCTGCTATATTCTGACTTATTTATTAGTTTTGTATCTTGTACTGCTTATGTTTTATAATTATCTATAAGATCACTCCTTTTTTCTCTTAGTGTTCTAGATAAACGCCTAAACATAAAGCCTATTTGAAGAAAAAACAACATTCACTGTATATCCTCTAGACACTAATTGTTCCAGCAACAGAATTAATGAATATTTACTGACAGTTGAACTATCTTAGTTCAGTTACTAACTAGACTGTGACATCACCTATCATAACATCAACCCTAATATATACTGTTATTGATTGCTGTCAATAAAAGTTCACTTTGAATATTTCCACATGAATTTGTGTTTCTGTTTGCACATTCTTGATTGAGAAATACCTGAGCTCCGTGTCTCGTGTGAAAATCTGTCAGTCGTCTGCCTTCTTCTCGTTCATTCGTTTGTTGTTGCGTGACAGGAGTTCAGAAGGAGGCAAGAGAGTGAGACAGAAATGGCAAGGCACTCGAGAGGGGGGGTATAGCAAAAAAAGAACAACTACATTCATGTAAAAGTTATCAAAATATCTAATATATAAAATATATATCAACTCAATTCATACGTCATGCCATAAATATTTACAACAATTACACATCGAATATAAAATCCAAATGAAATGTGAACAAGTAGCCTATAGTTGTATGCAAGAAGGAAGAAGGCCAGCTACCAACATAACACAGCTAGGCCTTATATACAGTGACATTTGTGTTTGTTCTGTTGGTAGATGACTTTCTCTTGTGGATACAAGTATAGTTAAGTATGCAACAAAGAATGGATGGAAGTTGGAGTGTTTGCCAGATAACCGCTCAGCTGGTATGAAGCATCTTGCTCATGATTGGTCAGTTGATAATGTTAGTTTGGAGACAGTGACGAGGCAGCAAACGGAAATCATTTTACTGTTCAGAGAGCGCTCTAGCGTAAACCGAGTTTACGATCATCGGAGGAATCGTTTCGACTATTATAGAGCATCAACTTCATAATCGGAATTGCGGAGATCAATGTGATTCTTAACTTTGCTTAAAATACGCTATACTGGAGACATCACGTACAAATGTCATTAGAAACCACACCGTCCACAAGTAGGACAAATTGTATGTCGATTTGTTAGAGGCACATATGCAAATATAATTTCTTTAAAAAAAAATAATATCATATTGAAACTTAAGTTTTTCATTTACCGATTTTTTTTATCAACGGAAAATATCTTTTGAAAGTATCTTACGATACTATCTTGTATTTTTAATTTTAAATATATTTTCTCAAATGTATCTAGTATCTGAAATAACCAAAATTAAAATATCTGTATCTAGTATTTTAGATGCCTCCAAGTTGGAGTATTTTGCCCATGTCTGCCTACATGTCCCGCAATGTTACGATAGAAGTGAACCTGACTCCCCACTAGCCCCTCACCCTGTCTGCTAATGAGCGCGATTGTGCTACTACCGGACGTCACTGTAACGAAGCGATTGTTCAGATTGCTGTAAACCAGTCCAACACAGCGCAAGCGTTGTGAGATATACTCGTGACCTATACACACCTTGATTTGAAACTATTACATATATCTGTCGATTTTTTCAACGCCATTAAGCTGTAATTGGTTGTGCATGTTGACTATTCTAATTCTGTAGATTTAATTGATCTAGACCAATCACATTTCAGTTTATTTCCTGCCAACGTAAGATGTGCTTAATGTAGGCTGAGAACGTGTGAAACTACCAGCATGCAGCAGCAGTGACTACTTGCAGACATAGGTGAAGGGCTGGAGGTGTGCAGGGGAACTACGTTTCGTTCTGTCTTGACGCTAATCCACCATCTACGATTGCACTAAAAAGCTACACGAAACACGAAAGCCGTTCCTGTGACTCAGTCAGCCAACATGCACTGCGTTAGAAACTGAAGTCATCGTTGGGCGTTGGTTCGAGTCACGCATAAGGCATGGGTTTATGTAATCGTCCTTTCACCCATCATCGTTTCATCATCACCCGCTCATTCCTACCCCGGTATAACCTAGCTGTTGGAGGTGTCGTTAAGCAACATTAAAATAAATAAGGAACATGATCCTGTATTTACAAACACAGAACGTATGATTCTAAGAATGACCAGAGTCCCGTAACGAGTTGAACGAGTGCTAGGATTGATACTACACGCGTACGTCGACTTATTCCATCGGAATACAAGTGAAAAACTGCTGCAAGAGTAACTGAATTCAGTTTGCTGCCTCGTTGTTGTTAGTTTTGTGAATGCATTTACGTCTGTTAGCAATGAGGTATTGTACAAGACTGTTGTCGTTAGTATTATGAGAGCGTTCACGTCTGTTAACAATCAGGTATTGTACAAGACTTTTGTCATTAGTATTATGAAAGCGTTTACGTCTGTTAACAATGAGGTATTGTACAAGTTGTTGTTGTTAGTGTCAAGAAAGCGTTCATGTCTGTTAACAATGAGGTATTGTACAAATTGTTGTCGTTAGTATCATGAAAGCGTTGATGTCTGTTACCAATGAGATATTGTTCATGGCTGATTTTTTCAACCAAGTGTTCAATTAAAAAGAAGAAGAAAGTGAGAGAAATAAGAATAGATAAAAGATGGAAGAGTGAAAGAGATGAGGATTGGTTGTCATGGCAATAAGCAGTGTTGTTTAGGCTATAAGATTGACCTTGCTCACATAGTACTAGTGTCACTTTCTGTGTTGTCAAAAATATATTCATAATAATAGAAATGAATAATATTCAATAATTTAATGGATTTCTTCGCTACGCTCACCTAATTGAAGCGACACCACTGCCTTCAGCAGGCAAAATAGACTTTATAAGTCATGAAAGTTGATTTAAGGTAATATCAGTGCTTTGCTGATCAATTTGTAGCGATACGAGAAATCGAAATTCTAATAATATTGAAACACAAAATTCTTTAATAACTTCGAAACGACATACGCAAGAATCATTCAAACTCACATTCTATGATTTTCAACCGCAAACCGTTGAAAATGTCAACAATGTGAGTAATAATTTGAATGAATATCATTTTGAAAGTAGTAAAAGGATCTGGTGTTTCTCTAGTATTAGAGTTTTGATAGCGTAATACCGTCTCAAAGTCGTCTCCAGTGTGCTCTTGAAGCATAACAGATCATACACAAAGCTGGTGACCACTAAATGCTAGACTGTGTGAGCAATGTGAACCAATGAGAGAGCAGAGTTAGGGGAAGAGAGCAGTGATTGGTCGAGAAGATGACTACAATACCGGCAAGCTGTGATTGGCTGATTGAGAGGAACAACTGGTTTTAGGACACAAGTACCAAACAGCGCTACAAGCAAGACTAGTTAGATGGCAGCACAAGTCGTCGGTACACAGGAGTACAACGTTGTACTGCCAGATGGTGCTGGCAGTGATTTGACTTCTGTCGTGTGTCAATGTTGGCTGTCGACAACTAGTTTATATGTACGGTTGCGGTCACAGAAAATGTTCGATCAAGCTACTTGAAGAAAATTCACTGGGTATAATACGCACTGGACCTGAAAGACGTTGTGCATACGTCCTCCACACATTACCTGTGAGAACAATAGCGGTTAAAATGTGCGTAGATTTTATTTAAATTAAAATTAAAATTTTGGATTAAACCATTTTATGTGACCGAAAGTGTACAAATCTTGTCTCAATAAAGTCACAAAATAAGATTATCTATGCATAAAGTTACTCATATTTTTTACTTGTAAATTATATTTAAAAAATGAATTTCTTCTGAAAATTAAAAAATGAATTTCTTCTGAAAAGTGAGAAGAAAATGGACTTGACATTCTGCCTACTATACAGCAGGGTTGCCACTACTACATTTCGTACACTGCTTTCCATGACGATTTTACAGGCATGAATTGCAATGCTTTGGATGTCAAATCCACTGCCTTCTAACTAGAAGTCAGCTGCCATGGATACTTAAAATCACTTACTTTATACAAAAACAAATCTGTTTTTATCGAAGTTGAACTACCGGTAACTTTGACGATACGATTTCGTGACGAAAGCCACCATCTTATTTCAGTCGTGTTCTGGATTGTGATTGGACGAAAGGGAAGATGGCCGACAAGGAAAAAGCGTACTGGCAGCCCTGCTTAATGATTAAGGAATTGAACAAAAGTAGGTTTCAACACAGACTAGTTTGACTAATCACGTGTCTAACTGGAAGTTGTTGAGACTTAACTAAGTTGTCGACAGTTTGTAGGAAATCAGACCGTTAACATTAGATACTAATTGTCATGAGTGCTCTTACCGTTACTCGTTAGCAAGAACATCCAACAGGTAAACTTGTTACTTTGTACTGTTAAATTAATCGCACACAACAGAAGACAAGGTCTACACTACTAGTATTATTATAATATGGCAAAACAATGTTGCCAATACAGGTGATTCATTAATATATTAAGTTTTCTCGTTTAAAATGGCACCAATATATTGTTATACATTTCCAAGTCTCTTATTGCGCACCAAAACCAACATTATTAACAGAACCGGCGCAACAAATCATAATATATTACGTTTTTGTTTTGTTTCTATTGGCTGCTGACAAGGGCTAATCAAATAGTACACAGCGATCCTAGTGGAGAAGAAGAGATGTCGTCGCTACAGCAACAAAAACAACTGAGCCCTAAAATACGAGCTTACAATATGTAGTATGGGTAATTACTAATTAATTAGTCTTTCCTCGTTTTTATATCAATGGTGGAAACGCAAAATGTAGTAAGCGACATTTTTTTGGTGATACAATTTAGAAGGTCATCTTTATCGACGTGTAAAGTGCCCTAAGTGAACGTCAAAAATATAATTTTGCTGTGAGCGACAAGGATTCTGTACATATTTTTGTAAGCGCCCAAATATGCTATGCAATTTCTCAATTAAAATACAACATATTTTGTCGTAAGCGCCAAATATGCTGTGCTATTTCTTAATTAAAATACAAGTTCGTGAAAACTTGAAGAAAAAAAAATTACATAAAAATTTGTGACGATCTGTAAACGTATGCACGAATATCACACAAAAATATTGAAAATTATATCTTCAAGTTTGAATTTATTAAACGTTTTCAACTTCCTGTGAAAAATATTCAAAATGGAGCTGACGACATTTTGCCTTTTCATCACCGTTATCAATATGATCTTGACTTTCATTTACAAGTTTTATAAACGACCCATCGTTAAAAATGTGATCTTGTAACTCGTGTAATGTGTTATGCTATCACAGCCCAAATCATTGCAATGCTTAGTGGTACCAACTAAATGGCGTCAAAAACTTGGAAATACGATTTTAAAAAGCACAGATGTCAAATTTACAAAGTTCCTGTTCTGAGTCGAGTATTGACGACTGTCGAAAATGAGGACAGAATACTGCGTTTTAGCTCAAAATCCCTCCAATTCTATTAATCTTTCCCTCGAGCCAACTACGCGTGAAAATAATCGTATCAAGTGAAATTCGGTGATAAAACAGACGATAGAAACAAACAAAAACGTCTAACAAAGAGCCTACATGGCTAATAAAGCTGAAATTAAATATTAGTAAAATCTATAACCCACGTTTTGTACACGAACCGGTTATTAAATAACAAAACCGACAATGAATTAGGCCTACTTCCAAGGTCGTTCACCGGGACGGTTAACAGTCGTAAGAACCAAAGACAACCAAAAGCGAATCAATTCAAATCACACTCATTCAATCAACTAAACTGGTAATATTTACAACTCATAAAACACACACGCACAACAAAAGAACTAATTCTAATAAAAAAGTCTACATTTGTGTCTAATAATGGTTTGTGATCAGTGCCAATGTAAACGCAAGTGCCATGCCAGTGCTCTACCAGATCTCCGTGTCTCCGTTATTACCTGCGCTCAGCACCCTGGCCCGCTCCTTGCCCTTGTTCGCTCCTCCCCCCAGGATGCTCGGGTCGATCTTCAGCTGCGCCCCGTAGAACTTCCTCCCGAGCAAGTTGGGATTCACCACTTCCTTGCCGACTTTCTCTTGGAAAGCCAGCGGAGCGTTGGAATCTACCACCTCGAGACGGTTCGTCTCTAGAATCACTTGCTTGTAGAACGTGTTGACCAGCTGTTCCGTGTCGCGAGCCTGAGCCAGCAGCGACGAGTTGGCCATCCTGTAGCTGTCGCTGCGCTTCACCTTGGGGTCGACGATCCGGCTGAACAGGCTCGGATTGGTACGCTGCAGGTAGGAGGTGAGTTGCTTGGGGTTGTTCGGGATCGGCGGTATCTTACCTTCTTCTTCGAGCGAAGACGAGGAAGTGGCCGCCCGATCTTCCTGCATGTGGACGTACGCCCCGCGGCCAGAGCCTGGCGACACTACTCGCTTGACGCCATCCTTCGGGGACATCGGCCGAGGAGTTGGCGACACGACACGAGTCACTACGTTCCGGGGGGAAATCGATCTTTTCGAAGTCGGGGAAACGACTTGCGTCATCTTCGGAGACATTGGCCTGTTGGAAGTTGGCGACACTACTACGTGCGTCACCGGTACCATGCTCCTCGGGGATATCAAACTCTTCGACGTTTGCCGGGTCAAGGACGTGGTCGGCGATATGACCCTTGTCGTCGTCGGCAACACGACTCTCGTCGCTTTGGGAGACAAAGATCGCGAGGAAACTCTTCCCGCGGGAGAGTTGGCTCTTATAATGACCTTGCCCAGCTTGGGAGAGGGGAGACTCTTCCGGAGGAGAATGGGAGAGGGAGTCTTGTCCGTGTAAGTGGCGGGGAAGACGGTCATGGGAGAGGCTTTGCCCTGGAGGTTCACGGGCCGGATGTTGGTCTTGGGGACGCGGTGCAACGGAATGGGGCTCGCGTTCGGGGAAACCGTCGCGTCCTTCACGTGGACGCCCGGCTCGAACGTCGAGTGGGCCTTGACGCGTTTCAAACTGTCCGACGAGTAGACCACTTTACCGTCTGCGTCCAGTTTGACGCGGGCGCCGTGGCGCTTGTTGCGTTCCAGCGAGTCCGTAGGGGACGGGATGTCGTTGAGACAGACGTACTCGGTCTCTCTGGTTCTCGGCGGCGGCTCCTTCTCGCCGCAGTTGGCGTACAAGTTGTCTCGGACGTCCGCTATCGTCACGTAGTCGCCAGCGTCGAAGTGCGTCTCCTGCACCGGCAGCTTGTTCGGGAGATTCGCTAAGAACTTCTTCTTCTTGGCCCGGTCCACCTGCGCGTACTCCACCTCGGCCGACGGTCGGCGGGGCAACGAGCTGTAGTAGGACTTGGGCTCGTAGTGCGACAGGCACATCTCGTCGTCGGACTGCGGCGGCGTGATCACGCACATGGACGGGATGCGGCTCGAGTCGATGGTGGTCTTGACGCGGAAACGCTCCATGCGGTCCGTCGCCTCGAAGTCGGACTCGGAGAGGTCGTTGACCTGGCTGCCCGTCGAGTCGACGGGCGAGCTGGAAGTGTTGTGTCCGCTGTCGGGGGACTGGGAGGCCTGGAAGAGAAAGAGAGACAAACACATCAGCTGAGGGTGAACCGAGAGAGAGAGACAGACAAATCAGCTGAGCTCATGTATTAGGGCTAGTTCAGACTTGTTTCTTCAATGATGGGCCAACAGTGCGCTAAAACAAACATGCGAGATTCAAATTATTTTGGCGTAACATTAGTGTGCGGTTTCGTATTGCGTGAATGAGTTTTTAATAAATGGCCTCTGATTTCCCAGATTTTCGATAAATAACTTTTTGAAGTACCCAACATATATATTTTTTAAAGTAACTTTTGTAACTTTTCGGTAATCTCAACGTTTAAAATATCATTAATTTAACCAAGTAAAACAACTTTAGAAAGTTACTTTAGAAAAGTAACATCCCCAACACTGCCTTACGTAACCTGGCAGTCGACTAGTTAAAGAAGGTGTACGTACGTTATAATCGCGTGTGGCCTTGGCAACAAACTCGGTGTGTATGAGCACGGCGGTGATGGTCTGCTTGACGTCCAGCGAGCTCTTGCGTTCCGGGACATCCGGGGCCGGAGTGGCCGGAGCAGGGGCCAGCGACAGGGAGCTGTCGTTGTTCCCGGCTAGCAGCGTGGTGCAGACGGTGCCCGCGGAGCTCGTTGTGGTGCTCGTGGAGCCTGCACATGACAATTGTAATCTTAGAAATATAAATAGTTAAACCCTCGTGAAATCATAAATGTGTGTCGTTAAAATCCGATGAAAAAAAATCACCCAACTGTTCAATTTTTCATCATTTCGAAACTGGAACGTGAGTACCGGTTCGAAAAAAAGGAACCAGAACGCAGTTCCGGTGCGTCCCGGCGCAAACTAACCACCGAACGTAACGCACGTCGCTCGAAATTCTCCATCCGTACCTTTACCAAACAGCTCGTACTCGTTCTCGGCCGTCATGCGCGGCGAATGCGACAGGGCGGTCGTGGACAGAAGTGCGGTTATGGGCGCGTCCTCCTCCTTGAGCGTCTTGAGGCCGCTGTCGACGTGGAACGACGTGTAGTAGCCCTCGGTGTCGCACGAGTAGATCGAGCCCGTCTCGTCGTCGAGACCGCCAGGCAGGTCGGGGGTCAGCGTGCCCTCGGAGAAGGAGGACGACGTGGACGTGTTGAGGCGGCGGCGGGAAGTCACGGACGATGGGGCCGCGTGGTTCAGAGAAACGCTAGACGTTCCTGCGCAGCAACAAACGCGTTACATACATATATATATACGACTAGACTAGTAAAGGGACGTTGAAACTTTGAAATTAATGAGAATTTTTAATGTAAATTTGTGGAAGTTTTCAATGAGATTTTTTAAAAAATTCCCAATTCATTGAAAATTTTCTGTGAATATAATAAAATTCAATAAGGTAATAATTCAGTGAGGTAGAGGTCAATAATGGCAATATGGCTGGTTGGGAGCGCCACTGAACTCGTGAGGAGAGGTTAGGTAAAGTGAGGTTAGGTAAGTGAGGTTAGGTGGGTGGTTGGGCGTCAATAAGGGCGTATGGTCTGGTTGGTTGCCACCCCTTGACTGGGTCATGTGCACCAACCACGTGGAACGGCTCTTAGGTTAAGTGAGGTTAGGCTTATCAGTGAGGTAGAGGTTAACAAGGGCGAGGAGCGCCACTGACCTGGTGAGGAGAGAGTAGTCGTGCTCTTGGGCTGATGCGTGGTGGCGGTATTCTCCGAGCCGACGGAGGCCCGACCGCTCTCTGAACTGGCGCTCCAGTTCCCTGAAGACGAGTTTATAGGCTCCTCCTTGCGTTGCCTGAGCGAGCCTGCTCTCAGCCTGACCACCTGTGCGCTGCTCGGTAGCTGAGGCGCGGCGCGACGGTCCTGCCGAGCCTCGGATCGCTTGCCCTGAGAAACGTACGAGCGTCGTAAGACGAGACAGATCCATGTAGCAAATGGAATAGAAATGTATAGGCCTACACCTTGGCAACTGGTTACCTTATCCGTAATTTTCTTTTAATGTTTTTTTTGTCAACAAATTGCGTCAAACAGCGGGCTAAACCTATGCCTCATTTGTCACCTACGTTTGCAGTTGAACTTTTGTTCTCAAAATTCCCTAACTGACTTGACGCTTTTACTCCCAAATTGATATAATTTTGCCAAAAATAGCATATATAACGCTTTTATTCTGAACATAGCGTTTGTATAGCCAATACGTTGAACGTAGCGTTTGTAGCGCTTTGTCGCCTTACGTAGCGCAAAGTCAAATGTATTGAAACACGAAGAAATAATAGAAAAACATGTATTCAAGCACTTTTAGATTTCATCGCTTTTATAGCAATTGCTATTTTTACACGTTTCCAACTATTACATATTGTTCCAATTTGTTTCAGAAAAACAATAAATAGGCGTAAACGAGTGATCGTTACCGCGAGCAATACCTTGGTTATGGTCTCGTAGATGTTGATGTCTTCCGGAAGCGGTGTGGTCCGGGTCTCCAGCTCCCCGCTCCGGCCCCGGATAAGGTTGAGCTTGTCCCGGCCCCAGCTGCGTAGCGTGGAGAACCGGGACTTGTGGTGCTCCGGAGGGGATGTCTCGGAGCGTGACCGGAGTAGGTCACTGCTGTGGCTCCGTACGACCCTCGACCTCACGGATGCCGGGGCGTCCGAGTCGATACTGTCGTCGTTGTTGATGGGCCTGTACAACAAGAACCGTCTGTTAGCACCGTCTGTTGGCACCGTCTATTAGCTACCGCTATGTCTGTTCAAAAAACAGCCGTTACAGCGAACCAATCTAGCATGTACACAACAACTTGTAACTCTATTTCGGGGATGGATCAACCGAACTAAAAACAGATCGACTGTCTTAAAAACCAACTGAAGAGCAACCACTCCTAATTCCTAAGCAACCCACACAAAAGAAGTAGTTAGCTAGTGGCTAGTTAGCTAGTAAACTAGTGGTTAGTTAGCTTGTGGCTTATTAGCTAGTTAGCTAGTGGTTAGTTAATTACTGACTAGTGGGTAGTTAGCTAGTGGGTAGTGGCTAGTGGCAGATACTATAGCCTCCCTGGGTAGCTCAGTCAGCTGAGGCACAGCTTCAGAAACTGACGTCACCGTTGGGCGTGGGTTCGAGTCCCGCATAAGGCATGGATTTGTCTAAACGTCCTTTCACTTATCATCATTTCATAGTTTCATAATCACCCGCTCATTCGTACCCCCGTATAACCTAGCTGTTGGTCGTTAAGCAAACAATAATCATCATCACCTCGTGCTGGCTAGCTGTAGTTCCGTGGTAGCAGCGATCGTGTTCCTCCTCTTGCCTCTGGGCCTCCTGGAGCGACTCCGCCGCGTGACCGTACAGTCACCGCCCTCTAGACTGCGCCGGGTGGAACTCATGCGGTCGAACATGCGCCCGCTGGTGTCAACCCGTACGACCTCGCTCGGGAAGTGGAGCGCGACCACTTGGACTTGCTCCTCGGGCGACGGAAGTCTGGGGGAAAAAAGCGCTCATTTAGACAAGGCATAACAAGGTCAAGGTCGCTTGACTTGATTTCGATCGCCGGTATTTTATATTGGGTTTAACGGCGCACTGTAATGATAGCGCAGATCTAATGGCGTCAGATGGATGATTATTGACATGATGGGATGATGAGATGAAGGTTCTTGGGTAATGGGAAAGATAGTGGGAAGGGAGTGGTCATGGGCGACTTAATGTAAGAACCATCCCGGCATTAGCCTACACTACAGCTAGGGAAACCATGAAAAACCCCTGTAAAGATGGTCGGCGGCGGGGGGGGATCAAGGTGAGTTCAGAATTCCCCTCGCCTCCCGGATCACATGAAGCGAGCGCGTTAACCACTGCGCTGCATGTGCCGGTTTGCCGGTATTGTATAAGATAATTGGATGAATGCAAGGTCTCCTGGACTAGGGTGACACGACGTCCCGGTTTTCCCGAGATTGTAGGCCTACTTGTTTTTAAATTTCTGTCCCGGCATCCTGAGAAATGTTTTTGGGACCCTCAAATGTCCTGGTTTGGTTTATAACTGTGCTTTTGATTATATTTGGTTCAACAACACACTGTAATGATAGCTAAGATCTATTGGTGTTGGATGAATGCAGTGGTCATCAAGATAGTGGGATGACATAATGGTATCTTAGATAATGGGAAGGATAAGGAAAAGAAAGCAGTCACGGCCTATTGCTTTTTTTTTTTAATATTATGGAAACTTGATACAAAATCATTGTTCCCCAATTAAGACTATGGATGAAAGATGAGATCGTTTGAACGCGGCACCACAAGGGCGATCTTACCACCCAAAAAAATTGGCCTATTCTAGGAACCATCCAGGTATTCAACCACGCTACAGAGGGAAACCACAAAATACCTCTCAAGATGGACAGTGACGGGAATCGAACCGAGGTCCGAACTACCCTCACCTTCTGGTCACATGGAGCAAGTGCACTACCACTGAACTATCAGTGCCATTTTCTAGAATTGTGATTTGAATAGCGTACCTTGAATTATCCTACAAGTCTTTATGAATTTAGAGTGGAAATCTTTGTAGAAATTAAAGTATTATGGGAGGGAATATTCTCTGCCCCCCCCCCCCCCCCTCCCCCTTCAGATCCAAGAGCTTATTGATCGTACCTGTGGTCCGCAGTGGCGTCCACCAGGTCCACCGCTTGTTCGGGCAGCGCAAGGGCGATGCGGCTGGCGCAGTCTGGCGCAACAGTGACGTCGCCCAACGCCTCGGTGGACGTCCATCGGCGCAGCTCGTCAAACGCGGCCGGCTGAAACAAAACGTCATACGTGGCGTTACACATGGCATTAACGTTAGGTTAAACGTGAAGTCAAATGTGGCATTTAATATGGTGTCACTGGCACATGCAGCACAGTGGTTAATGCGCTCGCTTCATGTGATCCGGGAGACGAGGGGAATTTCGAACCCAGTTGGATCCCCGCCGCCGACCATGTTTACAGGGGTTTTTCATGGTTTCCCTCTGTAATCTAGGCTAATGTCGGGATGGTACCCACAATAAGTCGGCTATGACCGCTTCCTTCCCACTATCTTTCCCATTACCCAAGAACCGTCATCTCATCATCCCATCGTCTCATTAATCATCCATCCGACGCCATTAGATCTGCGCTATCATAATAGTGTGTGTCAATATAAAAAAAGGCGTCAAACGTGCCGAAATAAACGTGGCGAAATAATCGTGTCTTCAAACGTGGCGTTAAACGTGGCGTCAAAGGAGGCGTTAAACATGGTATTGAGGCCTAGAATTGGGTAATTGATCATTTCCAATGTTATCATAACATATTGCAGAATGTGTTTGAGTCGGCTTAAAGTCTAGAAGTGTTGCTCCAATGGGGAAATATGTCAACAACTGTTGATTGCAGTGTTTGTTATGTTTCTGTGCAATTGTTGAAATTTCATGCAACGAAAATTGATTGTGTAAAGAGTGTTTTAGTGCTGCATAGTTTCAGGGGAAAAACTATTAAGATATTCCAAAAAAAAAAAAAAATCGGGTAGAAGAAATATATATATATTTTTTTTTTTTTTAGTTTTTTTCTGAATTTAACAGTAAGAATGGTACTTTCAAATCTATAGATAAATCAGCAGAATAACAGAATAAACAACAGAATAACGAGGAATAACATGAATAGAAGCAGTTTTGACGATATGTACACTTGTATTTTATGTAGATCACATAACAATGGAAATGATCAACAGGTTCTACTAATTAGAGCTGCATAAAGAAGGCAGTGAATAACTAGACTTGTTAGTATCAAAGCCAAGCCAATGTGTGTAAATAATCTCATAAATATCTAGCAGAGCTCATCTTACAACCTCCATGGTGTGTATCAAGATGCATTGAGGGTTGCGTTGGTTCGCCGGCCCCTCAATGCATCTTGGTGTGTATCAAGTCCTCTCTACCTGACGCAAGTCTCTCTCTCTCTCTCTCTCTCTGTCCCTCTCTCTCTGTCCCTCTCTCTCTCCCCCCCTCTCTCTCTCCCTCCTCTCTCTCTCTCTCTCTCTCTCTCTCTCTCTCTCTCTCTCTCTCTCTCTCTCTCTCTCTCTCTCTCCCTCTCCCTCCCCCCTCTCACCCTCTCTCCCTTTTTCCTTCAACAAATTGATTTCAATAAGCCTCCATAACCTGTAGAATCAAACTCTAACAAATCTGCTGTACTCTAGTTCCCAGTGACTATTTCTCTCTTACCACATGATTCATGCCTGAATTAGACAGGTATATAAAACTATAAGATGTTACAGGTTATAAGATCGATCAACAGAACGACACGACTCGGCCGATATGGGGGTACGACGAGAGCCCCCATCACTCTCTCTCTCTCTGAAAGAAGCCGCTCATACGATTGATGGACAGATTGTTCTGAGAGTTGGCCTCTTAGACGAGTCATCAATCATATCCCACCAATCAGCGGCCTGCGATCATCACGACCTCTCTCTCTCTCTCTCTCTCTCTCTCTCTATCTCTCTCTCTCTCTTGCTGCACGGAGCTGTTGGCCCAACTGGCAAGTGGCAAGTGAGACCGCCCGCCCAGCCAGCGAAGCACAGAGACGATACCACGCAAAACGTGTTTTATTCACGAACTGTGGCAATAACCAAGATCTATTGGCGTCGGTGAATGATGAAAGAGACGATGTAATCTGGTAGTAGCTCTATATACCAGTGAAGTTAACTTCGTTCACTCTTGGCCAAACATTACACCACGAGGTCTTCTCTGACCTTCTCCTGTTCTCCATTGTAGTCCGACACCCTCGGTCGTCCATTCGACCGGGGGTTCCATGTACTTCCGAAACCCTCGGTCGTCCCCTCGACCGGAGGTTCCGTGTACTTCCGACACCCTCGTTCGTCCCCTCGACTGGGAGTTCTGAGTACACTCTCGATCGTCCACTCGACCGGGAGTTCCGTGTACTTCCGAAACCCTCGGTCGTCCATTCGACCGGGGGTTCCGTGTATTACCGACACCCTCGTTCGTCCACTCGACCGGTGGTTCCGCCTACTCTATTGTACGGTCCAGATTTGTGAAAGTCGCCGGCTATAATTGCATGATTTGGCGCATTATTTGTTTCTGACAATAGCGGTGTCCGACACGGTCGCTCGTCGTGCACGTGAGGACGACGAGCGGCCGTCTCGAGCGAGCCTTCACGCCGTATCATTGTTCTGGTTGGAATGTCATAGCGCACAGTCAGATCCTACTGACACAATGCCATATGCTATCGGCCCGCTCGCAGCCCGGGTCTACTGATAATGCCATGAAAAATTGTACAATTTTGAAGCTTGTCAAAGTTAGTGTTCACACTAATTGGTATGTCACCTGCAGATAATTCGATTTTTTATAAGTCTTACCATTTTATTGATACACAGGTTCATTTATAATGATGATTATTGTTTGCTTAACGACCCCACCAGCAGCTAGGTTATACGGGGGTACGAATGAGCAGGTGATTATGAAACTATGAAGTGAAAGGACGTTTACAACAACCCATGCCTTATGCGGGACTCGAACCCACGCCGAACGGTGACTTCAGTTTATGGAGCGTGCCTCAGCTGACTGAGCTACCGAGGGCGGCTGGTTTATTTATAATCCCAAAAAATTTGATGAAAATTTATTGGCAACTAAAACGTTGATAATAAACAAACAGCAAGACTTATGAGAATTACAACTATCTGATGTCATGAACATTTATAGTTGAAATGAATGAATATTAGGGTTTTACGGCGCAACACAGGCAAACATCCATCTTACCGTCGACTGAAGCACAATCGCCGAAACGATTCTGAGCACTCTCATGTATGGGGAGGGTAGAGACAAAGGAGTGGGGATGAATCTTAATTTAGCGTTAGGTGAACTGTATTTGTATGTATTTAGTCTATGACACAAATCCTAATAAATCACAGGGTACGGCAAAAAGGCCGACACCTGTCGTTAACTAAACTATAAATCTACTAACAGTAGAGCACAGGATCCGGTGTAAAGGCCGGAAATTGTCGGACATCAACTTTGGCAATTGACGAGTGCTTCCATTCATTTCTGTGGAGCAATTCCACGAGCGTTCAAGTTCATTTTGCTGACACATGGAAAAAACGGGACGATTCAAATTCAAATTCAATTGTCTTTATTTTTCAAAAAAAATGGGCGATTTTCAGATTTTAGCATGGCTAAAATATTCTGCTCTTCCATATAACCAATAGGCCTACTATTTTTATGTACGAGCTTATATATTTTATATATATATAAACGAACCGGCGGACAAAAACTGAAAACCGGCACATGACTTGCAGTGATCTTGGGAGGCGAGGGGTTTACGGACCCGGTTCGATACCCGCCGCCGACCATCTTTACAGGGGTTTTTCGTGGTTTCCGTATGTAGTCTAGGTTGATGCCACGATGGTTCCCAATATACGCCACTACCGCTTCCTTCCCATTTCCCAAGAAACCTCTTCATCCCGTCATCTCATTAGACGAGCTTTAGCGAGGATTCAATGTGACATACTGAAAAAAATTGGTGTTCGTTTTTATGTTTTTTTTTTGTCGGTTCTCCACAGGTCAAACGGCTACAGCTATCAACTTCAAACTTTTTTTCTATAATATGGTTCCTCATCTAACTTAGATCTGTATAGTTTTGTGGCATTATCGGGTGGCAACTTTTTTTCCATGAATTTTAGAAATTTCAAAAATACCCTTTAGAATAACATAGCGGAAAAAATGTACTTCCAGAGAAATGAAATTTTGCTTGAAGTTGAATTACATTCTGGAACACATTTCTGGGAATTTTCAGCTTGATCGGATCAGCCATTTTGAAGAAAAAACATAAAATGTGCTAAATTGGTGCCACTCGAATCAGTTTTTACCCATACTATTACTATCCGCTCGTCGTAACAACGCACATATGGCGTTTTCCTAATTAGTCATCCATCCGACGCCATTACATCTGTGCTATCATTACAGTGTGTCGTTAAACCCACAATATAAAAATGAAAAAATAAAAAATAAATGATAATTTGTTCATTCCTGCATCGACTTGAGAGCTGATAAGGCTAATGCACGCTGCAGATAACGAGTTGACCTCGCAACGAGTGCAACAGAGACAGACTCACAAACACGTGTTCAGTGTACCAAAAATAGTACATCAATATAATGCTAAAGGCGTCCCCAGTCGCCATAGGGAAAACAGTTCCCGCCAGGGGGATTCACTGATATGAACTGCCATAAAACTTGAACAGTGCAAGCATACACCAAAGATATATAAAAAGACAGTTCACCCAACGTTAAATTAAGATTTATCCCCACTTTTCCCGCTCCTTTGTCTCTACCTTCCCTACACCCCTTACCCTGTAGTACCGTCAAGAGTGCTGAAAATCGTTTCTGCGATTGTGCTTCAGTCGACGGTAAGATGCATGCTTGTCTGCCAAGTCTTCCACTTGACTGCTAGCAGCGCTCTAGGAATGTGTAGCGATGTTTGACGTAACTTCAGATAATAATGAAAGGGTTTTGAAACTCGTGGAGTAACTTACATGGGACGTCTTGAGTATCTCTTTAGTTAACGGTGCAAGATACGAAAGTAATAAATACGGTACATGCGGACAATATTTGTCGAAAATTCAGATGACTCGAATTTTATAGTAACAAAGTTAGAAAGATCACTTGTGTGTGTAACAGTAACACTTATTATTTTAACTATCGATAGTGCTTCCTGACAAAATGTCCTGAAAAAAAATAGTTTTTGGAGATAGAAGGTTTTTGTTTTTAACCATCAAATATAAGTTATACATGCTATTTGTATGGAAAACTTTTGTTTTTGGAACACTCTATTGTTAAGGAAGCATCTCAGATCACCTCTTTCAGGGTGGTTGACCATGGCGGGAATCGAACCCCGTCCTGAGGAGACAAGACCGCCCACGTGATGATGATGATTATTGTTTGCTTAACGACCCCACCAACAGCTAGGTTATACGGGGATACGAATGAGCGGGTGATAATGTGACGATGAAGTGATGATAGGTGGAAGGACGTTCATAAAAACTCATGCCTTATGTGGGATTCGAACCCACACCCAACGATGACTTCAGTGGCTAAAGCGTGCCTCAGCTGACTGAGCTAACGAGGGCGGCTAAAAACTCAAGTTTTATAGTGACAAAGTTAGAAAGATCACTTGTGTGTGACAGTAACACTTATTATTTTTACCATCTAGTGTTTGCTGAAAAAAAAAAGGTTTTGGAGATTGAAGGTAGGCCCTATTTGTTTACAACCATCAAATATAATATGTT